>PVKB01003179.1:0-219185 GCA_004027205.1 Ctenodactylus gundi | reverse complement strand
GTGGGAAATGTCCTATATTTAACTCAGATCATGATAAAAGAGAAGTCTCTGAGAAGCTCAGATCTGGAGATGAGTAAGGGGTCTCACTTCACAAAAAAAGTCAATTGGTGTATTATTCTTGGCTTCTTAAACAACATAACTGATAAGGATGGTATGCATCCTTTCTAATGAGGTTGTCATGTAGGCATCCTAACTTGTCACCAGTAAAGCCATTGCTCCATGCAGGAAAATTCCTAGTGAATTCTGGTATGCATAGGACCCTTATGCCCTTCATAAACCAATATACTTCTTCGTGTGTCTCATCCAGTGAAATAACTGCCTCTTTCACAGATGGTCCAATCATTTTGGCTTTTAAATCCTTTCTCAAACATCAGTCTGCTTGCTTTGTAACTTGTCCAGTTTATACCTTGGCCCTGTGCCCATCTAATCCGAAGGACCTGGAAAGGAGAAATCAGAATAACTGAAACCTAATGAATGTCTTGCTATAATTTAACACTCGATGAGTCAACTTAGGGTTCCAGTGTGTAAAGATGTAGCCTTCCACCTTTATTTCTTATTATTTCAATGATTTTTTCTCTTTTCCAAATATAGCACCTTCTGGCCCAAGTGTCTTTTAAACCACACTTAATTATTTTCATTAAAAAAAAAAATGCCTGCTACGCATTGAGGCCTGGCAGTTGTCAGGTTCCAAATGATGCGCCCAACTACCTACACACTCCCCTAGTTGAGAAAGAAGCCACCCAGGTTGCAGAAAGCAATGATGGTCTCTGATGAAGAAGGAAGAACTAAAGTGAGTCGCCACTTGCCCGCCATCCCTGATGCCTTCTTTCATACAACACTATTAAGTAAGTGTGGCAAACCTGGAGCTCTCTGTCCCTGTCCTCTTCAAGCTGTTGGGGTTGCGGATGAGTTTGTCTAACATGTTGACGATCTGCCCAAATTTAGGCCTGTCGCTTCTCTCCTTCTGCCAGCAGTCCAGCATCAGCTGGTGGAGTGCGATGGGGCAATCCATGGGTGGGGGCAGCCGGTAGCCTTCCTCGATGGCTTTAATCACCTACGGAGATAACAGAGATAACAGAATGGTAAGTTAAGCTGCCAGACAGGCTGTGGTTAGAGGTTCACCCTCCAGACTGGCCTGATTCTCGTACATTAGGCTGCCAGCAAGCCCGAGTACAGGCACAGCTCCAATTCCGTCACAGCAGCCAAAGCTGGACCCGACTACGTCTGGCAACAGTAGACGAAAGCCAGCTGTTGCTATGAGGTGTTTGCAAATGGCAAGCAATGCCAATCCGAAATGCTAAAGTGAAGGTGCTTCGATATTCCAAAGTGGTTGGAATCCAATTAGCTCAGCAACATGGTGTCAGAGCTTTGGCAGTGGACCTCAGAGATCACAAGGACCTGCTTCTAGCCCCTGTCTATTCTGTTTCTCTACATCAGTACACCTACACACTCCTAGCAAAAGACTCTAACCTACTACCAAAATCCTCCCACTGCTAACAAAACCAAAATGGAATGCCCCTCACACCATGTTAAGCCTAAGACCTCTTGCCTTAGACAGGTGATGGGTCAATACTAGAGCTACTCCCAGAGGTCTGGACATCTTCCCTTTGGGAAGATTGTATCCTTAGATATCAACTCTTTATCTCTTTCTTAGTCTCAATATGCTGTTGGCTGACCCTGTTAGAAGTGTCAGGGAGTAGATTTTTAAAAATGTGCTAGAACAAAATGACTTCTTTCAGGGCATTTACATTTTAAATGAGATGCTTTCGTGTCTAAGGAAGGCAATTATAATGGTAGGTGACAACTGTCTCATTGCCCAAGACAATCGGCAGTGATCTCCTGCCTAATAGGAGAGAAGTCACTCAACAATCTCTCTGCCAGTTCCACTTTTTCTAGTCTGTCTTCACAGGCAAATGCTGCACTATTTTCTTATTGGCTTTTCCCTAAGCCCCTCCCCCTTGGTGTGTGAATCCTAGTAATACAATACAATATGACTCACACCCAATTTAAAGAGAATTGCTTCATGGTTTATTGCCTACTCATAAGCTTTGTTTATGAGCTGCCTCAGAGATACTGGAAACACTTTTATTTGAGGGTTTGAAAAGTTTCAACATTTTTAATCAGTAATTTGTTTTGTTTTGTTTCCCCACTAAAATATTGCTGGAGAAGTAGAGGCCACAGCTATCCGAGTAAGCCCATGGAAGCTGCTACTCAGCTCTATGGGCTGCTTAGAAATTGGTCTTTAACAAACGTTAACTTACCTGAATCTAGTTTCTAAGTGCCAGCTAGACTGTTGTCTTCTTTAACACTGTTAACAATCACCTTTTCATTTATTAACCCATGACCCTTGTTCTTCTGTGCATTTTGGTGACACTGTACTGTATTAGCTTTCTCTACTTCTTCTGAGGGGGACTTGCATGTTACCCAAGTTAAGTCTATTCTATTTATTTGTTGCAAATTCACTAGATCAAGATGATCCTTTGCCTTTTGTTTTTCTTTCCAAAGACATGGCATTGACTCTAAACTTGATGATAACATTTTATACTGAATTGATGACAATGCAAGCAACACTGGGCTGGTGCCAAGGTAACCCAATTTGTTGTAACACCGCAGAGTGGTTAATACTCTTTCATGAGCTCCCTACTTATTATCAGCTTGGAAAACAGCTTCTGGAACAGCAAAGCAAATTTTCCCACTTTACTCCTGAATCTTGCAAAGTCCAACAATTCAAGCAAACAAAAACACAAAGTTAAGTCTGATGTATTTTCAAGTTACTTTCATTCAATGAATTCTATTCAAGAAAGTCATTCTTTTGTTCTATTTCCTATTGATTCCTGTTCTATGCAGAATCTAGCATAGAGACAAATACAGATGAATGGTAGATCAATATTATTTGTGGGCAAGAAAGGGCTTTAGACAATTTTTTATGGACAAAGCCAGTAAACTAAAAGGGTAAAACAAGTAACTGTTTTAATATAACACAGTAACTGTCAAAATTATAGTTCTAAATATATTTAGTGCAATAAAACTGAGTGTGTTTCAATACTCTGATCTTAGGGACATTTGGCTGTAACACTCAACTGAAATGATATTTTAAATGGAAGGCTTTCTAAAATATAAGTTCGATTGATAAATGGAAGAGCGTGCATTTGGAAACACTTTCTGGCAATATTCTACCTTGTACATTAAAAAAGAGTGAAGTTAAAAAGAGGGGGTGTGGGCTGGAAGTATGGCACAGCAATTACAGTGCCTTTCTTGCAAGCACAAGGCCCTGAGTTCAATTCCCCACCAGCACATAAAGCAGTGAGTTCAGGACCAGCCTAGGATACACCCTGTCTCAAAAAAGTAGGTTCTTGCTATATTTATTTTCATCTAATTTTCAGTCTTCTCAGAACTATCTAAAAGTTTCCCTCAAAATAGCTAAAATGTGTTCTAGGAAGGCCTCTGATTTAAAGCTTTTTATTTTGTTTTTTTCCTTTCTCACTAGAGATGTTTATAATTAAATTCTATTACTCTGGAATCTTATTAGTGTCTTTATTGAATGCTTTTCTGGAATTGCAGGCATTGTGGATACTTCTTTACGAACTAGTCCAGATGGTACATTTAGAGGGATGTGCATAATTTACAAAGGGTCATTCAGCAAAGCTTTATTTTAGAGTCCTCAAGGGGCGAGCTCTAATTACAACTATGCCAGCTTTAAAGTATGCACTGGTTTTCTTTCGATAAACCTTTCATGTCACTTTTGACAAATGTGAAATTTGTTTTCTCATAATCTTTGCACTTTTTTGATATTCAAACTTTAATTTTGTTTCAGTATGGATTTGAAAGTTCTCCAAATATAAATCTTGCCCCACATCCCACATTGTTTACCTATCAAGATCCATTTGTCTGTGTTGCTCCTACATTCTTCCAAGGGAGATAGCTCTGTTTTAATCTTTGAAATCAAAAGTCATAGTTTGGCATAATATGAAAATAGATTACTAGGTATATTTACAATAAGCGTCTTAGGCATAATGTTATTTCAAACCAAAAAAATAACAATTTACATATATATGTACATACACACACATGTAATTTCAAACCAAATGCTCACTTCACCATATAGCAATACAAAACTCCCTGAATCTCAAAGTAAAGACATGAGGAACTCACATCTTGATTGGACATATCCCAATAGGGTCTCTCTCCATACGACATCACTTCCCACATAACGATTCCGTAGCTCCATACATCACTTGCTGATGTGAATTTACGATAGGCAATGGCTTCTGGCGCGGTCCACCGGATAGGAATTTTGCCACCCTGTGAACATTTGAGCCGTAAGTTATTCCCTAAGTACATCACTGACGTGCCGTTTCGATTCTGAATGCAGTCTTTACTTGCCAAGCAGGACAGCAGGATTCCTGAGGTAGCTCTCGTCATAATAATATGAGTCTTGTTCATTTTAACTAAAGTCTTCCAGGTTGAGACAATTCTCACTTTTTTTTTGGAGGGGGGGGGGGGGTGTTGAAGAGAGTCACAAGGACATGATCAAGTAATCTGTTTAATTGCTTTTTAAAAGCCTACATGTTATCTGAGGTCTGCTTAAGGCATACATAGAAGAGAGAATCACGGGGCTCAGGACACATAGGATATATAGCAAAGGACACATGGCTGACATTTGTTTTGACTTTTTGTCACATTATCTCACCCAGCAGCACCAAACGCTGCTTAATGTTGCTTCAGAAATAACGAATAAAAGAAGATAAATATGAAAGTGTTTACCTATCACACTGTCTTCCTGGTATTGTAAACGTGAGAAACACACTCAATATCTAGATGATAATATGCTAAATAGGCCCTTAAGAGGAACCCAAATACCAGGTACTAGATCTATTACTGACCTTCATGAAATATGCTCATATTTAATTTTTTTAAATACAAAAAAGGTAGATAAACAAAATATTTTATGAAGGAAAACTGGAAAAGGTGCTTCTTTTTTTAAAAAACCCAAATGTCTCATTTATTTATTCTTATGTGTAAAGTATTTTAAATTGCCTTTCAGATTTTCTAAGGTTCAATCTGGGGAAATTAACTTGAATACAGACCCTTGAGCTGTTTAAACACGTATTACTTAAATGTCTTTTTTTGTATCACTAGAACTATTAAACAGAACAGTAAATTGTCCTGAAAATTGTTTCGATATGCTGAAATTTTCTCTGAAAATTCAGTGTTTTAGATTCATACGCCTTATCCAGCGGAGAGATATTTGTACAGGCTCTCTTCCTTAAATATTTGGCTGAGGGTTTATTTATGTTAATATATCATTGTAGAAGCTTCCTTTAACTTTTCTCTCTTAAACTACTGGGGAAAAAACCATAAAACATCTTCAGTATTCACAAAGACTTAATCTTTCCTAAATGAATGAACTTAGGATTCAAAGGAGGAGGTACATAAGAATCAAAACTAAAGCCAAAGAAACTGAATATTACTCCCATCCACCCAAAACCCTAACCCACAAACCAACCAAATAAACAAACAAAACATTACCAATGCTTGCAAGTGCAGAAGTAAAATGGTTGCTGTAAAAGGAGGTAAATGGCTGGTAACTGTCCACTTCATGTTGAAGTCAACAGTGTCAGCCTTAACAGCCAATAACTGCTTTATGATTCTCTGTTTATTCCATTAGTATTTTATATTCAGATTGTCAAGCTGAGATAGCAGAGCCATTAACCGTATCCTGAATACTCTTAACTGAGCACTAATCCATGCTTATCTACCCATAGTAAAATGAAGGCCATTAGATACTGGAAAATCTTGCATAGTGTAAATGTTTTATAAATTCTGTATATACATTCTCAGTTGCAGTAGCCAACCAAGTAGAAACATTGCCTCGTCTTGTTTAGAATAGGTTTTTTTTTTTTTTTTTTTTAGAATAGGAGAGATCCAAACAGAAAAATGTCAAGCAGAAAAGGAAGAAAGCTAGCAAGCTAGCAAGCTTGAGTGCAAAAAGAAAAGACGAAGGCCCCAAATAGCGCTGCCTCCTGGCTTGCTGGTCATCTGTGGCATAAATTACCCGTGACATTTGGTGTTGGACTCTCATTTAGTTCGTTTTCAAGACACCCTCAGATTGCTCATTAGAACTGTGTCCCTAAAGAATTCATTTTGCTTCTAGTTTGCATCTCTATAAACTAGGCATATGTTTAGACCAGGTTTCAAGATCTCTTTTTTTGGAAACATGGTTTTAAAAATGGATGCAGGTATATGAAGAGGCTCTGAAGGCCGAAAAACCTTCTCAAAGCAGAACAAAATTAAAAAGACAAAACATTAAAAAAAAAAAAAAGGCTAACCATCACAGTGAGAGAAGAGGATTCACCGATCCACTCGGAGCAAACACCAGGTGGAGAAGTCCCCTTACCCTAGTGGTATAGGCTGCTTCTGGGTCATCCTCCAGCACTCGAGACATGCCAAAATCAGACACTTTGCAGACCAAGTTGCTATTCACCAGGATGTTCCGTGCAGCCAGGTCACGATGCACGTAGCTCATGTCCGATAAATACTTCATCCCAGACCCAATGCCACGGAGCATGCCCACTAGCTGGATGACTGTAAATCTGCCATCATTCTTCTGCATAGGAAAGGAATGGGGAATGATCCAATTAGCATTAGGCCAAATTAATTATCACCGTGCATTTATTACTTGGATCTTTTTTGATATCTGTATCCGGCGTGCCATGAAACTCTACTTTATTTCCGGGCCTTTCTGGCCAAAGTCACTAATTCACGAGGGGAGTGTACTCTAGGAGGTGGGTGCGCTTCCTGTGATAGATGGAAATTATCCAACTATAATGAATCTACGGCTCAAAGAGCTCCACAATGCAAGAATAAATCAAGTTCTTCTCTCATTGCCCATGGATTATTTAATAGGCTTAAAAACCATATCAGTGTCCATTTCTCCTCTTCTTCCTTTGCTCCACCCAAAAGTCCAGGAATCTAACCAACTAGCATGGATACAAGAAGTGTGCTGGAGTTTTCTAAATCCCCATATGTTCAGGCTGAATATAGCACAGGCACGTACCCTGAGGAAGGCATCCAAGGAGCCGTTCTCCATGTACTCTGTTATGATCATTACTGGTTTACCTAGAGTTTTGAGAAAGAAAAACAGAAACCCTTGATGAGCGGTGTGGTTAATGAGATAAAAATGGGCTGCGCACAATTTTACTGCCAAGACACCTGTCTAGTGTGATCTAATTTAATTAAAACAAGCCAAGCTTATGCCTCAGCTGTGGGGAGCTCGGGATGAAATATTAAAAGGACGAGGAGGTTTAAGTTCCATCTGGAAGGTTAACCCTTTGGGTGGATTGTTGACAAGGTCTTTAACTAAAGTGGCCTCTGGTGTCCAGGGAGCACATGAAGGGATAATTGCTCTCTCCAGCAAAAGCGGAAAACGACAAATGGTCAGGCCTATTGAAATGTGGGGGAAAAAATCTTTAGGATAATTAATTTATTTTGTCCCCAGAAGAGCCACTTGTGTGATGCTGAAGAAGTCGATGGACAGAGAAACCTCTTTTGCTCTACTTAGAAAAACCCACGTTTCAGGAGGCAGGAGTTGTGTTAAGTGTTTCTGGATTCAGACGCATTTGAAAACCCAAGCACATACAATGTACAGTTTTTTCTTCTTGTCTTGCTCCAGCTGGGGGCTCTACCCACTTTCTATCTATAAATAAACTTGTTCTATTTGCTTCTTTAAACCGCCCACCTTAAAGAAATAAACAAAAATCCCAAAACCATCATAGAAAAGCCTCAGTAAATGATTTCATCTGAGAAGAGAACTTAAGTACCAGAACATCCTTATCGCAGTCCCTCCCCCCTCCCCCCACCGCCTTTTTTTTTTAGCAAAAAAACAAATTAATTTTAAGGTCTGGGTGCAGTGGGGGAGCAACGGTCATTTCACTTTGGTTCTCTTTCTTAGGGCCTTAAGAAATACAAGCCATCCTCCAGCTTCCCAGCTGCTGTCAATGGACTCAAGGTCTGAAATGCCTTCCTTCTAGCAGCTATTGTTGAAGGGGAAGGGTGGTGATTCTCCTTCTTACTAAGGGGAAGCTAAAAAAATATGAAGAGTCCACAAAAGATTTCCCTGGATAAAAATGAAATAAATGTCATTTTGATAAATCAAAAATACACTTGTTGTTTTACTGGCTCATTGTTTCAACTTCATTCAGTCAGGGAAATGGCTGGGATAGTTCCTTGCCGAAAAGCATTTAGGATTTTTCTGAGCTAATTTATTTTCTACCCAAGGATGCTGTCGAGTAGTAATTTTTGGAACAGGGAATAGGGGAAACACCTACAATTCGAGGCAAGTGTTGAGGAGAAGTCACAGCTTTCGGCGAAAATCAAGTTTGTTCTTTGTCATCCCTAAGACATCTTTCAGCGGCAAATATGTTGAATAAGAAGATGATGTCACAGAGAAGGCATTTTCAAATGAGGAAGGAAAGTTCTCAGAAAAGAAAAAAAAGTAGGCGTCTTGGTGCAGACCAAAGAATAAATACAACCCCCAGTCTCCGCATTTGCTGGCGGAGGCCATCTGAGTGCCCCTTCCGGTCCTCCATCCCTAAACAGGAAGCTCTGCGTTCTCAGATGCCTTAAACCTGCACATCTGCTCTGCCCACCTGCGCCACGGTCTTTAGGCGGAACAAATGCATCTAAGTGAGTTTTAATTAACCTGCCTCAATCAAACGATACTTTGTCAACTAATGAAGAACGGGCAATTTTCTTGGCTGAGCATTAACACCTACTTCCATTTCACCAGATCCCTCTGGAGCCTTGGGAAAGAGAGCGGAAGATCCGAAAGCAAGGGAGTAGTGGGAAGAATTTATGGTCCTCCCGCCGATTTAGAAAGTTACTCAAGTAACCGCCGATAATGAATTCCCACTCTCCCATTCTACCCTTTCACCCTCACGCCTCCCGCGGCTGACTCTTGGCACCATCTTCACAATTTTTCTCCATTCCATCTTCTGTTTATTAAAAGTGCCCACTTGTCAGAATCTTTATGCGCTCTCCAAGAGAAATAAAGACGGATGTCTCCATCAGTAGAGGAGCTTATCAAATGGACCTGGGTCGGGCTTACGGATGCAGGTAGCATTTTCCCTGCAGCAGGCAGGGATGTGACGCTGAGGTGCAGGAGGGGGACAGGGGCAGCATCTCCAGTGGAACTTGTAAATCATTTTAATTCAGCGACAACTGCATTATGCAAATGCACCCAGTCGTTTATAACAGTTACAGCTGTAATAGCTACGCGTTTTAGAGGCTCGGTGGGACTTTAATACAAAGATTCCCTGTTTCTTCTCTTTTTTCTGCAGAGGTGCTATGAAAATCACTGTCTATGGCAGGAAAAACACCCCGAGCTGAACAGAGCCTCTTTTTTAGAAAATGGACCTGCAGAAGTATTTAAACGGAATGTTATCTTTTAATTAAAGTTGTGAGGGGCTCCAGGCAGCTCGGAAGGCCACAGGCAACAGAAAAATATCCTGCCTGTAAAACTAATCTTAAAAAGCAAATAGAGCTATTCTATGCTAATTATAGCCTTTACCTCAGGTGGAAAATTATATACCCTCTTCAGATTCTGAAGATGAAGAAAAATGGACTTCTTCAGATATAACACCAGTTAGCACTTGAGTTTTTTTTTTTTAATAAATCTGCTTTTATGCTAGCCATTGTAAATATTTTATTTCATCCCCAACTAACCTTGTAAATCAAAGTTCTATTTTTATCTCCATTCTGTAGATGAGGAAACTACAACAGAAAAACTAAGCAATTAGGCCAGGTCACCTGATCTACTGGCAATGCAACTAGCATGAGTCTTGTCATTAGGCCAGTGGTTCCCAAAGTTGACTTGCAGCACCAGCTTCCTTTGGGGCGAGCTCTTCAGAAGCACACATTCAGAAGCCCTACCTCACCTGCTATAACAAACTTACAGGGATGAATCCCAGAAACCGTCTTAAGGAACTTTCCAGGAAACACCTGTGCATGTTTAAATCTGAACACCTCCAAACTTGCACACACTTCCTTTTTAGTAACCTCGTCTCCTCTTCCTAAGGAACGGTGTACACAATGCTACTTCCACTGTGCCTCAGTTCTACTCTTCATCCTCCGGAGCTCCTTGTGCGTTTCACCCACGGAAGCAGCCACATTCTCACTACTCTGCACTTTTGGGTGAGATAAACTTTTCTCAGAAACCTTGAATCAAATAAGGGAAGCCCTGGCCTTCCTCAAGTTGCCATTCCTATCAGATCCTTAATCGGTATCAGCTATGGGTGGTCCTACAGTTGCTGGACCAGGACCACATTAACCAGTTGCCATTTCAGCTGCACTATCTATGGGGCACTTTGTGAGCGTGTCTTAGCCTGCCTTAGAGATGTACTCAGGGTTTGCTTTGCAAGATGCCTCTGTTGAGCTGTGTCGTATTTTAACTGAAGCGTGGTTCACAGGCTCAGCGAATGCTAATGGACTAAAGAAGGAAGGTTCAACCCGGTGTTACTATAAGTAGGTGCTGCATGGCAAGAGCCATAAATCAGGCCAAGTAGACAAGCCAATCCCCCAGTATAATAAAGATTCCCAGGTTTTACTCTCCGCATCTGGAACTGAAGCTTCCGCACAAGGTGTGGTGGGTTTTGTTGTGCTTTATATGAAAAGTACTTAAAATTTATTTTGCTCACCATCTGCTTGTGCCTACCCTGTGACAGTCAGTTTGGCCTAGCAGAGATTTGAAAGATGGCAAAGCACACCAAAAATCTGCAATATTAATTTCTCCAGGATCTCACGCAAGCTGCCTTGGAGATAGGGTATCAGCTGAAACCATAGACCCATTTAGCGCTGACTACAAGATTAATGACTTGTCCTGCACTGATTTCCTCCTATTAGCAATCAGTGGGGCTGCTCCATCTGTCATTTCGCTGGAAAGAAAATATGTGTTTAATTTCCCAGTAACTTCGAACTTGGCTTTGTAGAGGGAGTGACCTGCGTACATTTGGTGACGACGCCTTCCAGGTGAATGATGTTTGGGTGGTCAAACTGTCCCATGATGCTGGCCTCACTCAGGAAGTCTCTCCTCTGCTTGTCTGTATAGCCAGCTTTCAGGGTCTTGATGGCCACACAGATCTCCCTCTTGCCAGGAACTTTGAGACGCCCACTGCAGACCTCACCAAATTCACCTTTGGAAAAGAAAGAGAATCTACAATGGATGGACCAGAAATATATTCAAGATCAAAGAGTAAAATCTAATACTTGTCGGATGCTTACTATATGACAGGGAAGATGCCAATACTTTAGATAGAGTACTTTGTTTAATCCTCCCTAAAACTGATGTACATGCTACATTGTCACTTTTTTTAAAAGGGAAAATTGAGGCTTAATAAAAAAAAAAACTTGCCCAGAATTTAATAGTAGAGTGAACATTTTCAATACAATCATTATGATTTTGAATCTTACGTGCTTCCTTCTTTTATTCATCAGTTTATTCATGCTTATTTAGATCTCACATACTTACTTTTTTCCCTATGAACAAAATCAAAATTAGTATCCAAGTTCCACATCACCTCATATACTTCAAATAAGAAATCTCATTACACAGTAAGTATAATGACATACATGCAGAGCACTCGTATACACACATATTATATAATTTACATACATATATTCAATATCCATCAGGAAAGGAGATTATTAGATGGGTACGCAGACACTTACCAACTCCTATGACTTTTTCGATCTTAATACAGGATGCGTCGATTTCTTTGGCAAATTCTCGAACTGCCTGGTTGGGATCTTCATATGTAAAAGGATCCACGTAAGTCCTGACACCTAAGTACCAAACAAGGAAAGGCTGGCTAAATACGACTGAGTAACCACTGATACACCTAAGGAATCTAGGTCCAAAAATCCTCAACAGGGAAAGCCAAACCAGCTATATTTTCTTTGCACATAAAAAAATGTTTACTTTCTTGTTCAGCTTTACATTGTTGGGTAGACAGAAAAGTGGTGTTTTTTCAGGAGGGTGTACCTCTGCTGACTTCACACCTCAAGGACAAGGAAATTTGCAATGTGCCAGCTAAGTGCTGTTATCCCAGTTCCTGCTCAGGGCAACTTTTTCCTGGCATGAAATCCCATGCCTACTTTCTGGTAGTCTCCCTCAGTGATCATAATGGGAACAATCTTTGTCAGGTGCCCTGTCTGCACAGGGTTACATTTCGTCTAATATTCAGACAAATTAATATGCGACCAATAATTAGCAAACTTGGGTTAAACCTAGACCATCAACAAGTTGACTTGAGAACACAAAACCGGTATTGGGACCTTCACTTTCATTCTGTTTTGGAAAGAAGATGCTATAATACTGCCAAGACACTGAAGCTCCCTGGGAAGTTCCAGCCGCAGGTAAGATAATGGCCTAACTGTGAAGGCTTCCCGCACAAGTGCAGTCCTTCCACACCTCACACTCACCAAGTAAACTCAGAATGTGAGTCTGAAGCAGCTTGGAATCGGGACATTTCAGGTGGGTGGGTCACAAGTTGGCCCAATCGCTTTGATTCTCCAACTTGTCCATCATTTTCATTGTTTCTGAATCTACCATCACGAATAATCAACTTAAGCTGGGCTTCTTTTTTTTTTGCTACTTCTTTTGAATATACCATTTTTGTTTATGTATATCTGTACTAAGGTGATACTAAAAGCACAATTTTAGAACACAAGGAGAATGAATGACTCGTTGGCAGATGCCCATCGTTCTCACCTCTGTGTGTGCTGTCTGGCCCGAAAAATCTTCCTCGGGGGTGACTCTTGTTTCTCCAGCCAGTCTCTTCCTTATGCCTCTCTGTGTTAATGTGGAAGACTGGCCCCATGTGGATACTTCAATGTCCATAAGTTAATTTAAATCCACTTCCTCACTCATATGAGATGCACTTCAATTACTCAGCAGCACACGTGGCAATTGGCCATGTGTCAGACAGTGCAGAGCCCACTGTCATCATCTCACAAAGTCCTATCGTGAAGCACTCCCAGAGTGTCAACTTCTGTTCCTATAAGAGTCCACTACTCTGCATCAGTGACTCTGGAGCTAATTCTTTAAATTTATTATTTCAGCCCATTTGAAACATCAAAATACCTAGATTCTGCTAAACAATTGTTGAGAGTCACTAATCCTACATTATGGGCTGCCACTCTGGGAAGCAGCAATTACTGTTCAATTTATCATTGTTTGACTGCTTTCTCCTCCAAGTTTTAGCACATATGAGAAAATTACCTGTTAAGTCTTGCAATCCAGCTATAAGAATGAGCCAACTAGAGCAATCTTTTTTTAAGATGGAAGATAAAGAAAAGTCCAAAGAAAATTTTCTACCCCATTTCACCTGTATTTAATTGCACTTTAAATCATCTTGGATCACCTCGTTTAGCTTGATATTGTTGAAATATATTATCTGGATAAGAAATATACCATGTACACATGAATAGCCAAATTGATATTATTTAGTCATTTCTAAACTAGAAAACATGACACATGCTCTATAAAGAAAATTCTTTTAATCCAATACTTTGTACCTTGATTTAAATGTTTCTCTTCATCTGCTTCTTGTTTCGCTTTACTGTATTTACTTCGTCTATTACAAAAATAAAAAGAAAAATTAATTCCCTCCAACACAAAAGCTGCAGCATAAGCTCCAAGACAAGCCCTTTCTTACTCAGACTGATGTGGTGCACCTTTTTAGATGAGAAAAACCGAAGCTCAGAAGTGAAATAACAAGATAAATGCATTCGTCATCTAGGTCCTCAGCCATGGTTGTAAGCCTACGCAAAGCCCAGAATCTCTGTTCTGAACTATAATTTTAAACATAAAGCAAACATTTTAATATAATTTCAAATCCCTAGAGAAAATCTATCTTAGAAAAGATTATTGGCTATCTTTTCCATATGTATGTATATACATTTATGCATATATCTATGTATATGGTTATATAATGTCAATTAAAAATAAGTTGCCATGGATAATTCTACATGAATCAAATGACAATGATGTCCACTGTTTGGTAAGTAAATCCTGTAATTATAGCCCTACTACCCTATTAATAGACTCTACTACAGAACATTCCTTATACTCTTTTAAAACAATGTTTTTGATTTTCATTGCTCCATAAAAATTCCTAAATTATTAATGAAAAATTAGAATGTAAAGATTTGCTTTATACCACACTGCATTCCTTAGGACTTTATAGAAAAGTAACAAGAGTAAAAATTGTAAGTTTTTGTTAGCTTCTCCAAATTTTCTTGCATGAAAATGGTGTACTAAATATACTGGTATTTACACAACATCAGCATTTTGCTCCCATATTCTACAGAAATTTGATTTTGTTATAAAGCTTTGGTGATTAGAAATCTTTAATATATATAATTTTTTAGTAAATACAGATATTTAATCGAGAATACATGCATTACTTATATAAATGAAAAAAAAAAAAAAAACACAGTAACCGGAGATTTGGGAATCAAAATGAGCCAGATTCTATTAGGCAGGTTCAGAGTAGTTAGGCTGGGTGGGTCAAGATGTGCCAAATGAGGAACTCTTCCTCAGTAGAGGAACTCCTCCCAGACGAAGAACTCTGATAGCTTAAGAAAGACCACACCTGGGAATGGCCAAGGTCAAAGCTGAAGTCAAGTAGGTCAAGAGAAGCACAGCCCCTTATGACACAGGATCTGTTTTATCTTGGGCCCCAAAATTTGATCCTTAAGCCAATTAAGTAGTTCTATGCTAATGTGAACCAATCAGTAAAAGCCAACTCTGTATAGGAAAATGAATATGCATGATTCACAGAAAGAAGTTCATAAAAGATCCGTTGTGGTTGCCTATTAAGTAACACCCTGGCCCCTCCTTCTGCTTGCAAGGGAATTCCTACTTTCTACCTTTATACTTCTCCCAATAAATTTACTTTCTACTTCCAATCTGTTTCTTTGTTCTTGTTCTTTTTTCCACATGACCAGAACAAGGACCCTGGTTTTGAGCTCTCCAGCATCACACACACACACACACACACACACACACACACACACACACACACACACACACAGCAGTTTTGAAGAGTTCGGACCTAGATCCTTTTATGTTCTAGGCACATACTGTACTACTGAAATATCATCCCAGATCTTAAGCACATACAATTTTTGAAACAGGCAAATATTTATCACTTAAAGGAACTGGGCAAGAAACTCAGTTGATATTGTAGCTTTCTAAAGTTTGGTTAAGCAGAAATCAAATTAGTGAATAAAATGTGTACACATGACTGTCAAAATGTAAAATTTACATTGGACTTTATAATCATCTTGTGCTTTTTTTTTGGGGGGGGGGGGTTTCAAAGACAAAAAAGTAAGTTAAGCCTCTCTAAGTCAAGGAAAGAAAGGCTTGGCAGTGAGGACATAGTTCCCCGGGCCATATCGTCTTGGCAGTGTGATCCAGTTGGAACCTGACCCAGTCCACTTGTGCGCTCTGCACAGATAGAAAGGCAGGGTGACCATGCAAAAGCGCAAACAGCAGAGAGCCAGGGAGCCAGACTGCAGCCCCCCGGGGCAGCCCGTTCCTAGGCATGTGTGCAAAGCTCCCCCTTCCTCCATTTCTCTCCTAATTGTCAGTAATAGAGGAACCGGCTCAGGAATCAGACCCTTCCAACCTACAGATGTTCCTTCTACAGATATTCCTCCCTGTGGATCATTGCCTTGCAAATAATAATACTTTGGATTTTTTACACTGCATTTAACTTTTCAAAGTGCTCTTATCACATACATTATCTCCTCCCCTAACTGTTTGCAAAGTAGGAACTAGCTTAGCAAAACAGAGATCCCACTTACTACACTTAACCCCACCATGCATATTTTAGTCCCAAATAATAGCTTGGGTTTTCACTTGCATTTAACTCTTCAAAGGGCCTTCAGAGGGTGTATTACTTAATTCAATATTCACAACAGCCCTATGAAAGCGATCAGTTAGGAAAGCATACACACAGCTCCATTGTACAGATGAGGACACAGAGTCAGGGGAGCAAATGACTCTGTGTCCCTTATTGGCAAGTATAGAATTTGATGGGTGCCCTGATCCAGGACACGACTGCATAGTACCCGTCCTAGTGGAGAAACAGGAACAAGGGTAACTGATAATACCCAATTACAAGTAATATGACTGTTGATATCAGCAAATCCACTTAATTGGGTTGGAATGCTTTTAAAATCAACTTAGCAAACAAAGTAAACAGGCCTAAACACTGTGAAACTGAACAGCTTTCTAAGAAATGAGTCTCCTCTGCTCTACTCTCTCCTCTTTTCTCCAGGGACTGTGTTTTAGGTCACAGATACTAACTAAAACAACTATGGGTACCAGAAGACATCATGACTGGGCCCCCAGGACATGAGAAAGTCCTGCTATTCAGAGGTACCACGCTGTTCTCAGAGCTCCTACAAGCTTTACCTAAGTTACATGTATATCTCTTAAATCACTATAGATCTTGAATACTGATTTAAGACTTCTTTCCTTTAAAAAGTAAATACATAAAACAAGAGAGTTTCATAGCATCCCCTCTCCTTTTTCCTATAGTGTTGGGGGAAAAAAACAAAGGTGCTCAAAGCTGGCCAATCTAGTCCTTTACCAGTGAGCTACATCCCTTCCCCTTGGTTGTCAATGTAAATTGTCAGTTAGTTAGTCAAAAACCTAATGTAACATAGAAATCAATGGCCTTGAGTTGGCCGAGAGTGTGGCTTTTTGCTTCACATCAAGCACATTCAGTAAATATGGACAAAGGCAGAGGAAACACCAAATGGTAGGGATCATTAACTATAAGGCTGACCCGCCCATCCCTTCCTCAGACTTGCAAATCCAGGCTAATTAAATGAATGGAGAAGGTGTATTTTTAAAGACACTTCCTTACTTGGAAAGCTTTTTGGAAGAGAGGGCCCTACAAGAATACAGAGAATGCTGGAAAAAAAAAAAAAAAAACACGAGCATTACTGTTCAAAGGCAAATTATAGTCTATTAGCTCTTTAATAATACCTTGAAAACAGAAATGCCTGCATTCCACTCTACCTTTGTCACCTGATGACCCTTTCTCCTTGGTGCAGAGTAGGACAATGTGGCTTATTATTGCCCCAAGAAAGGAAGCCCATTGAAGTTCATTCTTGGGCTGACCAGCCTGGGGGAGCCACCCAGCATGCAGAACAGCCAACTCTAAATTGACATCCTAGGCCAAGCACCTGAACGGCAGGAGGAAGCTTTGTTGAAGACTTTCTAATTACCAAGATGTGGACAAGCGGATTAGACAGAGGGGAGAGAGTGGAGTGGTTTGTTAGTGAATTGTCTAGAAGGCAACATGGAACCTTTCAACAGCAGGGGGTGCATAAAAGGGCCCACCAGCTCTGCAGGTGAAACTGGTAAAGAGCGAGCTGGCCCATCGTACAGTCAAAGGGACCCAGTAATACGGGTATTAACCAGCATTGTTGAAGAACAGCGTGAGACCTCCCGGCCAACTTGTTGCTCCTGGCACCTTGATTATTCAATAAAACAAACAAAACAAAGGATGGGAACGTGGCAGGGGCCCTGCACAAACCCTGCTTTTATCAAAATACTGACTTCTCTGATCAAGTGGACAGATTTGATTGATGTGACTCACTCTTCCAAAACTAATTAGTAAAAAGTAAGTAATTTATTCAGCGAAAGTACAGATTAGAGACCACAAAGTAAAGGAATCAGGAGCCTCGCTCCAGGAGGGACCATTGCTGGGGTTCAGCAGCAATCATTCACGAAGACGCGTAGAGGCAACCCTTCTGTTTCCATCCTCAGGCTGTCATTGTGCCTGCTCCAAGGGACGTCTAAATGTTCTTCACAAGCAACATTTTCAAATGGTTGGGATGGAACCTTCTGATTGCCAGCAAGTTGTTTAGAAATGTTCTCAAGGTACCATCTGGCCCCTAATTGTGTGAATTTACATGACTTCATCAGAGCCAGTTTAGGCTAACATTTAAGCGTGTTCGTTCTTATGAGATCATAATATTCCAGGAAAGAAAATTATAGCACAAGGGAAGATAGATACAGTTTCAATAGAAATTCTTGTTAGCATTATACGAGCTATTAGCTTCAAAGTAGAACACCTTAACCTTCAATAAAAGGACAAAACTAACTCACAAGCTCTGACTTTATACTATGCACTATACCTGTGCATTAACTGAAAGATTACAAAATATATTTCACCTTAAAAAAATTAACTTCTTTTTCTGTAATTCAGGTAAAAGGAGTTATTTCATCACCCTGACATAAATGGAAATCTAGTAACACTAGCAATCTTTAGAAGGTCAGTGTAAAACAAACATATGCGTGATTATTAGTCAATAAGTCAATACTTTCCCAATCACCAAGCTGCCACAAACCAAAACAACAAAACAAAACTCTTCTTGCATACTAGTTTTCTCATAAATTTGATCCTTATATTTGAATAATAAGGCATTAATTGGAACAACCTAGCTTAAAATAATCTGAATTAATTCTACTTTGGATACTTGTGAAAGAAACCTGATGAAATCATTATTGTAAAGAGAGGAGGAGGACAGTTGTCAGAGGAATGAACCCAGATTCAATTAGTCCTGAAGGCTGTGACTCTTTTAATTGCATTTTATGATGTCATTGATATCAGTCCTTTTAAGAGCACTTTAAGAAGTAGTGGAGTCACATTGTGGAGCACACAAGTCTACCAACAGGTAAACAAGAAGATGGTGCTGTGCTGATGAGAGAATGTGCGTGTGTGGCTGGGGAGCACATTTCTAGCAGGAGCACGCTTTACAGGGTCACAGCTTAAAATAACCTATGTGGTAACTAGTTTTATGTCTGGAAAGTAGACACTTCCCTGAAATGCTAATTTGAGTGTTAACAATCAATGGTGCCTACAAAAATGTAAATGTAGATTTATAAAAACGTAAATTTACTCACTTGACATAATGTGGGTAGTCAAAAACGCAATAAATCAAAATCAATAAGCTTTATCTTGTTTGAAATATAGTAACTTAGTAATTTGCTTATTTTACCTGAGGTTCCTAATTTTTTACCCTTTTAAACTGGACTAAATAAAGATAAATAAACAAACTTAAATAAATGATGAGTCTTCGGATAAAAAAAGAAACCTGGACATTCAACTGGCTTGCCTTAAGTCCATGCATCTCAGGATAAAATGAATACAATAACATAAATAAAAGCACTATTATTAAAAATCAAGCAAGATACCAACTCTGAGCCTGAAGCTGTTTCTCCTTAAATAACAACCGGGCAACAGATTTTTTTCCTTGTGGTCATAAGGAGAACTGAAAATTTTCTCCCCGTATGAGCCCTTGTCCACCAGCAGCGTGGGGCTCAGCTCAAGAAGATTGCTATTTGAGATTTGTTCCTAGTGTCCTTTCCAGCACCAACATTCTACGCCTCAAAGAAGCAAGCAACAGTCCCATTGGCAGCAGACAACAGGGCTCAGCTCTTACAGGCTAAGGCATTCAATCTGCTGGCCCAAGTCTGACAGGATTATTTCAGGGGTACCACTTACTACATTTCATTTGTACTTTACTAAAAGCCTGGGTCCGACTTTCGTCTGCAGTACCTGTCTCCTCTCTGTTCACCTGTTCTTGTCCCATTTGAACATTTGTAGTCCAAGATAACAGCACAGACAACCTGTGTATGGAGAAGAACTGGCTGAGTGTGCACCAGCCTGTACAAGCCTGTCAGCTACCTGGCTCCAGGCAGCCCTTCCCTTGACAGCTTTATGGCCAGCACTAAAGAAGAATCAATATGAGGGCAAGGGGTTGACATTTCATTTTCTAAAAAGTGATCCATTGAGGACCAATCACCAAGCTGTGTTTATCAGCCTTGGGAAGTGACATTTTTTTTTAATGGAGGAGAAGAAACAGGAATCATCGCTGGGTAACTCAACAGGCTCAATTCTCTAAGGGGGGAAACTTGTAATTGGAAATTCGATGCATCCTGCTATCAATCCTGCCTTATATAATAAAGTGATCAATAAAAGCAGAAAGGGAATTAAGTCATCAAGTTCGAGGACACTATTTTCTATAGCCTTGGCTTTTAATATTCTTGTCTCCTTGTGTTGCATTTTCATGTGTTTGTTCATCAAAGCCAATGTTTTAAACAGGACAACAGGAGAAAAACTTACAATCAATGAGATGACTTATTTGTAATTACTACAGTCTGACTGCTGTATTTAGGGCTATGAAAGATTTAAAAAATGATGTAAAATAAAAGCTGGACTACAATTATAGATTATTTCTAGCCAATACCAAGCAAACAGCACACAGGATAAGACCAATTTTCTGCAAAGAAGTGTTCTCTTATGTTATTGTGAACATCACAAGGTGCTGCTGGATTTCTGTTAAATTTTTTGAGGTGGAGGTAATTGATATTTTTTTTAATCCTGTATTTTTAAACGTCTTTATTTTCTAAGAAAGTTTGTTTAAATATGCTGTAAAAACTTCAAACAAAAAATGTGTATTAATGAAAGCAACCCCCCCCCATCTTGCTCCCTGGTCCTCACAAACATGGGTATATATATGAATGCAGTCATATATACGGCACACATAACACACAAAACCAAACAGCAGTGAGTAAGGAAAAGGCTCATATTGGCTGACTTCCAAATTTTAAATTCTTGGAGATGAAACTCATTGCTCTAATCAAATACTCCTACATATAGACTTTGCACCAAATGGAATGAACTCAATGACAAATATAGATACCACACAGAATGAGGCATTGTTCCATACTGTGTTATTATGAGAGTGAATAAACTGATCTCTCCATACCAGAGCCTTTTATAAAGTGAGAGTAGGAGCATGATGCTAAGAAACGCATGTGAGACACTGGGCAGGATGGTGCAGGTCTATAATCTCAACACTCTGTGGCAAGAGGACCGTAAGTTTAAGCCCAGCCTGGGTCACTTAGCAAGAACCTTTCTCAAAATCAAAAATAAAAATGAACGAGGCATGTAACTCGGTGTGAAGGTCTTGGCTTGATCCCCAGTAACCACCACACACGCACACGAAGAATGTGGCAACTGTGGTCAGGCAGGCAAACGAGCCTCTGTGGTCATCATCCTAATTATACTTACATCATAGAGAAGTAATAGCATGGTAGCTTGCCTCAGCAACAGAAACAGCCAGAAGCCTTGTTGGGACATTGTGACACAGATCATCAGCGGGCAGTGTAGGACAATGGCACAGGCCACCGGCCTGAAAGGCAGGCATCGCTGTTTTTGAGTAGTAGCTCTACCTGCCACTACGCATTGACCACGGATGAGTGTTATGTCTCTTTTCATATCACTTTCATCTTCTACAACAAAGAGGATCATTTTGACAGCAAAAATCCCACGTTGTGAAATTGTTGTATATGGGGATAAAAGCCAGGAAGGAGCAGGTACTTATACAAATGGGACACAGAGGACTTAAATGTGGGACACACACTAATAACAAGCAGCTGGGCTGTGTGTAGAAGCAGAAGGAAGTCACAACAATAAGAAAAAAATGGTTCAAAGGAATATGCCAACATGTTAACCCAATCTCTGATATTATAAATGGCAATGCCTTATAACTTAGAGAGCATCTAGAAATGTCCCATTGGCTGGCTTTTTGCATGGCTACCTGCAATTAATTTGGCCTTCCCTAGGACTGTAATACACATAGCTGCCACCCACTTATGACCGCCAACTCCAGGAGGGAAGTGAGAAAATCAAGGCAATAAGGAGGGAGCTAGACATGCAAATACTGCGTTTACTACACAGATCAAAAGCTTTGTGTGGAGGAGATAAAATCTCCCTCACAAAACCGGGAAGATTGAAGGCAGGCGGAGCAGTGAGTGGCTTCAGTGCTTACCTCCTGCTGATGACAAAAGCCGCAATGAGAATGACCACTAGCACCACACTGCCTGAGACAGACACCAGGAGGACAGTGGAGTTGGCCCCATCTCCAATGATCCTGGATGGCACTGGAAGGACAATGGCACGAGTTACCCAGGAGAGATGCTATGAGGTGGAACTTCTGATTAGCTCACCTTGTGGTTATTCAATTTTCTGGAGCACTCTGGATGTCTCACCGCCTCTGCTGTCTTTCTCTAAGTGTTTATGCAACAGCATCTACTAAGACACTCTCGATAAAAAAGGGTCTTTCTACCATCATTGGATGAATGTAAACAGGAGATTTTTTAAATCCTACTATAAACATCATTTGCTGTCTTTTCTTCTTTTCCATTCCAACACCACCTATGATAGTTAAGCTTAATTGTCAACTGAACTGGATTTGGGGACTCATAGAAAGGACTCATGCTCTATTGAGTCATGGGAGCCTTACGCTGAGTGGATTGGCTGCGGGTGCCATTAGGAGGAGAGGCCCAGTTGGAGGTGGCTCTGTGGACCACGCCTTCGGTGGAGATCGCTCTCTGTAGCTCTCCGCTTGCCAGCCCCTATGAACCAAGCAGCTGTGCTCATCTTGCTGTTCTGCCACAATGTCTCTGTCTTAGAGCCGGACACCATGGATTGGAAGCTCTGAACCCATCAGCCAATGAACCGAGGTACCTGACAGGTGTGGCTGTCAGATATTTTGTCCAACAAGAAAGCTGACTGCTCTACCACCCTGTCTTATGTAACGATCCAATATATTTCCTGGTGAGAAAGGCACCTGGGAATTTCACAAAGGACAAGTGGTTTTGGATTGCTTTTCTCTTCCCACAGCTGTTAAAAACCTGCCTATAATCGCCCCATTCAAAATCACGTCCTCTTCGTAGCCTTTCTGGATAAGACATCTGCCTTCTTAGAGTCAACTGTACTTTCTCTTCTGCTTTTTAAAAATTTTAGTTAACTTTTAATCAGATTACATTCTATTATTGATGTTGAAAAAAATTCCTCCTGCATCTCCTTATTAAATAGGTACAATTTAATTGATATTTCAATTAAGAAGATGAATGTGTCTTATGTAACTGCTGGTTGTGGAGTAAACTCTTCTATAAACTTTTTGATTTGACAACGCAGCAGTTCCAGTTCATCAGTACAGAAAGATTCGATGTGTTTATGTATGAAGGAACTTTAAAAAATGATACAGATTCCTAGAAATAAGTAGGGGGAAAAGTATTTTTGCCCCCCTTCTTAATCCTCTCAGGAAGAAAATGCCTCATATTAATGTAGCTATCCAATCTTTAATTAGTCACTTTAGTAATCTCATTTTTCATGGTTTACAGAAGCCTCAAAATGAGAAAAATTGGCAACATTTTTTCATTCATATGAAAAGATAGATCAGAGGTATTATGAAAAATGCTCTTCTCTAAATAGCATTTGGTTTTGCAAGTTACAGACATCAGATATCTTATTTCATACTACATTCATTGCAACAAAATGTTTCCCTAGCCAAAAATGATGTACAGCTCCTTAAATGTCACTGGAGCAGGACTCACTCTGGACTGTAAAAAGAACCGCAAAACAGCAAGAACCCGGGCGGCCCCCGATACCTGTGTTGGTTGTGACCTCTAAGGGCTCGCTGAAGTCTCCGTAGCCAGCTGCTGTCCTAGCTCGCACATGGAAAACATAGGAAGTCAGAGGGTTCAGGCCTTTGATATCCGTATTTCTGGCGGCTGTCCGAACTATACGATAGCTCCGTTCATTCTGATCCTACATAGTGGGAAGATAAAAATGGAGAAGGCAGAAAAAATAAACCTGTTAATTCCAAGTAGAGTACTACAAGAGTCAAACCAATCTACTCAGGAATGGAAAGTAAGTAGAGCTTGAGTTTCTGGCAAAACCCTACATTCATGTCAGTGCCATACGTACTGTCATTACTTATTAATATCTTGAAAGAAATTCAGGGTTCAGGCCTGATTTGTACAGATTTGTACTCGTAATCTCTTTAGAAGAGAGCATCAAATAATGGTTGGTGGCATTTCTAGCTCCACACTCTCCATTTTTAAATAAATAAATCAACAACAGTGAGAAGGTTCTTTGTCTTTTTTCTGTCTAGAAAATGCAAAAAAACAAAAATATAGTCTGAAAAAAAATCTGCCTTTAATAAGGAAACCAACAAGTGATTATTTTAAAGAAGAAAGATAGTTGTTCATTTTCCAGACAACCTTGAATGCAAATAGCTCCTTTCAGAATTCTGTCCTTTAGGAGACAAGTTATTTATAAAACTAATGCCTTTCTATAACTTTAGGAGGCTGAACAATGTAATTTTCCTTCCCTGATTTTTTTATTAAAAGTCATCAAAGCCCACACCTTCCTTCTGCATAGCAGTGATCTACTTAAACAGATCATTATTCCAGCTGCTATGACTCACTCTCCCTGATACAAGGTTTATATATTAGCTGTCCTGATTTCTATTACTAGAAAGAAAAAAATACATTAAGAAAAACATTTAAGAACATGTTACTTTTTTCTAGTTTTCAAGCTAGACAACTAAATAGTAAATTTTATAATCAGATTTGAATGAGAAGCAAGATGAATTTGGGGATTCAAATGGTATTTCATGATTTAGAAGTGGCTATCACTTAAATATGAGAAAGGAAGGAAGGAAGGAAGGAAGGAAAGACGGTAAGGAAGAGTGGTCAGGTGGTATAGGTTATGTTTTAAGTACTCTGGCAGACTAAAGCAAGAAGTTCAAATATTTGAGCCCAGCCAAGGCAAGTTAGTGATTTAGACCTTGTGTCAAAATTAAAAATCAAAACAAAACAACAACAAAAAGAAAAATGGGCTGGGGATGTAGTTCAGTGTGATTGTCCTGGGTGTAAACTCTTCTACGAAAATAAAAGAAAATAAAATGAAGGAAGGAAGAAAAGTTGTTCTTTCAAGTCATACCTTCTCATAATACTTGACTTCGTACTCCAAGATTACTCCATTGGGTCGATCTGGTTCCAGCCACGCCAGAGCCACGCTGTACCTTGTAACTTCTTTAGCCTGGACCAAAGCAATGGATGATGGTGCTGTCGGAAGAGGAAAAAAAAAAAAAAAAAAGACATTTATTTTAGAAAAAAAAGTTTTGGGTGGTATCAGTTATCCTATTCAAGAATACTCTGTAAGACTGTTTTGTCTCCCTTTCAGCCACTTCATGGTTCATTATTTTACTATTCTGCCCACAGTTTATGCGATCCACCTTAATAAGACTATTGCAGAAACGAAGGCCTTGCAGGTGCATAGGCCTATCTTCATGTAATGCTGTAGGCATACAGGATGCTGCCTGGGATTTGACCTTCTGGATGCCACACAGCATGAAACACCTCCTTATAAACTCAGTAATCAGCTTCTGGTCCACTTCCAAGAATATAAGTGTCATCTTTCTGATATTTAATTTTGTGCGAGCAAGAGAACTTGGACCTCTTCCCTGGGTACAATAGGAAATGCCAGAAGGCAAATGCTTCACATACTTTCCAATATAAATAAAAGTATTGCTTAATTACAACAAGAGTTTTCAGTTTAAACACAAATAAAGCAGTGATGGTCTCTCTGGATATACATGATATTTTAAACTATTTTACAAGACTTGAACTATTATTTTTGCCTCCTGGGTAGCAAACTTTAAGGAAGATCTACCAAGAAAGACACATAAAGCACCCCTCTGGTAGGTGTATCTCTGAGGGTGGGAAGGAAGGCCATCTTCGAGACTTATAAAATCAGGCTGCCCTGCGGTGGTCACTTCTCCAGCCAGCCATTGTCAAGCTTTGCTGTCCATGTCAATGGCTGGGACAAGTGTATAATCTCCAGGGAGAAGAGGGAGCACTCATGAAATCCTTCATTTTATCTATCAAAGCTGGCCTCTAGAACCACAGACTGGGAGGAGAGGTCTTCCTGAATTGAACGCATATTTAGTTTTATTCCCAAAGTGCCAAAATATATAAAAGCAAGCAGAAGAGGGGGAGAAACAGGCTTGTGAGGAAAAACAGACTATGTAGGGTCATCCTCCTGCCATTCTCCAATGCATACAGTACTGCCAGCCCCTAACTCAGAGGAAAGTAACAAGAAAAACTAATTTGCCACTGACAATGGAATAGGAAATGCTTCAAACCAGCTTTCACCCGTAGTTGATGGGTATCTTTATGGCAGGGAAGGCATGGAGGCACAGGACAGTCACAGAAGCCAGGCCAGCACGGAATGCCTCTTGGAGAATTATATAACAGGCTGGCAACTCTGTTAGAGGTGCTTTTGGTTGGTAAAAAGTGCAGTATATCACACACACACACACACACACACACACACACACACACACACACACAATTTTCTATTTTTCTCTCAATCCCAAAGCTATTCCCGATTGGATCCCAGGCATAAACATAAGTGAAAGATACAATGGATACACATGTTCTCCATCAAAAGCCACTCCAAGGTTAGTAACACCGAGCTGGGTGAACAAAGCTGCCCGAGCAGACATATGGAAGCCACTGAACATCTGAAGAGAATGAAAAGAGGAAATGTGCTCATTAGATGCATTACGCTCCCTTCCCCCAATCTCCTCTCTCCCCCACCCTATCAGTTGACACAAAGCCATTGTCCTGTAAAACGCAAGGAACAACTTTCTTACATATGTAGAAGTGGCCAAGAGACTGAGAAGTCTGCCTGCCTGCCTGTGAGAAGCCATTTCACTCCAGGTAATAAATATATTGCCTAACAGAGCACTTTAGCAAACACACCATTAAAAAGACTCTTTAGACACCGGGATTCAGACTTGGGAAGGAAATAGAGAAGTGAGGCTGTTACAGGGAAAAAGGAGGAAGGAAAAATCATAAACTTATAAAATGAGCTTTCTTTAACGAATGGTGTCGAATCTGATCAGCAACAGAGTCCCTGGAAAGGAATG
Source organism: Ctenodactylus gundi (assembly GCA_004027205.1). NCBI lineage: Eukaryota > Metazoa > Chordata > Mammalia > Rodentia > Ctenodactylidae > Ctenodactylus > Ctenodactylus gundi. The sequence goes on along the minus strand of PVKB01003179.1, from coordinate 192,311 downwards.
GCTTGCCCGACCTCGAAGGGCACCGATGACCTAAGGCGTCGCCTCTCTGGTTGGCGTCTCACTAAACTGCCGCATATGGGTAATGAACCCAATTTCTAGTTTAGAAGTTTGAGCGGCAGCATTCTGGTGGCAATTCCACGGGAGTATGAGCTCCGTCAAGGTGCTCAAAATTGAAGCAGGGACCCAGCAATATCATACAATCATGTTAGTTAATAGAATATTTCCAATGTAGCTCTACACGGAAAATTGATGTGTGCACAAATGTGAAAATAAATGAACAGAGCGTACCTTGACTCGGATGTCATAAAAAAGGAAGAAAAGGAAAGTTTAAAGAGAAATACAAATGAGAAGCAAGAAACTGAGTGGAAATAGAAGGTCGCTGTGGGGGCAGGCAGAAAACTGCTGAGTTGACATTTGTCTTGTGTATCTACCGCCGAGATGCAGCCAGGGGAAAGTATAATAAATAGCTCTAATTTACTCAAAGTATTACGTCGTGTGGCTGTCAAATCTGAATTCCTCATGGAACAGATGGTCTTCAGAAGGCACAGTGACAGAAGCAAGCCATGGACACACGAGGGTGCGAAACACACCTACCACCTCTTGCAACTGCATTGTAGTGAGACATACTGGGTCATTTCTCATTTTTAAGGCAGACTTTGGTACGTTATCTGCTAAAACACTGATTTAAAACTCTGCTGAGTGTTCCTACGTGATCGTTTTGTATGGGAAGCTGCTGGATCCCCTTCCCATCCTAAGCCCCAGAAGGACTCTTCCCTATCCTTCTCTACCAGGTTAGCAACACAGCCTGCAACTCTACATCTGGAAGCTATCACCCTGCCACGTGTGCCTGCCTGGGGCTCATTTCCCCAGATGAGGCATTTTTGGCAACAGAATTTCCCAGTCTTCCCATCCCAGTGGTTCCTGAGCCTGCGTCTTCTCATGCCACCCGTTTGCTTCTACATCCCTCAGCAACTTACAACTTAAGAAATATATTTTTGCTTCAATAGACTTGATCTATTATCTTTAAGAGAAACTTCCCACCTGCTGACATAAATTAAACCATATTATCATGTCCAGTGAATGCTAGGTAACCCATAACAATGAATGTATTACGTATATAGAACAATGTTATCAAATTTGCTAAACACTTTTGCCTCTCCAAGATTTGCTGAAAAAGACAGGTGAACCAGTATTAGGGAAGCGATAATAGTATCCCAGGCCCTACCTTAAGATTCTGCCATGGGATACTCAGAATTGCTGAGAGAGTATTGAAAGGAAACTAATTTTCACACAGGGTAATTCATTATCATGTAACATAACAATGATGGTTCCCTAAAATCATCTCAGATGCTATCTATCCTGGGTATGCTTCCACACTTCAGTAAGCACTGCCTATGACGACACCACTTAGAAGTGCTTAGGATCCTAAACCTCAACATTCCAGGGCTTTGCTCTTTGCTAAGAGAATTTTGATGACAATAAAATTAGACAATGAAGTGATAGATCAAAAAACACACCTTCCCAATACATGGTCTATTGACAAATCAATGCTTTAGATCAAATGAGGTGGGCTTTTGATCATAGTAAGAATTTGTCAGCATAAAAAGATCAAGAAGCAACAAAAAAGAAAGAAAGAAAAATAAAACATCCTAAGTAGCCTTGCAGTTCTGATTTACATTCCCAAATCTTGTAGAGACAAGGTTCTCCGAAGTATTGACTCATTCATTAAGCACATGCTTAATGAGCACCTGAGGACGGGCAAAGATGGAACGGCTTATGCACGACTGAATAAATATACAACTCTTGGCATTCAATTAGTGCCATCTTATATTTTAGCTACTGTTTAACTGAAAAAAAAGATGAGAATATTTTATCATAGTTTTACAAAGAAGATACTTTCCAATGTAAACTTAAGGGCTTGTGTAGAATTTCAAAGGACAGTTCCTACCAGCCCTCTTCTCCCCAAGTTCTCTCAGGACAATGTGATGCTTGTCATCACGGTGTCTGCAGACACACATTACACCTTCTGAAGAGACAGAGGTGAGGGGGAAGCTGAGAGGATGATGGCCACGTCCTCACTAGAAGAGATGCATTAGTGATAGGACAGCATTCCTATCTACCTACACAGACTTCCTTCCCAAATGAGACAGTTGTTTTAAGAAAAGTTTGGGGCCTCTGGACAAAAGGAGGCATTGTTTAATGGGTTAAATATGGACATTCCACAGAGCAAGAAAGGCTGGTCACGCTAGCTGACAGCAGTATGGTTAGACAAAGAATATGGATGTACAAGTCATATATGCAGGCACTACGCATGGGTAGTTTTTAAAGAAAAAAAAATTATGATTTAATCCAACCACATCCATAATGTTCAGCCCTTTTGCAGAAGAATTTTCAATGACCAATGGTTGTCAATTTTCCAATTCTGAGAAGCTGATACTATGATCACTTTTTCCTTTCACTCTCATGGGGATTAAGGTTCTTAATCTAAAATGTGTGCTTCATTCCCTTTCACTTACTAATCGTGCTGACACGTCTGCTTACTTATCCAACAAATATTCTCTAAGCTTTTGCTCAAGAAACGTATAATCTCAGCTAGAGCTACAAGGGAAATTCATGTTTAAAAGGTCAAGCACAACTCTGTAAGGAAAAGTATTGCCCAGGGACCAAAAGGTAGAATAAAGAAGAGGCGATGATGGGTTGTGTATGAAGGATTTGAGCACGGTGCATGAAGTATGGTCAAGATTCGCAGGCACAGACAGGGAGTAGAAAGAGGGAAGGATGGGAAAGGAATGGAACCTACTGTAAGTAAGCGGACTGAAATTGTCGAAGCCTGATTCGGTGTGGGTGGAGGGCTCCTGTGCAACACGCAAAGTGAGTAAAGAAGGAAAAATGTTTAATATACATACCACAAATATTCGCTTTACTAATTTGGTGGAACTTAAATAGTTTGGGGGAAATATCTACTTCTGACTCTACTAGTTCTCATTTTGAACAACTTCCTCAAACTTTCTTTTCTCAGCTTTCTCATTCAAAAATAAGAACTTTTCTGCTACAAGACTATAATCTCTAGAATGCATGTTTTTTTCTCTTTCTTTCTTTCTTTCTTTCTTTTCTTTTCTTTCTTTCATTTTTTTAGGAGACAGGATCTTGCTCTACAGCCCAGGCTGGCTCTGAATTCATTATGTAGGCCGTGCTAGTCTTGGACTCACTCACAGCAATCCTCCTGCCTCAGCCTTTCAAGTGCTGAGATTATAGGTATATACCTTCACGTCCTCCTTTATAGAATGCTTTTTGTTAAGGACAAGATTCTACCTCGTTCATATGTATATCCTCAGTATTCATAATGGCCAGCATAAAGTGGGTAGTCAATAAACTTGAATGAATCAACGTGAACTAAATGTTAAGTTGATTAAAAAATGTGAAGAGAGTGGCACACTTTCTAAATATAAAGTACTAGTCATAAACCATAATTCCAACAGCTTTCCTTCTACACCTGTTTCGGATGACCTTTTGCGGGTTTGATCAATCAAGACATTGACAATTGGAGGTGAATGAAGCAAATGACAATTCCAATTATAAGTGAGGTTTTTGTTTCTAAAATATGTGTGACACTTCTGAAGATTTTTCAAACACACAGACTGTAAAATGTCATTCAAATGTAAGTTAACATTAAAAGTAGGCTTCACAACACCTGTTCGAGACAGCATTTTAATGTACTGCTCTTTAGATTGATGAAGGCGTTGACAATTTGCTCAGTGTTCCTCTTTTGCAATATGGAGGACATATGCAAGTAGTTTCCTAACTTCCTAATTACAAGGGTGTGGTGCTGTTGAGGTTCCCGCATCACAACCCTAAACCTGGAAAGTACCCTAAGCACCCAATCCCAGTTTCATAAGACTAGAGTTTTCCTCTGAAGATGCGCTAGTGTAAGGAAAGTTACCCAGTGCAAAAACGCATCATTTTGCTTTTGGGCAACTAACTACCAGAAGAACCTACGAAAACAGAATGATAGCGGACAGTTCTATGCAGTCGGAGTAGAGGCAACATTATTAAACATTTGGAAGAAGCTTTCTTTCCACATACCCATAGAAATGAGTAAGATTGTAGTGAAGTCTTTTTAAAAGGTGGAGCAAAACAGAAAGATTAAAGGAAGAAATTACTGAAGCTCTGAAATGGAATAGTGTTTCTACTGAAAAGTTGGAACAATTTCACCCTCAAATAATTTTGTATTCAAATTTGCCCCTATCCTTGAACTGAGACTGCACTTGGAATCCAATCCCCACTTGCTACATACTTAGGATTACTTTTGGTTTTAGAGGGAGCCCAACGCATTCAGCAGGTACTTGTGGAACTTATCTCCCTGTGTGTTTTGGATAAACAGTAACAGCACCAGCTAGAAGGCTCTATCTTGACTACAGCAGAGTAGCGCATTTCACAAGGAGGAATTACAGGAGATGCTTTGATGTCAGACAGAGGTGGCTTCCTTTACAAAAATGGTAAATTTGACTTTCTTTGGTTCAAAGCTCAGCAGTTCTCCTGGCTCCTCGCTGATGTGAATGCTGCAATTTTCTTTTATTCGCTTCCTCAATGGCTTGCCATTAAACACCTACAAGCCATTTTACTGCAGCAGTTTTGTACTGGTGACACCAGAATGAGATGGAGAAGAGAAAAAGAGACAGAGAAAAGAAACGAGAGAAGAGTGCCCTTGGTGCTTGGGTTATGGAATGCTTTTCTTGAGTTCGGTATCACAAGCATTCAATTAACTACTGATGGGAAAAAGGAAACAGCTATAACACAAGAACTGGTCTTCATTACTGGATCAAACTGGGGGGCAGGAGGAGGTAGGGAGAGGGCGGGAAATAAGCAAATGCAAGTGAACGGTCTGCAGGCCATGGGCAAGGAAGAATGAAAACAGCCCTTGATGCAAGTCAAGAAGCCTGGGTGTCTAGATGTCAGTGCTACCGGATGGCCAGTGGCATGGTGGTAAGGGACCTGCTCTTGTCCTGAGGAAAGATGAATCTTTAACCACCAGAGGCACTGTCACGCCTTCTCTCCCTTTCTAGGATCTGGACACACAGCAAGAATATTTATTCAAGAGGTCTTGCTCCTGGAGGATCTGAGAGGAAAAATAATTCCACAGTTTACACATATCTCTACTTAATGTAAATAGCATATTTAAATTTAATTACTTGGAGCTCAAGGCGGTTGTGCTTCGTCTTTCACAATTCAATACCACAGCTCTGATTTGCTCTTTATCAAAGATTTGTACATTTTAAAATGCTGTCAAGCACCAGAATTAAATGCTTCAGAGCACTAATGATATCCTTGTGATTAAAGGTTTTGCGTCTCAGAGATGCTAAGAACTCTGGTGCTAATATTAATTGCTTTCTGCTACATCCCACCAAAGGAAGAGAAAGGTATCTTCTTATAGGGTCCTCTCTACGGTCCATGCACCACTGAGCTTTCTCTATAAGCTGCTGCTGTTTGTGTTTTGCTGTTAACCTCTTGGTACTTCACAGTCCTCAACAGTCTACAAAGTGCTTTCACATGCACGGGACTTGTTTGTACCGCATTCAATCAGCTGGGCTAATCACTCTTTTCTTGGTAAAATCATATAAAAAATTTAATTCTCAACCTCTCTCCTTCGATACATTGTTGGTATAAGAGCCCAGCAACTTAACCCACAATTTAGTTGTTACATCATTAATATAAACGAACACATTTAATTATACTAAGAAATTAGCTATAAAACGAATTAGAAAAAATATAGAAAAAATTACTCCAAAATTGATACAGAATTTTTCCTTATTTGATACCAAAGATTACAGAGAACTAAACAGAACATATAGAAAACTCTGAACTAAATGTTCATTTATATTTAAAGATGGATGGGCTCATATTTAGTTTATATTTTAAAAATATAGGGGGATTGAATTATTTTCCCAGATAGCATATTCCAAGATCAGTACAGAGTCTATTTTAAACAAACACAGAGTAGCGCCTGGTAACACACAGAAGGTTTCAGGTGTCCAAGGAATTGAAGAATCTGATTTGAAGCCCCGATAATGCTTCAGCCAAAGGATTCAAGTTAAGACTTTACAGTCATTTACTCAGGGGTTTTATTTACTTAGGACTTTCCCAAGACAAATGAGAAGGTTCATCATTCTCTCTTTTCCCCATAGATAAGCAGCACATTGTTTCCAACAAATTCTTCACAGTGATAGATCTATCAAGGAAATTCTCACTATTGGAATGCAAGGCTCTCTTGGAAAGTGGAAGGTGTCGGGACTGACCCCTGTGGCTAAGGTCCAAGGATGTGAGCTCCTTTCTCCTAACTAGCTATTTCTCAGACAGAACAGCAAAGCCAAGGCCACATTCCTACACTCCTTTGTATCCAGGGTGGTTCATATGACTGGCTTTTGGGCAGTGGAATGTGAGCTGAAGTGATTACTTTCCTTAAACACCTGACCCATAAATAGCTCCCAGGGACTCTCAATTCCTTCTTACCCACCATCTGCCAGCTGGAAGCTGCTGCCTGCCTAGACCCATCCCGGAGGCCCCACACCAACTCTCCCCTGGTTACCACCATGACCATCAGGTACATTTGTCTAGATGAGCATGACTAGAGTGAGAAGTTTCTATTGTGATAATCCACTACTTATTGACATTTGGGCTTATGGTAGGTATCCACTCAAGTGAAGCGGGGCCCTTAAGAAAAGAGAGACACTCTCATCCAACAGCAAACCCAAATGAAGCGGAGTGTGCTGTGACCCAGAGAAGACCGATCTGTGGTTCGAATCTGCCACAGCGGCCTCCAGCTTTCCTCCTGTTCCTGGCCAGGCATGATGAACAGGTACCCACTCATTTATGAGTCACTGGACTGTGTCACCCTGAGGTCAGCAATGCCAGCAGCAGAGCTCATGCGGCTTCGCAGGCGCACATTCACAGCGGCAGGTTTTCCAACAGTGAATGAATTTAGCAGAATCCAAAAACGCTGGGCCAAAAGATTCAGCTGAGTTTGTGTTATAGTTAAACAAGAAAAGACAATGGGGCCCTCTAAATAGGTTGGTTGAGTTTTCTCTAAAAAAAAAAAAAAAAGACTTAGTTGACCTTCAGACCATGTGGCTCAGATAAACTGAGAACGGGTGAACAAGAAAAAGAAAATGCTATCTGCCTCCCCTGCAAAGCACTGCACGCACTCAGCATCCTTCAATCCTCACCACTCTTTGAAGTAGTTATAATTATTACCCTTACATTTCAAATTTGGAAACTCCAGCAAAGGGAAATTAAATAATTTGACCAAACCTATAAAATGAGCTTTAAAATCCAAGTTCACCTGACTCAAAAGCATGCGATCCTCCCTCTGTGGCACAAGTCTACAAAACCCACACACGGAACTAACATTTATTGGGTAATTACAACACACCCAGTGTTACTCTCCATCCCTTCATGAATCCATCCCTATAAACCTCACAGAAGCCCTGAAAGAGCCAGGCGCTATTGTATCCCAATTTATAGACAAGGGCAATCAGGTACAAAAGAGTTTGAATGACTTGCCTTAAGGTAGAGCTTATAAGCAGTGAATTTAAAAATACGGTCCTAGGTCCCACATTCTCAGCCAATAATCTATTTAGAAAGTATGTAGTTTCTTATTGAATTTCACAGGGAAGAAATGAGACTTGAAGGGTCAGGGATTGGCTTTTTCATAGCAGCAATAGAAATGGGTTAAATCTTCCTGATACCTGCTTAGTGTTAGGTACAGGGCCATCTAAGTGCATTGTGGGTTGCCGGAAACCCAAGGTAATTTTAACAAGATGATTGCTCTGGGACAAACTTTAAAGGTTTTTGTGATGAATCATCTATAGTAGAACTACTCGGAAGAGTTCAGATGAGAATGAAAATTTTAAAGTACAAAATATAGTCTTAATAGTTTGGTTGGAGATAAGCCAGCAGCAAGGAGTAGAAATCAGGCTTCTGGGAGGTTAGTGATGTTTTACTGTTCCATTCCTTAGCCTGGGAGGTGGGCACCTAAGTGTTTGCTTTGAGATACATTAATAACTATATACTCCAATCAGGTACACTTGTCTTGATGTGCATATACCTCATAATAAAAAGTCTGTAAAACAAATACTAAGGTTAGCTACACATATTAAAGTTGAAATATTATAATTATTGTGCAAAAGATCCACCCATGATTCTTAGTAAAGGCTTTGGGTAAAAATATAAAAGTGTTTTGAACCATCTAAGTTTTCTTTTTCTTTTATTTTAAAAAAATTACAGTTTTTATAATTCATTCATCTTAATACCCATGCCGTACAACAATTCTTGTTCTTAATAAAAGAAAATACATTACTAGAAGCCCGATCACTTTTAAGGTAGCTAATATCTTGGATGAGTATTACTACTACAAGTATAGTAAAGGATTAGTTCTAGACATGCAAGTGAGTGACAGCTCACTCGAAACCAAGGCCAGGCCCATCAGAAATAACAGAGAATTACTTAAGAAGCACCACGTATCTCTTCTGCAGCTGAAGTCTGTCCCCTGTTTCGTCTGGGAGCTGCTTGTTTTACTTTCTAGTTGCTTACTAAGAAATCTGTTGGCAGGTTCTGACAAGGATAGCCTAACACTTGCCAACAGAAACATGGCAGGATTCAGTGTGTGCATTTCCTGTTAAGTAAGAATGCCAGTTTGAAGCAAACAGGAAAACAAGCCTTTCCACCGGGGGGTAATTTATTAGAATTTGTTTGAGCAAAACAATTGTTTTAAGATAAGAAAACCATAAAGCTAGCAACAATAAAACTGTGTAGCTTTTGTTGTGCTTTTTCTTTAAAGGCTGCGAGTAAGAGGGATCTTCTCTCAAATGTTAGGTTACAAAGAATCTAGTTATTGCACATCTTAATTGAAAATGTTTTGTGCATGCCATCATTAGACAGGATGGAGAGTGAAAGCTAGGCCTTCTGTGACCTACGATGCCCTCCAAAATGAATTTGAAATATGCAAGGGAAAAAGTTCTCTTCCAGTGAGCAGAAGCGGAGCCAAGAGAAAGGGAAGGGATTAACTGCTGTGAATCAAGGCTTCTGTTCCTTTGGCTGTCAACTCCACTGGAGACCTTCAGGCATTCCAGATCGCAAAAGGAAAAGCTGTGCCGTGGGCTTCAGGTCCCTTTGTTCCCGAGACAGCTGCTAATCGTCCTGCTGTGTTAGGAATGGCTGAGACGATGCCTGAACTTTCAGCTTTCAGACATCCAAAGCATCTCCATCAGTCCCCCAATTAAACATGTATTAATCACGAAGACGCTGAAGTGAGAGTGGGAGATAGGACCAGGAAATCTTTGCCTTTCCCTTTCCCTTTCTGCGTGCAGATTTCTACATTTTTCAGGCAGATATTCTTAAAAGTCTGATCTAGAAACTGACCAATAACAAACCTTTTTCATTACTGTATATCAGATGCTAGGTGATTTCCTACTTTCCGAAGTAGCTAAGTAATTGATTATTCTGCCTGAAGAGCCTGTTGGTTTCAATAAATAGGTCCTTGTGGCTGTTGTCATCTTTACTTTTTAGTTGGGATACCTAATGCTGGAAAGACGTTTTTACAATTGCTACGGGTACATATAGCCTCTGTGAAGTTGTAAAATATAATAGATGAAGTTAGGAAACTTTGGGAGGAGGGGAAGGGAATCTTTATTTCCAACACTGAGGATCAAATCCAAGGGCATTCTACTATTGAGTTAAATCCCCAGCCCTTTAAAATGTTATTTTGAGACAGGGTCTCACTAAGTTGTTCAGGTAGTACTTGGAATAGTTCTGTTTCTGCCTTCTAAGTGCCAGAAAAAAAATTAAAATAAAAATTAAGAAAAACACCTTAACAGAACTCTAATATCCTTCAATTCAGACCAAATCTTTTTTTTTTTTTTTCTTTGAGACAGGGTCTCGCTCTGTGGTCCAGGTTGGTCCTGAACTCACTTTGGAGCCCAGGCTGGCCTTGGACTCAAGTCAATCCTCCTGTCTCAGCCTCCCAAGTACTGGGATTACAGGCATGTGCCACCACACCCAGATTATTTGGTGCTGAGGAATCAAACTAGGGTACTTAGTGCTTGCTAGGCAAGCTCTTTAACTGCTGAGCCATTCCTCCAGCCCCCAGACCAAATCTTTCTCAGGTCATGGCCTTGACTAGGAGTGAAGGAATAATACCTAATTCTGGATTCAGATACTTGGAGCAAAAAGAGGGAATTGGATTGGTAGAATCCAACTTAATTTCATGCTTTGAAGCCTATGTTGTCTCAGTGTTGCTTTTCCACACTGATCTCCATTTCACAAACATGTGAAGGTGGCTTTGTCATATTGTCCATCAAAGTGTATCATTTGTAGCTTTTTTAATGAATAAGTGTAGTGGATGTTCAACCCACAAACAAGTAAAAGTAATAATTTTAATGATGGTATCTAATCACCTTAATACAAAATGAAGAGAAAAGCACTAACACAGGAGTCTCCTGTGACCTCGGGAAAACAGCATTAGCCATTCTAAGCTATTGGAAATATTTTGAAATTAGATTTTTTTTAAAACACAAGTTAATGGATCTCATGAAAGACATAACGATATTTGCAAGGTGCCAGTCTGGTGCCAGCTCAGAGAGCTGAATTCCTTGGCTTTCAGTGGGGCCTCAATGTATCACGGACAACTCCTTCCCCATCAATGTCTCAGTGATGATCTGCTGGCTTCCAAGTTGAAAGACGAGAAAGTCAATTACTGTCAGTTATGATGTAAACACCTGTCTACTAAGGCCTGGACTACAACCAATTCCATTAACATAGTCACTCTATGGCTGCCAAACGGTGCAGCTTTGGGCCACTTATGATGTAGTTCACATTCAATGAGGTGACCCAAAGACAGAAAAGTTCAGAGTCCCATTGGTCTTCTTCCAAACTATCCAACTCTCTGTCATACAGGTCATTGGGACAGGGTGCCCATATTTTTTATAACAATCATTTAAGAAAGATCACATGAGCCATTCATTTAAAAAGGCATGGTGACCATAAATTGAGGAATATTAACTAATTGGCATTCTTACCAATCATTATGATTTTTAATTTTAAAGAGTTTTTGTTGTTTTCTTAAAGCGATTTTCTTTTCTTGTTGCCTTTGAAACATATGTGAACGAAAGCAAAAAGACATTAGCAATATTTGACAAAGAATAATTTACAACCTGAAATTATAGGCTATAGATTATCACAGGTGAGCCCAGATCACTAGAGGAAATATGTCAGTAAAACTTTGGTTGCAAATGTATGTGTTCTATGCTATGTGGAAATTTTCTGAGTTCAGATGTTACCTGATGAGCAAAGGCTGAGAAATGATGACCACAGATGATAAAGCAGATGGTTACAAGTTTAAAGAAGATGGTGTGTGTGTGGGGGGGGGGGGGGGGGGGGGGGGGGGGGGGGGGGGGGGAGAGGGGCGGGGAGAGAGACAGAGGGATAGCCAAGTAGGCCTGGGGATCAAGTCCTAAGAGTCCTCATCATGTTCCCAATTTTGTCTCATAGCAAAAAAGCCAGTGAAATCCCTGAATACAAGGAATCAAAATATGCAACAATCCACAACCACGAACTACAAAAGGCTCTGGCTGAATGTGTAGGTAGGTGGTGTCTTTCCTGTTCAGTTTTTTTATTTTTATTTTTTATTTTATTTTTATTTTTATTTTTTTTTTTGCTTGCTGTCTCCACAAGTACAAAGAAGCAACTGGTGAGTAAAGAGAAAGAGATAAAGACAGAGACCTTTGGGTTAAATTACAGCCCCCACCTTTGGAAAATGCTTCATGTACAGTCACCACATGTTATGCTCTCAAAAAATGCGGACATGAAATGATATTCTTGCCATCCTCATATTTGAAACTTTATATTTTAGACAATTCCCTTAAAAGTTATGATGGATAGATTAGGACTGGAAGAATAATTTATGAGAAGAGATTTTAAGCTTGGGAACTGTCAATCATAGAATTTCTTTTTCTAATTTCGGGGTATCAGCCAAAAACTGGGCTGTATGTGCCAGATAGTTTAAACTCCTACAGGCATTATAAGACGGAGGCGGCGGAAACAATTGAGCTATTAAATTTTTAAAATGTTATTAAAGCCAATAGATGTCTTCAACTAGATCTGTGCTTAAGAATCCAAGAGGACTTTTATAGTCACAAAGAATAACAAAGAATCTCTTAGGAAAACTACAATTGTTTTTCAATTTTGTTTCTTTTTTTCCCTCGCTCTTTTTTGTTAAACTAGGGAGTTCAAAGCATCTCATAAGAGCCCCTTTTTAAACACAATTTGCTTAAGTGTGAAATTCAGTGGACTGGTTTCACACAGGAGTCAATCCCCAAATACTAGAAGGACCTCATTAGAACAGCATCTCACCTAGAAATAATTCCACAGCATGATCTCTAGGACAGACAGAGATCCAGAATGCTACATGCAGTTTTATGGAAGCTATTTGTGTATATACCGAAATAGGTAAAAGGGGAAAGAAGACATGGAAAGAGAAAAAAACCATCCTGCTAAGGACAAGTCAGTTAAGTTAGAGTTCTGAAATGGTAACAGTGCAGGAAGGGGCTATTTTCTAAGCAGCCCATTTTTACATTATTTGAAGACCTCATCAGCTGGAGCCATAATTGAATTACTTGGTGTCTCTTCCTTGGAGTATACAATGAGGGCTATAAACACAATTCACTTTTTAAGCTCTTTATCCGTTTTTTTCCTGCTTACTTAACACTCAAGAGTGGGGTGGGACCATTCTTCTCTTTCTTTTGTTCTATCTTTGTTCTCTTTACTTTCAGTGTCAAACAAGGCCACAAGATTCCCTGCCACTACACTGCATTGAAATGAGAGGGAATGGTGTAAGTTCCAAGAATTCCAAAGTCTCCCAAATCATTGTCTTAGAAGGTATGGCCTCCTGGGAACCCAAGTACATCAGGATTAGATTCAGCGGGCTTCTGCATGAGCCAGGGATCCATCAGCAGCACTTAAGATCACCCGCAATATTGAACTTAAAAAAAAAAAAAAAGTCCTTAAATATCTTGGTGAGTATAAAGAATGCTTGACCAAACTTTCTGGTAGGTGCCTATCCCAGAGCCCTGTTCAGTGCATGACCTTGGCTTTGGTAAAGAAATATGAACAAGGCTGTACTCCCATCTAACTATTCATTTATTATGCCCAAAATGCACATTCATTATGAGAAAAAAAGAATAGAGTTGATTCAAGAGGCAGATTTACAGCTGGCAGTGTGTTATCTAGACAAACACAAACTCTCCAGGGAGCCATTGTGGTCTTGTGCCTTTTCAATGCTGGTTCCAGTGGATGGATCCTACCCAAGCTCTCTAAGCTGTGAGCCTGGTGGTGGCAGATCCCTATTTAGCACCCACAATGAAGGTGAAGCTATATATTTAAGTTGTGTCTGCATGCATACATCATGGACCAAAGGTTCCTAGATAAGAATTTTTTTAAAGCATCAATCCTATAGCTTTCTTTAAAAAAAGAAATTTTTTTTGAAAGCAGGGAATTAAAGTACCTGAGAAATTTGTATGGAAGGAATAACATTTGGAAGGCATAAAGGAAAAGGGGGTGGACGCATTTCCTCTTCTCTTACTTTTTTTTCTTCCCCCTCTCCTGCTGGGAGTAATAACAAAACAGAACACTTTAAAAGTCACTATAATTTTCCCTATACCATATTTTAGAGAGACTGTATTTTAGAAGTAGCCACTGGGCTTCATAATTACAAAACACAAAGGTGGTTCTGAAGAGAACCACAACATTCTTCCTTTCCCCAAGCTTACTAATGCATTAGAATACAGGTAGGAGGAATTCAATATGAATCGTCTTGAGCTTTGCATCTACTTGGTGGCCATTTTTGCAGGATTCCTACAACACTGTCAGTACCACCTCAAGTGCAAAAGCAAAGTCTTAGTGACATGTTCCAACGAAAGCCATGATGTGCTCTAGATGAGTGACCACACAGATATCCGGCACTATCGTTTTTCATTATTGTAGTTTTCAGGGAGGCTCTAAAGCTCATTCTTCACTTTGAGAAAAAGCAAAGGAAAATCTATGTTCATACCTTGAAGGATTTTGAGAATGGTGGACACCAAGGAATAGCTCATCAAATCAAAGAGATACTTTTAAAATTGATGAATAAAACCGAAGCTTGCTTATCTTGTCAGGTTAAAATGTAAACCCTGCAACAATGTTCACTGGTCTTTATTTAATAACTACATACAAGCGGTGCAATTCCCGTGGGCCCACACCATGACTCAAAAGAAGACTCTGTATGTTTGGGTGACCAGAGACAAGCATTTCAATTAGGCCCTGTAGATTTAAGATCTCTCAAGGCAGGATTAGTCCTGCAGAATGGCTTCTGAGTGCTCATGGTGTTTAAACTAAAAAACAAAACAAAATCCTTTTTAAAGACACCAGCAGGAGTTAACAGAAACTATGATAAAGTCTCCCTGTTTCTTTTCATTGACATGCAATTGCAGACAGGCCTCTGGGGTCTCCCTTTGCTTCTCTGAGGAGACAGTGGCTAATTTCCCCAGGTGCTAGGGCACCTAGATAACATGGAAGTCCACCTAAAACCTTTCCTCACCTTCCACTGTTCAGTTCTCATCACATCCAGACATTTATTTTTCAAATCCCTTGATGGCTTCTCCAGAAAGTGCGCAAGTTGGAGGTAGCATTGATGTAACAAGTTCAAAATTGAGAAATGAAAAAGCAATCAGAATTAGGCTGCCAAGTGAATGCTGGTGGATGGGTTTCCCTTCTCACACATGAACACGTGTGTATATTTATGTAGGAGTAAAGCAAACGAAGTCAGGAAAAATAGTGTTCTCAGTCCTCGGTGCATAAATAAAACCTTCATTTTCTTAGAGTGAAATATTTACCTCCTTTAAAAAAAAACCCAACTTTTACTTATATACAATAATTACCAGTCGGCTCTATAGACAGGCCGTTTGTCTCTGCTGCTCAGTCAACCTTGAAGTTGGGATAATTTAGTAGGTTCCTTTGGAAGGTTTTCATTTTTTTTCTCCTCACCAGGATTTGTGGTACCCACCCTGAACACAAAGTCAGGAACCCTCGTGCCATATGCAGGAGGCTACACCTTTGTGCATCTGCCAGTGTGTTTTAATTTTTAATTACGATCATTTAATGCTTATTAAAATTATAGGTATAACATTGATATTCTGTGAAAGTAACATGTCTTTTTAATATAAAGTTTTCATCAAGAGACTTCTGTCTTTTAGAAAAGAAAAATGGCATTGCTTGTTTTTAAAATATACATTTCACAGGCATTCTAAACTAAACCGGGAGCCCATAGCTTGACCAGAGCTGTTAATGAGAAAACCACAGCCTGGCTCTTGTGAAGCCCATTGTATGCTGGCTGGGCTTGTAACTCCCAAGCCCAGAAGAGCTCCCAGCAGCTTCCCCTTCAGGGTCCTAAGGACTGAGTCCCAACAACTACAGATGCACCAGTGACACCTCAGCAAAATCCCCAATGGGGTCACTTTACAATTCACAGGAAGGATTTGAAAACAGATCTCTAGAAGAGTTCCTTCGTTGTACAGATTTCACTCGCCCTGTCCTTTTTTGTTCCTTTAAATTCCTTAGGAGAACAGGAAGAAAATAACATGATTTGCTCAGAATCAAACCCAACAGGAAATCATCTCAGTGAGAGAACATATAAACTAACAGAGCACATGATCATTTAAGAAGAAAATTGTCGCCAGTGCCTGAGTCCCTGAATGCTAAGAATGCGGACTTTAAGGAGACCGGGAGAACCACAACCTCGAGAGAGAGGAGCGTGTTTCCACATGATCTACTTACAACCTGAATGTGAGTGGAAAAAAAAAAAAAAAGCTTTGTGGTTCAGGAGAGTGAAGGCATGTTTGAAATCCTAATAGCTTTTGTTAAATTTTTTAATGTAATCAAAACAACTAACAAATAAGGTGTCTTCCCAATATCAAATGGTTTCATACGTGAGATTAACCAAGTGCTAATCCGCCACATCCTTGGCCCGAAGCAGAGTTTCCCACAAAGGGCACCCGGCATTTCAATCTCCTCAGCTTCTCCTGCGATTGGTCTCGTCCTAAGTCGGTACTCCAGAGCAGAGACCGCCTAGGCTTTCTGTCAAGACAAGATGCAGGTCTTTGTCCTAGCCTCTGCCACGACTAGGCCTCCTAGTGAAGGCCCCAGCGGGACAACATCTCAACAATGAGTAGGACATTGTTGCCATACAGCTTTCCACACAGACTCCGAGAAAAATAAATTTTACTGCATTTCTGAATGTCACAGAGTATTTTTTAACTTTTAATGATTTCAGCCCTGTAGAAATAAACATGTGTGCTTTGCAAATATCAACACATTTTTATTCTTTCTTTCTAAGCTTATAGAAAGGCTTTGGGTTTGATCTTATCTCACTTGAGTTTAATATCCCAGTATGATTCCTAAATTTAACAGGAATGTCTTCCGCTTGTTCCTTTGATCTCAAATCGTACTTCTGGCTGGCTCCAGCACTGCCTCTTGTGGCTGACTACAGGCCCACATCACACCCTGTATGACCCTGTCTTTCAACACCCTTCCTATAAACAAAATTGGACTTCCTCGTAGCTTCTTTTTTTCTTTCTTTCTCTGCTTCTTTCTTCTCCTTAGCACAATTATGCAATGGTCCCCTCATCTGACAATTGCTTCCATTTCAACCTCATCAGAACAGAATTTCACTTACTGAAGCTACAGATCCCTACACAGTGTCTTTCAAACCTCTGTTCCTAATATTTATACTTTTGTAGGGCTTTTTGTTCACCCTCTATTACATAAAAATCATCTAAACTTCAGATCCAATAAAACCTAGCTCCACCCTGAGTATAAGACATTACCTAACTCAGCGGCTCTAAGATTTTTCCCTTTCCCCCACCATTTTCTTGAAGCTTGGCTCTCCCTGTGTAGAAGACAGGTAGCAATTATACCCAGTGGGGATAAGAATCCCCACTGTTCTCCATTATCCCACTCAAATAACATAATACGTCTAATTAAAAGATGGCAGAGAAGAAGAGAATGAGAACCTACCAGTTGGGTAATAAAAAGACAGTGTGCCTCTTGTGCTTAGCTATTTTCTTTTCTTTGCTCATTATTTTGGTTTTATTAAATTTATCACTACTTGACAAAGGGAGTTAAGTATCTTGTTTTTACTGTAAATACATGTGTTAATCAACAGATAGTGAATATCTACTTCCACACATTGTAGTTGTACAATGGCATTATGACAACATGTAACATCACTTTATTGCTGGTATGGTTTTTTTCTTGTGGGTTTTTTTTTTTTAATTGTCCAACTCTGAAGAACAATGGCAGTCTAACAGGCAGTACCAGTTGGTCCTACAGCAAACTGGGAAGGGATTCAGCAGAGGCCCAAGAGGGCTCTTTAGAACTGCCTGCTCCTCTGAGCAGCAACAGGGGCAGTACACTGTCAGGCAGAAGCAAGGGGACCAAGCAAACTTGAAGTCTGCCCTGTGTGTGAGCACCAGCCAGCCCAAGGAGACACCAGTTGACTGTGGAACTCTTGGAAGGTGGGCATTGCTAGAAATCACAGATTGTTCTTTTTTTCTTTTTCCAACATACCAGTAGAACAGTTTCTTAGTATCTTAGTATCAACACTAAGGACATTAAAAGCAGATAATTCTTTGCCTTGGAGGACTGTTGTGTCCTGTGCACTATGGGATGTTTAGCAGCATAGTTGGCCTCTACACTCTAGATGTAGCAGCACTAAAAATATCTCTAGACATTGCCTAAACCAAAAATATCACTGGATATTGCTACATGTCATGAGGGAGAGCAAGAATCATGCCTGATTGGGAACAGCTATGCCAGGGTTCAGCTGTCTGACTGCTTTCTCGATTCAAAGTAAGTCTCGTGTCAGGTATGGAGGGGAGGCAGAATTCAGCCATACTCTGATAATTTTACTGAAACATTTTTGGAAATTATTTTGCTTTTACTCCTACAATTGCCTTAAATGTCCATTTCTGAACATTATGCTCCAGAACTTAGACCTACAAGATTCATCCTCATGGTTCATGGCTTTATAATTAGACTAACATAGGATTTCAAATTTGTGAAAGATCTTGGAGAATAACAAGGTTTACATAGTCACAGAAGCTATCAGATATTTGAACTCCTCCAAGCAGAGTGTTACACATATTACCATTTGTTTACAAGGTGAGAGATTACCAGATCTCCTTTGTGAAATATGCAGAACAGTCTCACAGACAAAAGAAAACCAGAAATAGTTATTGCTACCTGCACATATAATTTAAGATTGGTAGAGACCACCATCACAAAGGTAGTATTCATAATGACTGAGTAATGGTGCATTTAGAGTATGAGCTAGCCTTTAGCTGGAAGACCAAACCTGGATGGTTGAGGGATGTGACTCAGAGATTTATTAACACTGGCTTCCATCATGTCATTTTTTGGGAAAAATATTCACAGTTCTATTGCTAAGCCAGACAAATCTTGTTTCACTCACACAGCATTTCTCTCTGCTAGGAGCACATGCTGTATTCATTTGTCTGAGATGGTCCACTTAAGAAAAAGTAAACAGAAGGAAAGCCATCTAGAAAACAAATCACCCAGCAGTTTGCTCCTCCATTTTTCATAAACATCAGGACTATCTCCTTCTAAACAAAAGGCAGGACAGTTGCTATAGGGGGAAGATGGGGAAGCAAAATCTCATTTTGTTCCTTTTGCCTGTAAGGAAGGAGAGTGAGGAGCTTCTGTCTGAATTTCCCGTGGTGTGACTTCAAGTGGAGAAACACACCCACCTCCACCTCCATCCCACCTCTCCTTTTCTGCTCCTGGGGTGGAGGCTGTATGAGAGATGGTTGCGTTCTTAGCTTAGCCCATTCTCTCTTACACCTAGGGACCTGCACAGAGCATCTCACAACCTCACAGCAAGGCAGGCTTTATCTCTGCAGGGAGCCTGCTGACAGCCAGCTTGGTCAGAAGTGTCACTTGAAAGAGCCCTTTGGGCCACAGACACAAAGCTTATCACTAATAAAGCTGACAGACACCCTGATTCCCTTTGTCTTCTGTGTCAACTGGTTTTGTACCCAGGAAGGGAAGAGAAAAGGTGCTACGACCCCCTGAAGAGGACAACAGGAAGCTTGGGTTAGAATGGTTCCCATTTCCTTGTGAGAACAGAGGCCCATTTACACCAGGGTCAGCAATTAAATGATCAAAGCCCTCTTAACCCTAAGTCTCCCAGGTGCAGACACTCTCAGTTTGGTCTCAGAAATGGGAAGAATGCTAAGCTCAGTATCTGAATGCTGTTAATTACCTCATCACGTAAAAGGAAAGCAATTTTCTGCTCTCAAGAGGGTCTCCTTGGCTTCTAGCACCATCCCTCCCTCTTAGCTTGCATAAGTCCCTGCCCCTTCCTGTAGGTGTGTCACAACAATTAAAGTCATGATGGTAGTGATCCCAGGAGGAGGAATTCTCAGAGGCTATGTTTGAATTTTTTCAACATATTACTGATGAAACAATCCCATGAAAACAAAGCAAAGATGAAGGACTGCTAAAGTTTGTGGCCTTCAGGTGCTAAATGGGAATGTTCACTAATTCTCTGTATTCCTTGTACAGCAAGATATCTTTGCCCATGGTGGTCTTTAAGGAATTTAATTTTATAGAGCGAAAGAAACAACTGCAATTAGAGTATGATTGTGTGCATGTAACTATGCTTAACGGAACCTTGATATAGTTTCTGGTTGTTACGTTCACCCAGAATTTTGGCCTACATTATTAACTTGTATTATTATGAGGAAAGGGTTTGTGAATCAAAGATGAACTACCCTGATGATTTTGTGAAGTTTAGTGAACTTCTAATGCTGGTAGGATAATAAGGCAGTGCTGTGGGTATATATAATTCTTTACTAAGTGAGAAGCTTTCTGTCCATCCACACAGGAGGTCTCCTTATTGAAAGATTTATTTTTCATTTTGAACAGCTTCCCAGCATTACCCTTTCCAAAAATTAAAATAAGGAGATGGAATTTTGTCCTATTCTGCAAACCTCCCAGCAAGATTGCCTGCAACAGCAAGGAAAAGAAAACCTCATTGTGTCACAGAAATTACCTGCCCATTTTTCTATTACATCTAAAAGAATGGTACCTACCTTATTTGCACATATTTTTTCTTTTTTAGAGAATGTTAAGCATTGCTTCTTTGTGCTTTTTGGGAATCCATTGGCCTAGTAAATGCTGATATAATTTCTGGAGTCGAATTCTTGGGCACACAAGAAATCATGAAAGTCTACCCCTAAAATCTTTGGGAGCAATCTTATTCTCAGCACATCTCCCAGGGGTCTCCCTCTGCCAGCATAACTGAGGATCCAAAAATTCTATCCCTAGGTGTAATTTGGTCAGAAACACAATGCAGTGATATGCTTGAAGAGGGTTGAAAAAAAATCTAATAAGCGAGCTGAATGTAAGAATATTGACAGGTCGTTAACCAGGTTCTCCAAGAAGGGCAGAGATTATTGTAGACTGCACTAAATCCATCTAACTCAGACTCCAGGAACACACAATACACACAGTTCCTGGCGTGGCATATAATATTTCCACTGCATTTTTGCAAAAGAAAACTAATAAAAACCTGGAAACTCTGGTATTTGTGGGCAAGTGACTCTGATGACCACTAGCAGTTCACAATCTGAACGCCAAACAAGGGTCTGGAAGAATAGCACAGTGATTAAAGCACTTGCCTAGCAAGCATAAGACCCTGAGTTGAATTCTCCAACACCATATAAAGCTGGGAATGGTGGCACACGCCTGTAATTTCAACACTTGGGAGGCTGAGGCAGGACCATTGCCATGAGTCCAAGACTAGCCCAGGCTACCATTCACATCGGTATGGCTGGAGGCATATTTTGGTAAATGCACACTTCCAAGACCATGTTCAGAATATTCCCTAAGTCTTCATTCTTTAATTGACTCCATAGAATTCAAAGGAAAATGGAAAACAATGACTTTGAATCAGGACTCTAGAATAATTTCCACTATAGAATCAATTAGTACAACCACTTTCCTAAATGACGGAGTGCATTTACTGAAACTTTCATTAGGAGAAAAGTACAATATAAGGAAATAGGATTGTTGGCAAATTACAATTCTTATCTGGTGATGTCTGTTGTCCATAAGAGCCTCGTAACAGGATATGCCCCAGTCCTTTATTTTTTTCCCCCTCTTCTTTAACTTTTTAGCCATAACAGACAGCCACTGATGACATACTGGTGGTGGTGTGGAACTTTGTTTTTTTTTCTTTTTGAGGGAGTGAGGGGAGGAATATAAATGAATAGATCAAAAATCAAAGTTTCAAAAGTTGTATTTCGAAAATATTTGATTTTGTGACAATTCTGTGATTAACTCAGTAACACTGCAAGAACATAAGTGTTTTCTAAGTATTTACAGTGATGTGAGGAACAAGATGGACCAACTACTACCTTCTTGACTTCCAATTCCATCATGAATTTAACATTTTTGTGGCAGGGGGCCGGGTGGGGGTTCTGGGGACCAAACCTGAGGTCTTTGCACTGAGCTGTACCCCCAACTCATTTTTATTTTTGGTTTTGAAATACAGTCTCCTTAAGCCACTAATTTGCCTAGGTTAGACCCAAACTTGAGATCCTCCTGCCTCATCCCCCAGAGTGCTGGAGTTACATACCCGCACCACTAGGTGCAGAATGAATTTAACTTTAAAAAAAATGGCTGCAAAAGTAGTAGGTGCAAATTTTGTTAATTATATAAATAAAGATTTTCAGGGTCATTCTAACATAGGAAGTGTGAATTCTTTGCAACATTTACTTTACAGAATAAGATCCAAGTTATAATTCAAAGTCCCTGTGTTGGAAAACACAGCAAACACTAGCAGTTATGGTTTGGATGTGGAGTCTTAGAATCCTGTGCTATTGTGAGGTCGGGCCTGACTAGAAGGGGTAGATGCTTGGGGTTTGACCTAGAAAGATTGTGTCAACTTGGTGCTTAGTACAGAACTTTCAGGTGTTTGATATTTACTTGTGGGTCAGGAAGTGAGGGAGGGGCTCCCACCCTGGGCTGGGGTGCCCAACTGGCAACTTGAACAAGTAAGGAAGAAGAAACATCATTACAACATTTTCCTGGGAAAACTCTATCCCCACCTCAGTCTTCAGACTTAGATTTTGCTCCTTCTACACTTGGCGTCTGTCTGCAAGGCACCGAGCAGCTCTCCAGAGCTAAATAATCTTTCCTTCCTTACGTTACCGATGTTGGGAATTCTGACACAGCCAACGAGAAAGTAACTAAACACTATCATAGCAGTCTGTATTGATGAACATCAGTTATGGGATCCTACATAATCTGTACATGTTCTGATGTCCAGCCATGAACTTTGTGATTAAAGTAGCAGATATGAAGTCCAGCACGGAATGAGTCAGCTCACTGGAGCGCCAGCCTATCCCAGTGGACATTGTCTTATCTGCTCCAAGGCATGCCACGCTGCTGATGTAAAAAAAAAAAAAAAAGCAAAAAGCAAAACAAAAAACAAACAAAAAAATACAATATTTGCTAATTGAACTTCATGTCCTTTTAAGTATCTTTTGCATTACGATTCAGCTTCTAGGTTTAGAATTGGTTTCACTTCGACTGCAAAACTTGAACATGTACTCAACGCTATCATCATAAACCTTTGTTCTAGTACATGGAGCTCATAAGATAAAGAGGATCTGATTCCTACCTGCTTGGTTGGTGGTCACTGTGACGGAAACTGACTGGTCTGGGCTAGGGTTATACTTGGACACTCCGTTCACAGCCCAGATTTCAAACGTATAGTTGGTATGTGCCAGGAGGTCAGTGATGGAGACTTTGGTAGTCTTCAGGCCATTCTGCTGAGGGGTGTAGTGGACCCCACTTCCGCAGGGTCGGCACTTGCTGGGGTCACCAGCTCCACATTTCTTGCAGACCACGTTGTAGGAAATGTCCTGACGGCCCCCTGTGTTCTGAGGACTGCTCCATTCCAAGTTCACTGAGGTCTCATTAACATTCGAAATCAGGTTAAGGGGAGCAGACGGTGGGCCTGAAAGAAGAAAAACATATTAATTATTACACCAAGAATGGTGTGTATCTTTTTGGAATGTCTAAGAATTTGTATCACTCTCTGCAGTTTTCTAGAAAGCAAGATGGGCTCATTGCCCCCCCCCCCAAAAAAAAAAAAAAGCAAATAAGGCCAGCAAAAAAGATCTCTTAAAAGAATAGTACAGTAGGAGGAAGTGTAGGTCAATGTCATTCTCATTTCAATGCAAACAAAGAGCCTGACTCACCACAGAGAGATGTGAAAACACTACAGCCAAGGGGCTCTGCCCCCAGGCACTCTCAGCTGGCAGGGAGGCAGCATGACATATCCCTGTCTCTAACTTAATCTTCTGAAAAGTGGGTACACAAGTGTGATTCCACTTCCCAGCCCTTTCGTGGGGCTTTGTTAAATTAGTATCATAAGCCTGTCGGGAAGACAAATTATGATTCCTCATATAGCACATCATCAAGAACTAATTAAATTAGCAGAACTATACAAATAGGCTTCTGCAATTCAACATGGCAGTTGAAGTTTAAGCAGTTTTGGGGATTTGTAGGACTGGTTTAACATGATTGCAGAAATGCTGGAGATAGAGCTACTGAGAGATTTCTAAGGTAGGCAGGGACTGTTCTCAGCTATGGATACTTCTGCTACTTCTGCCCTTCACTTGGGTAGGGCTGTGCCGAGTCTTTTATTGGCATGCACATTCCTAGTGACATCAAATTGTCCGGACTCTGAGTAATGGTGGGGTTTGTCATGAGGTCCCAGACTGATCACTAACAACATCATGACTGGCTTAAGAACAATAATAAAAGACTCTAAACCTTTCCTACACCAGTAAATTATGACCTAAGTTGCTGTCAAGTAGAAGACTCAGTTTAGGAGAAGGAAGAGGGAGTTTTTTGAGCCATAGTCAAAGGTTTCAAAGACACCTGTCATGCGCTAACAAAAATATTTACCCAATGTGACAGCAGGAAATCTCTTTCTTTCCCATTTTGATCTTCCAAGTGAAGAGCCAAAATGAATTTTAATAAACATTCGTGGTTTCTTGGTCACTGTATCCAGACTACCGCTGATATACATTGAAAAGAGTGGTTTGAGAAGAATTTTACATTTTCTTCAGGAAAAGAAAATTAACTACAGGGTTTTTCATAGACAGGAATTTTGTTTCATCAACCACAATAGAATGTATGGTTCCAAAGAATTCACTGAAGAGAAGGGAGAAGGTAGCCATGAAAAAAGAATCATAGTTCATATTTATTACTTAGCTTGCCTTGATGACTGGAGCAAAAGATGTGATGGTAAGAGTTCCTGAGAAATTCACTCTCTTCCCCTCTCCTTACAGCTTAGTGAAAGACTTTATTTTAACAAGATAAGCAGATTCTTCCAATCTCCCCTTGAGACTAATTACCAACAACCTGCCTTAGCATTAATATTGGCTCCTCATCCTGCCAACCTTGAGAAACCTTAATAAAAAATTTAACAAAGTGTGTAAAATTTGTGTTAAGTGTAATCCTAACTTGCAAAAACCCTGAGAAAGAAAATATAGATCTTTTTCTTGTTTAGATTTCAAAAATTGTATTTAGGGTCCTAAGCACTGGGGCTGGAATACAAGAAAAACAATGGCTTCTGAATAAAAAAGGTTGAGTGGATTTATTTAAAAATCACAAACACTGTGAGTGCCTGACTGGATATGAGAGAACAGGTAGGCAAAATCTCTCAATTTAAAGATAAAAGAATTGAGATCCACAAAATGGATATTGTAATACTGAGAAGTGATATAATCTAATTTATAGCTGAATGTGACTAAAATCCAAACGTAACTGTCTTCTCATCTGCAATATTCTACCCCACGACTATTCCCCACTAAAGACATGATGATAACAGAATCAGAACTTTCATCTGCAGTTTGGGAGGTAAGCTAGGAAAAAAAAAAAAGAAGAGTGCATAGTTTTTTCACCATCCGCAATGCTTGCTGCCATAGCGAAACCTGCCACCTGTCCACAGCTGAAGCTGCCCCGGCTTGGTTCCCAAACTGGGTCAACCTCTAGTTCTTATTTTGCTGTGACTTCCTGGGTTAAGTGAGAGTGACTCTGAAATCCATTAACCTCCTTGCAAAAGTTCCTGGTCCTCTTTCACATGGGAAAATGTGACACAGTGAATCAAGCACCGCAGAAGCAAAAAGTCAGTAATTAGTATGTAGGATGGGGCATGGCAGTGTCTACACAGAGAAGAAATGGGGCAGAAAACTGAATGGTCACAGGACTCAGAGATGTAACTGCGGCACGTGGAAAACAAAATACAAAGATGCTGGGGACTCTGAAAGGAGAGGCTGATGCAAAAACGAACAAGCAAGTGTCGGCCTGAAGCAGCCTTCCTATCTTAGCAGTGGTTCCCAAAGGAGGTCTGTCTTGGTGGTACAGGTTGAAGGGAACACAGAGAACAGAAGTTCAAGTTCAGTGTTGCTTCCATGAATGGTTTGGAAAATTGTACTGTAGGCGTTTTATGTTTTAAAGTAACAACTGTATGAGAACCTCATAGAAGCCTAAAATTTGTCTAAGACAAGGTCATGCGAGAGAGGAGAAAGAAAACATAGACATGCTTGCCTTGTATGATTAGATTTGCAGGTCTTTGGGGAAAGACACATGCTTTACAAATTAAAGTCATAACAGTGGTTGTGTCGTGTTTGTGGGGATTGTGGTTTCTTTTCTTTAATTCTTGCCAGTTAAAAGATGATAAATACGTAACAAATGTGTTTCTCATTTTTGTAGTGAGGGGCCATTTCTGCCCCAGAAAAGAAAGTATTTCGTCCTCAAGACAATAAGAAGAAATATGAATTTGAATACAGCCAAAGTCTATCGGGTCCACAGCTGTGCTTTACAGAAGCACCTTAAAACAATTAGTTGCAGTGATGGCTGAAAAGAAGAAAACAGACATTAGCTCTTTCAACACATACAAGGCACTTAGAACGGAAAATCTTAACTCTTAGATCTTTTTCTTTTACATTTATGTCAGCATTGTGTCTGGATATTTTGGAGCAATTAAATTTCTGACACATGACTGCCTTTCTCATCAAAAATATGCCCACCTGTGGTAAGTCTCTAGTTACAAATACAGTGGGGCCTCTGTACCCATGGGTTCCACTTCCCTGGACTCAACCAATCCACCCAAAACATTTTTTTTTTCTAAAAATTGTATCTGGACTGAACACACACTTTTGCTTGTCATTATTCTCTAGCTAATACAGTGTCACTATTCACACAGCACTTTCATTATATTAGGTATTATCTCTGCAAGTGAAAGATGATTTGATGTACATGGAAATGAATGTAGGTGACTGGCAGGGTGGCTGTCATAAGGGACTTGAGCACCCTTGGGTCTTGGGTGTCTGCAGGATTCTTGGATCCAACCCTACACAATTATCAAGGTACAATTCTATGAGACTTATAACAAAGAGAAAGCTGTCTTCTAATTTTCTAGCTTCATATTGCCATTATATTGAATACACATTAACATTACATACTTTGAGGGTTTATGTGCATACCTAGGTTTTATGCTTTTCAAAATTATCTACTGGAAGCCTGAATGTAAGCTGCCAGCAAATCCTATTCATGGAATTCCTTCACACTCCTGTTCCTTATTTTTATACCTTACTTCACTTGTGACACCTAAAATCGTCCAGCTAATCAGATGCCAAGTGTACCCTTCTCTATCATCGGATTCTGTATTCCTCAAGAGAACTAATGTTTCCACCATTTCCTAATGTCTACCATCATTTTCCAGTGTCTAGCTCAGAGAAAGCTCAATAAATGTTTGATGAGTCCATGAATGAGTGAGTGACTGAATCAATGGAAAATGAACTAAGTCTTTTAATGCACCTTCTACCCGCCCACCTACAGGGCTAAGAAATGTGAGAATTAATGCAGTCTCCGCTGAGGTAAAACTGTACTAGTCAGCTTTCTGCATAAGTTTCATTAGCATTAAGCTTGTAAAGGATGCGCTGATTGATTGAGGTAGTTCAATTCACTATCTTCTTGCCTGTGATTTAAAATTGCCATGGAAAAGGTAGGGAAGGCTATACGGCAAACATTAGTGGCGACTTCTGCTGAGCAGGATTGTGGAGTCACTCATTTATTCAACAAATAATTATGGTCTAGTGTTTGTCACCTGCTCTAGAAGATACAGGGGAAAATATTCTGATTCAGGTTGAAATTTTTCTGGTGGTTTCTTGTACAGCAGATGTAGAAGCAGAGGGTCTAGGGGAGATGGAAGAGCCTAAGGAAATGCAATATGCACCATGCACACATTGCATGTAAGACCACACACCATGGTCTGTCTTGATTTCCTAGACTGGACTGAGCTGATACAAGTCTGGTTTCTCCACTTGGGTTTCAGGTGATATTTATCTAGGCAAGGTGCTAAGAGAAATTTTCTCTCAAAAAATACAGACAGACAGAGACAGAGAGAGAAAGACAGAGAGAGAGAGAAATTTGTTAATTAGCCTTTATTGAATTGTAGTTTTCTCTCTTTATCAACAGAATTAATACATTTTAAATGTGATCAAATGTTGACTGGCATATCAAACTGTTTTAAAGTTTGCTTGTTTGGAAAATCTGCCAACATTTTCAATATAACTTAGTGGCACAGATAGTAGCTATACTGCCAGAAACAAAGATGGAATGCAATTAATCTTTAATCGAATGACTAGGGCAGGGATCGGCATATATTCCAGGTAAAGAGTTTTTACTACCCAGCCAAACAGTAAGGCTTTATGGACCACACGGTCTTAGTAGCAACTATTCAACTCTCTGCCCCTGTGCCTTAAGTGGTCAAAGCCAATGCTTTAAAAAAAAAAAAAAAAGAAGGCCAAATTTCAAGAAAATTTTGCTTATAAAAATAGGCAGCAGTTGAAAGTGGACTCCGAGCCATAGTCTGCCAAATATAGAGAATGTG
Organism: Ctenodactylus gundi; assembly: GCA_004027205.1. Taxonomy (NCBI): domain Eukaryota; kingdom Metazoa; phylum Chordata; class Mammalia; order Rodentia; family Ctenodactylidae; genus Ctenodactylus; species Ctenodactylus gundi. The sequence goes on along the minus strand of PVKB01003179.1, from coordinate 164,233 downwards.
ATGAGATCTTTACCAGGAAGATGCTTCCTGGTAACCTTATAATTTTGTACATCACGCTTGAATTTAAATATTATAACGAGTTCAGTCTGCAAGCTCATGATTAACTTACTTGTGCAGCCTAGGTAACAACGCTGGCATTTAAAGACCAAGATGCACCTATCTTCATTGACTTAGGAAGGAGTGAAGTATGTGAAATATTTGAGCTGTTCCTTGAGCTTTTCATTGCTCTGACAGAGAAGGGCACTGCATTTGCTGCCATTGTCAATTAATTAAATGAGCATCCATTTTCCTCACTGGTGTGAAACACTTCCGTATCACACAGCAGGTGATGGTGAAAGGTGTTACAATAGATGATTATTATTTTCTAGTGGAACATTAACTTCTATTCAGTTGACAGGAGTTTGATGGTTGGAAACTCTGAAGAAATTATAGTCAGATTATAGCAGATATGAAGAACTATTGTATCTTATCCTATCATACAGCATTTTATCCTAACATCACAAAAGAGTCGTTATTCTTTCTTAACTAAACGTGTGCTCTCTGTTGGGGAAGAAAGACTTCCACAACTATCTAAAGAATGTAAGTGATTGTGACATTTAAGAAGGGCACTACTCCGAGGATGAAGGGTAATTCTGGTTATTCCATCTATCTTAGCATTTTCCTCCTACAGATTACACTAAATTCCAATTCCTAGGAGATTGCAGAATTTACTTGCTAGCTAATAAAAGAACTTAAGCCAGTCTTTTTAGGACATCCCAATACTTACATATCTACATGAGACCCATATAAAGCCAGTCAACAAGCATCAGCTAACATTGAATCTAACTAATGTCAGAACTGTCTCCAATGTAGCAGCTACAGTGCGACCCATTTCAATTCCATGGAAAACCCAGGAAAACAGAGCCTGGTATGAGCCATCAAGCCCCTTGGTTGAAAATATTCACTTAGTTCTTTCAAAAAGTGACTAATTATTCAGCAAAAGAGAGAAATCTGTTATGGCATGTTTGCATTGAGAAACAAGTTTCACAGAGAAGAAAACACATATATATGTATCACACAAACCTAAAAATACAGCCAGAATTAAAGGGCTAACACATCCACTCCAAGATCAATAGAAATAATAAACAAATTGAGCTTAAAATTCACTGTTATTCAAACTCCTTGGACCCGTGGTTCTACCTGAATGCTCTTGCTTCTGACTTGGCAGACTCTGAACCTGGCTGCACCATATGGGCGGGAACGCCTTAAACTGCCAATCACCCGGTCGAGTCACTTCCCAATTTCTTTTTAGTGAGGAGCTGCAATTTTCTTTCTCACTTATTTGCAAATTATTCACATTCTCAGAAGATGCAGGAGAACAGAAATATTGTCTCTTTTCTGGATTAGGAGACTACTTCTCCCTCCCCATCTCTTAGAACAATGCCTGGCATAAGGTAAATGATCTCTAAGTACCCCCGAATTAATGAAAAATTGACTCCTTAGCCCAAAATAGCTCACTCACCCAAAGAATCACCACTGAAGTGCTTCTGTATTTAACACAAAACCAGAGGGGAAAAGTGTTAAATTTAAAAAAAGGAAGAAAGAAAAAGAAAGAAAAGGCAATGAGAAGCTAAAATACTGGGGGAAAAAATCGAATCTGCAACGAAGGTAGGAAGATAGTTGATAGATAAACCAAAATAGCTGGGCTCGTGTGACACAGGTTTCTAGAGCTACTACAGATTTTTAATACCTAACTGCTTTTTAATCACCATTTTAAAATCTAATGTCTGAGCCATGAAATTAATTTTGGATGTGGCAAGGAACATCCCCCACGAGCGTAGACAGAAACGCAACTCTTAAGTGATCAATTTTCTTAAGCAGGACTGTCACCCCACTAAAATACTAAGGCAACCAGTGCAAGACACATTTCTGAGGAAGAAGCACCTTGGGTCTCAAATTCAATTTCATAAGGCTTCATTAACCACCTGTAACTCAGTACTGTCAATAGCACTCCAGTGTCTTAGCCTAAAGCCCTTCAGCCCTCTAGATAAGATTTTGCTGTTAATCTCTCCTCAGCTGAAGGACAAGCCGACAAGCCGTAAGGCAGAGTAAACAGTAGGTGTGTAAGTTTTGACTTTGAAATAAAGGCCCCCTTCTCCCGCAGCCATATATGTTGCTACCACTAATTGCTTTCTCCCAGGCCTTGCTGCTGAGGGTTAGTTTACATAAAGACTGCTGTTCAGGGGCACCTCTGCTAAGATGTATGAATGGTGCATAACCTTTTATCAGGGAGTTTATATGTCTTACCAGTGACTAGAGCCAACACAGCTGGTCCATTACTAAAAAGCAGAACCGTTTGGATGTAGGCATCACTTGCTGTTGTCATGAAAAATTTATTGCTCCTTACACAGGTCAACTTCTTGCGATTCAGCCATTGTCTATTTTTCTATTACTTTTATTTCTCCATTCTCCTCTCCAGGAGTCTTCTGTCTTTGCTTTCTTGGGTTTATTAGGAGTTTCGGTGTTTTAGGGGAAGGCAACAAGTTTATAGCTGATATACTTTATAAATTCTCGGTTACACATGGGGGAGCTACAATAGGAAAGATCAAAGAAAACGAGATTGTGCATTTCTCTTGGGAATTAGCTAGCCTGCGCATTAACTTCCATAGCCCTTTTTCATTCCTCATCTTTAGCTTTAATCCCATAATAAAATTAGACAAAAAAGTCTTAATCACAGCAACGTGATAACCAAAAATGAGTATCAGTTAAGACCCTCCTCCAAATTCACACAGCCAATAAGTGCCTAGCTCTGATCTGAATCGCTGGCTCTGAGGCTGTACAGTGTGCTTCATAGAGAGAAATGAGTTGGAGAAATCTGAAGCTTAACTACGTAGCAATGTGGTAAGCTTCCATTTTCTCAGTTCACTCTACAGTAGAATTTCTCAGTTCCCCTACCCTCTATGAAAAGGATAGGCTAGTGCTTTTTGAATTTTGCTCTTAGCTGGGTTGGCTTCCTGCTTGGCTCCTAACTTGTCCTCAGGAGGGTAGTTAGAAGTCTCTGATAAGGGTTCCTTCCCTGGCAGGGGGTCCCAGGAGGGAGAAAAGCAGCAGTGCACCTCTATAATGGGGCTCTCTGCCCAGCTCATCTTCCGCTGGGCTTTTCCTGGTAGGTGGAGTAAGAGGCAACTCTAAAAAGGAATTCACAATGCTGATAGCCATGAAGATACCCAGTGCTCACCCCAGGAGATCTCAGAAAAATGCGTAATTGACCTTGTTTCAAAGACGCATGCTGTGAATAACCACTGTATAACTTCTATGAGGGTGTCAAAAATGCCATCCAGAAGTGATGGGACTGATGACAAGCCACTCTTAATTATTCATGGTGGTAGGAAAATTATGATAGCCTGGCCAAATGACACTGACAGACTCTTCAAGCCCTTCACGAGAGCATATATTAGCGTTCCTCAAACATATATAGTTTCCAGGTGAATCCATGTTTACCTCTATTACATGAAAAGTACGTTGGAGAGGGAAAAACAAACTAAAATAGTAGTGTTTTGAAAAAGAATGTGACAAGAGAAATAATCTATGAAATATTGTGATGCTTTTAAATTTTGCAAATAATAAAATGATACGTCGCCAGCCCAGAGCCTGTCTAGTGCCTTCCACCCAGCTTACATGGTGACCCCCCCCCCGTACCCACCCCCCCCAGCCAAATGTTCAAAAGAGAATTCTGCTACTGGTTCTCTAGAGGTGCTTCCTCCTATTAATAGCTGAAACACTGAAAGGAACTCAGGCCTAATGGCGCAGGCCTGTAATCCTAGTACTCTGGGAGACTGGCGTGGGAGGATCACAGATTCAAGCCTAGCCTGGGTAACTTCATGACACCCTACTTCAAAATAACAAATACAATGGGCTGGGGATGTAGCTCAGTGGGTTCAAGCCTTCGTATCACAGAGAAATACACACACACACACACACACACACACACACACACACACACACACACATTCACAGTGGTGAAAGGAAATTCAAAAGTTAGAAATAAGGAAAAGACGAGATTTATTTATTCCCAGAATAATGTTAAAACTTAAATTACTGAGCTCGAAGGAAGCCGCGTAGGAAAGAAACAGACTGAAGAGGCTGTAGCCGAATCATCAAAATGTCTTTGTTTCTTTGATCAGTTTGTATAGTCCAGGAACAGACATAGTAGCAAGATTATCAACTGCCTAACAGGAAGTGGGACCATATGTTTGAACTAAAACCAACCACATAATATGGCGACGGGGAGTTGATGTCACAATTTGAATTTTCATCCTGTGACAAATGGGATGCAGCATGAAGCTACACTATCACCAAGCAAATCTGATAGGCAGCATAAAATAAGAAATTTCCCGAGAATATCAGATTCAAGATTTTCATCCAAACATGTTCTCAAAAAGGACTGATTGTGTGGGTGATCAATGGCTAGAAATCAACCAGTGGATCTTCTGGAAAACCTCGTTAACAATACATTGGGGGAATTTTGGCTTTTGTTCTAACTCTCTCCTCACTAGTCTTTCCCTAGAGCTAACTGCACAGTTACTGACTTTTTCTGTACAACTTATCCCTCCCTCATCATTATACTGTTAGCTCCTTGTAGCTCTCAAGCAAAAAGAAATACGCTTTCGGGTGGGGGGAAAAGAGTGTAGTTTACTTGAAACTGAAGGCTGCCTTTTATCCTATGGTTTATACATCAAAGCCTAACTCTCGACATCCCTCCCCAAATCCCTTAGCCAGACTGTTAAGCATGTAAATCTTTGGGGGAGAGAATTGAACTGAACATCAGGGGCACCTTGAAGAGCTTGTTTGAAAATGAATGTGAGATTCCCCAAATTAAAGCACTTTTTAAAAAAAAGGAAGAAAGAAAAAGAGTCTCTCTTCTTCTGACCTTGGAAGCAAGTAAGGACGATGTTATTTTAATTTGCATTCAAATGTTAACAGCACAGTCACACAGCACCAATGGGATCCACGTTGGGTCTCCACTGAAGATTGCTCATCATTTCATTGTGGCTCATTATGTTGATAACTGTCAGAAAGCATTACAAGCGAGGGCTTTGAGTAATAGAACCGAAATGGTAATTTTAAAACAATACACTTTCTGGAGAAAACACAGCAGCGCGCTAAATTCAATTAGAAAAGGCAAATGTAAAGACGAAGTAAGTGATGTTTGTTGCTTAGAGCAGGGATATTTCAATTTCTTGATAACCTAAACCTGCAGAGAGCTTTCTCAAATCAGGATTTTTCGTCATAGATCGTACTGAATTTCCCCTCCTTAGCTCTGAGCTCTTCCAGTGTAAATTGTCTCAAAAGCCGCAACTTCGGAATATTTTAGGCCATGTCTGAGGATCAATCAATCACTGTTTGTTTGGCAAAGCTGATGAAATTATTCAAGGCCGTTTACTTGCGGACAGATTTGTGAAGGCCCTTGAAGCTGACAATCTTAAATCATAACCTCTCATTTACTGAGTACTCCTGAGCACAAAGCTCTAGTAGGTTTTAAAAAACAAGTTAAGCAAAGAGCAAAAGGACAAGGACAGATTTCCAACTGAAAAAAAAAAAAAAACACTTTCATAAAGGCACTCGGTCAATATGGCAAAATGAAGTAGCTGCTGCTTTTTAGATCTACAAAGCCAATAATTCCCGTCATATTCAGAACACACTTTCTCTAGCACATTTTGAAATTCAGGAGGAAATTGGGAAGTTACCTTAAATGTAATATTTACTTGGCCTCTCAGGAGGAGAAAAGAAATCCTTTCTAACTGTGATCATTGAACAAGTCACTAAAAAACTGAGTACTCAAAGGCCTTTCTATTCCTCCCACCACTGCTGATAGCTAGACTCTATTCCAGACTAAAGGAAAAGGGAAATGAAAGAGGGAAGAGTTCGAGAGGGGGGAAAGAATTGAATATCGGCTGAGAAAGGACACTAATCTAATACAAAATTTCTGCTAAGACGTGATTTATGAAATCAAAAGTCCTTCGCCAGCTTTAATGGAGTCCTTGTGTACACATGAGGAAGTAAACGTGTCTACGCTACCAGCAACGTTGTCAGAAAACCCTATGGCTTTCCAGGACCTGGACAATATTTGCATTGCTACTTTCTAGCGATAACCTAGGGAAGACTTTAGAAGAAAACAGCCAGGGAAAAAAAGACAGTGAGTACATTTGCTCACAGAATCTTCTTCATAGAAGAGATAAAGTATTCAATTTCCATTCAGGAGAATGTTTGAAATCCTTCAAATACCTTCCTAGAGTCGCCTCTGAGCCCAGAAGTTACAGGCAGGAAAAAGAGAGAACCGCCTCTCGCTTGCCCTCTCTCAAGTGGGATCCGAGTCCCCGCTGCCTAAGGCTCACTGCTTTGCACACACATGGGAATTTGTTAGAAATGCAGACTCTCAGGCCTGACCTTTCAGACATTTTCCCACGAGTGCTATTTAAACTGCTGTCCTAAGCTCCTATTTCTAGACAGACATGGCTCATTTTTAAAAAAATATTCAAAAGGTGCTGCCTTTAAAGGAAACACCTCAGCACATCTCCCCACCAGCAGTCATTTGCATCAGCCTAACCAGGGCTTGGGTCAAAAGTTCTTCCAAAAGTAAAGTTTGTTTATCCTTCAGTTCTGTGAAGTCCTCCAGCAGCTATGAGGATGAAGGATGGTGTGAACTTCTAGGCATCTCCTGTTAAATGAGTGGATGCTACTTGTATTCACCTGGTCTAATCGTTCTCCAAGTGAACAAAAACCTGATTTTACAAGCCAGTGGAGCAGAGTCTTTCTTTGGCTAGAAGAATGAGTCTCGGAGAGTGTGTTTTATTTCTTCATTAGTGTGCCGTCACAGTGAGCGATCACTAAATGCAGGCCTGCATAAGAATGCGGGGGTTAAAGACAGCATAATGAGCGGAGAAGGTGCCTGATTATCATGGCTGTCAGCACAGGGGAATTGGGTTTGTCACCTGGCTTAACCAACTGGTAAGAACTGATTGGGGGCTCATATCAGTTTGAAAGGATCCCTGATGTTTATGTTTCTTTCCATCCCCACATCTTGTCAAGAGAATCCGATAAAACTGGGGGTGGGAAGGATTAGTCTGTGGGTTATCAGAACAAGCAATTCTTTCAGAAACTCCTACTGTCTCCTCTATTGAAATGTCTACACAGTGCTGTCCACCAGAACTTTCTGTGATGATAGAAACATTCTATATGGCTCTTCTGTCCGTGGAGCTACTGAGCCCTTGAAAAGTGTCAAGCATGAATAAGCAACTGAATTTTAAACTCTATGTTCATGACTGTAAATTTAAAAGGCCCCATGTGCCTTGTGACACTGGACTGAGCAAAACAGTTCCCTGGAGTCATCAAGAAGAGAGAGATCTAGAGAGAGCCATAGGCTAAGAACCGGATTCTAATGCTGCTGGCTAATTTATGAATATGTGTGTCTATAAGCAAAGTGTGACCACCTCCCTTAATATTCCTTTCTCAAAGAAGGTAATACTTTTAGCTTAAGAAAATAGCAATTAAAAATCTAACTCTGTAGAGAAGTGGTCAGCCTGGGCTGTACATGGAATTAACAGGTCAACTTTTGAAAACTTTTGTTTCTAGAATCCTACCCCTAAAGACCCTATTGTGCAGTGTGGCTACTAGGTAATCTAATTGCATAGCCAAGGATGAAAATACTAATATTAAGACAGGGAAATGTATCAACAACCAGCTGTGAATTGGTATGGGGAAAGAAATGACCAGCTGGACATACAGGAAGAAGAGAACAAATATTTGTTGGGCTCCCTACCATACGCTAGACCTTTGCAAATCTTTTCTTATGTATTTATTAAAACAAGTTTATACTTACTGAGAATCCATTTTACAGATAAGAAAATGGGTGCTTGGGGAGATTAAACATGCCCTCAACTCCACAAATGTGGTTAGTGGCCAGACCTAACAGTGTCTGATCTGCAGTGTGGCCATAGGCATGTTTGTAGTGTCCTCTTCACCAAAGCACTGGGTGTGGAATCAGGGAGATACAGTCACCCTAAGGGAGATCCGCAAAACCGTTAGGCAAAGAAGAGAAGGAGGAGGTGTTTCAAGAACAGGAAAAAAGGATCAAGCTTTGTTTTGGTCTGAAATGGGCCTTCCACACAGGTCTCAGGAAGCCGCCAATCTTGCCCTCACCCAGAAGGACCAGAACACACAGTACGTAAATAGGCAAAGCCACCACTCCTTTTGTTTACCTCGCTAAAAACAATCTCGGAAAAATGAAAACTGATGCTTTACGTTTTAAATGTTTAAATTCATTTGTATTCTACAATCAGTTTTTTTTGAATTGCATCCTCAGGTCAACATAAACATTTATTCCTAGAAAAATGTAAAATTCCAAGGGCTCAAAAATGACATCATTATTGCTCATGGGGCAAATAGTCTACAGCCATGTATTAATTTGCGGAGGTACCACAAACTCCTAAGGAATAGGAAGCCATGATAAGGGAACAGCTACAGTCCCCTAGGATGCGAGATAAAAGGACAGAATCCCGGATACTGAGAAATACCTAAGAGAAAGAGCCATACCACGCCATCAAAGATAAGTTTCAGACATTCGTAACACAATCAAACCTCAACCTGGGGAAGACCTGCCTCGGATAGAAAATATGTGGACCTGATTACACAGAGAACAGGGCACTTATCAAAACATCACAGCAAAAATACATTCCTTTGGGTTTCTTATGGTGTCCTAAACTCCCACTGCTAGAGTTGTGAATACAGGCAGAAGTAGGGAGGAGTTTGCTATTAATCTAAATATATACAATGAAATAACAGAGCACAAAAAAAAAATTCTAGAAAAAAGTCTGGACTTGATCAAGCCAAGCCAAAGTGACCACCCAGACAAAGCCCTCGGTGCCCTCAGTCTACAAAGGAACAGAAAAATGAAGGAGGCAAAAACCTCCTCGTCTACGAAGGTTACCCATAAGGTTGGCCCCCTACCCTTAACACTGGACGATTACCCTTGACCTGGAGATAGAGTGAAAGGACCTCTCAGAACCGGAAACTATGTGAGGCTTCAAGTTGTGCAGCTCAGTTAGCAAGCGGAGTGTGGTCTGGGAGGGATTAACATCTCTGAGCCGCTGGCTATCTTATATATCAACTGGACCAAAAATAAATAAATAAATAAAATAAAGAGAACATCTACCTCACAGACTTACTGCAATAGAAACTTGATTAGATTTATAGAAAGTACCTGCTATTACGTGGACATAATTCTGAAATTATCATCAGTCCTAGCAAATATTGTCTCTGGTCATGAAGGCCACCCTAGAAGTTACAGAAATTTCAGTACAAGTTTGGGAAAAATCAGAGAGCTCTCTCCTATTTCTTTTAAAGATGGTACAAAATTGTACTTAATAATGGGAGCCTCAACTGCTCAAAAACCAGAAAGGGCTTCTATTTTCAAAGATGCTGACTTAGGCCAGGCAAAATGGAGTTTATTGTAGTTAAGGTATAAAATAATAATAGTTCTAATGTCAATAAAAGCCAAAATATGTCAAATTATACCATTTTATGGATTTTACACAGCATGCAAATAACATGAAACTGTTGAATAACAACAACTGTAAAGGAGGTAGAGACTGAGCATCCTTAATCCAAAAATTCAAAGTCCAAAATCTTCAAAAACTGATACTTTTTGGCAGACATGACGCACCACAAGGGGAAATTTCACACCTGACACCTGATGAGTTGCAGTCAAAACACAGGCACAATAAAAGTATTGTGTAAAATCACCATAGGGCTACTTGTATAGGGAGTGTATGAAACACAGATGGACTTTATGTTTGATGTGGTTCCATCTTCATGATATTTTTGTACATGCATGCAAATACTTCAAAATCCAAAATCTCCTAAATGTAAGGTATTTATGCTCCCAAATATTTTAGAAAAGGACACTCATCTTATAGTCTGATTAACTCCATTCTACAGGTGAAAGAGACTGAGATGTTGGGAGTCTGGACAGTCCCTCAGGCGCTCAACAGTGGGCCGAGAAAGGAACCTGCAGCCTGTGGGAGACCTGTGTGCTGCAATAATATGCCCACTTCCCAAAAATATGGACTGCATTTCCCCAGAAGCACAGACTTTAGTTAATGAAAACACATGCATGAAATACCTGAGCCCATCACTTCTGTCCTGGTCAAGGTCAAAGCCATTGCAAGGTCTATGAAACCGAGAGTGCACATGAACCGAATGGCCAACCTGGGAACATTGTGCAAATATAAAATGGGAGAAGAGATGTCTCTACCAGCCTTCATGCCACCATTGCTAGACCAGCATTTATTAAGTGGCCATCATTACACAAGCATTTATTAAGATCCAGTCCTAAGAGTTATGAATACAAAAGGATGAGGGAAGAAGAAAGGGATGCAGTGACAACTCAAGCAATGACCTCAGTGCCCACTGAGGTGTCTCTTCATGGGCTGAAACTACCTTCCAAACCCTGCCCTCTACATGTTGCTCCCACAGCTGTTAGGCTTCCCTGCATCTTCGATGGACTGGTAAAGCCATTTATAAATTCCCGTCTCAGCTCTAATTACAGTCAGACAACCCCTGAACACTACATCTCTGCTCCTCCAAGTACAGTGCTGGCAGCTGTGCATTTTGAACGCAACTGAAAATTGCGGGAAAAAATTTTCACGAGCATTTCCTCTGCTATGACTGAGAAAGAATGTATGCTTGATCTATTTTGCCCCCAGCATGACTGTCCTGGTGCAGACTTGCCAGTATCCCGATGTATCCCGATACGTGGTAATGGAAGCTGCTGACATCACAGAAATGGAAGATAAGCAAATAACTTACGGGTGCAGGGCATGGAGGCAGCATCATCGTCGGCTCTGAAAAAGCCTCGGTCACAGGTGCAGGAGGTGGCGCCTTCCCAGACAGAGTAGCTGTGGGGTGGGCACTTGGCACAGGCGGCATCCGTGGAGAGAGCCTTGTAATATCCAATTTTACAAGCTGCAGGGAAGGATGAAAAATAAACACACACATGTGAGCCACTGGGAACACAGCAAAATGAGAAGCCACCTCCTTGATTCTGAAAGATTTTTATTTTTTTTTGTGATCATCTGGCTTGAAACACAGGTAAAAGAGCCCAAAACAGTGACTGATTATAACCAATCTTTAGGGGCCATTATTATTCATCATTAGGACTGACAAGGAGCCCCTGAGGAATGCTTTCTGAAAACTCATGGTATCAGCCAGGCTGATAATTCCAACACTCTGGGCAGCTGAGACAGGAAGATTACAAGTTTGAGATCAACTTAATGATTAATAAGATCGTCTTTAAATCAAAACTCAAAAATGGGCCGGAGATGTGGTATAGTGTGAAGACTTTTGGTTTCATGCCCAGTAACACAAAACAAAACAGCAACAAAATCTACCTCATGACATCAAGCAAAAGCACCGCTAATGTTCACCGGCTGCCTTTCTGTAGACCAAAGACTCTTTATGTGCACTACCCTCTTTAATTACAGCACTTCTTTCCACAGCACTTGGTATTTTTGCCTTAAAATGAGAAATTCCAGCTTTGAGCAGGTCATCACTGGTATAACACCGTGCGTCTGGTGAGTGTCAGCAACCAGCTTTGACCTCCTATGTTTTGCTCCCCAACACCTATGCTTTTTAGTTACAAGGTCTGCCATCTGAAAGGACCGCCTTCACCCAACCAACGGAAATACGTCCAACTCGGAACAAAAACTCGAGTTAGTAATTCCTCCCCAGTTACAGCTACACAGAGAGACAAATCAAAAAAAAAAAAAAAAAAAAAAAAAAAAAAAAAAAAAAAAAAAAAAAAAAAAAAAAAAAAAAAAAAAAAAAAAAAAAAAAAAAAAAAAAAAAAAAAAAAAAAAAAAAAAAAAACCGACCAACTGTAGAACACAAGAGTTCGTAAAGCAACAATTTCAGAGCAGTCATAAAAACTACTGAGTGAAGATTCTGCAAGATTCTGACATCACAGAAATTGAAGATAAGCAAATAGCTTAGCTAAGTTTTATTTTTTTTTTAAAGATTGGCATGTAGTTTGTGTTTATTTTAAAATAATAAACCCTCCTGTTTCTCCCTCCCTCCGTTTGCCAGCACCTTGCCCCTGCAATGCAGAATCCTGCCTCTCTCCCCAGAGGCCGTTGCTGAGAACGTGGGTCATATAGTTCTACGAGCACCTGACATGCTTTCCATGACTTCATCTTTATAAACATCACTCTGACACTGAGGACTACTCTTACTAATGTGGAAAAATTCAATAATGCTGTGTAACTTCATCATAAAAAAATAATTAACAGGGCCTTGTTACCCCCCTGCATCCTCCCCTGGGCTCTTCATGATCACCTCTCAAATCTGTCCCAACCGGAAACAAAAATTGACCAGCAGCATCAGGATTTAAACTCTAAGGCAAGGCCATTGAAATAAGTTCTTTCTATAGCAGCAGTGGTTAAAAAATAAAGTGAGTGACCCACAGTCTTCCCAGCATGACGCACTCACGGCTCTCTCCACTTCGAGTCCTTAGGCTGTGTCTATACCATCCAGAACACTAGCTGGATAAAAGACTCAAGGAGATTTTTCCACCAGCCTGAGCACCAAAACAGATCAGCTATGCTAGCAGTTGGGCAGATCTTACTGAAAGGAGCAGAATGGATTGTTTCTCTATGGAGATGTGGCCACCAGCCATCTCCTATGCGGGTCCATGAAGTAGCCCCTCAGCTTCCGGCTGAAGCCTGCTCCCTCTTGCATATCCTACTGGCATTTTCTTCATCAGGCTCTCATAATGGGAAGCGGAAAGGGGAGTTTAGCAGGAGCTCAGAAAGGCACACAGTTACTTCACTCTTATTAACTGAAGTTGTTTATGGAATTTCCTTTAACGAGCCAAAATTTTATGACGTGTGGAACACCGACAATAAAAGCGCTCAGAGATCAATCTCTCCCTTATTTGCTTTCCTCTTTCACTGGACCGAAGCATCTTAGAAAAACAAGTTGCTCCAGTGACTGAGATTTATGTGTCTCAAGTATATACACATCGCATAATTAGATAAGGTTCAACTTGCAAGGTGCTTTTTGGCCATGCTTACAATGGCCCTAGGGTTTCCATTAAAATCAGAAAGCGAGGCTTTGGCAGGAAGAAGCACTCGGGGTCAAATCTGCCTTCCCACATCAAACCCAAAGAGGCCAGGCACAGGAACACAAACTCCCTGGGTCCCACCTGTCACTCAGCCAGTTATAGGACACAAGCAACTTGAGGCAACTCATGTTTGAACCACCAAGAAAGTACAAATTACCAAGAAAGCTGTGCATGTCCCTAGCTCATTCTTGTGTTTTTTGATTTTATCAAATACCAAAATACAAAACTGTGGGATTGGATGATTGATGGATAATAGCAGGAATTGGACAATGGGTGATCAATGCAACATAAGAACAGGTCTTTTAGAAAGCTTATAAGAAAAAAAAAGCATTGCTATTTCAATTGCAACAATCTTATAGCCGAGTTTTATTTTAAAATAAGGTTGTAAGTTCACAAAAATCATATTATAAGATTTTTTTCCAATTTGTTAAGGTTCAAATATTCGGTGCATCACAAAATTTTAATGAAAAAAATATATTCGCAAGTTTATGTTTTCTTTTTTTAAAAATTTTCCTCGAAGCTGGCATTAATGTGTCACCAAAAATAAATACACATGAATCCACTTGGGAAATACTGAGCTTTATAGTAATTTGAAAAATTGAAAGCTGCTGTTCTTTCAACACGTTGACTATTTTTCCTTTTTTTTTTTTCTTTTGCTCTTACAAGCACAGGCAGAAACTACACACAAAATTGTCATCGTGCTATTTTCGGCAGCCCTCGCTACCCTTAACACAGTCTTTTGTCTTCAACTACATTAAGACTATGTTATTAATATTTCAGGATTCTTAGAAAGGCTCTCTCTCAAAATATAGTAGTGGCTTTTCACACATACGGCCATTTTGCTGCCTACATTCAGAATGACCTACTAAATTGATGGGTTAGTCCATTTCTTTGCTCCGTGTGGTTTGGAGCCCACCACTATTTGGCACATGAATGTGTAACTACATCCTGCATTTATTCACCGCTTAGGCGCATCTTAAACATTTTACTAACTCTTTCATCCTGAACAAAACCCCTGTGAAATACATACTTGGCCTAACAGGCAGGGACACACGCTGTCTTTGGGCTGAGAGCTGTGACACTGTATTTGTCAATGCTGATGACTTCATAAGCAGGTCCAAAGTGCTTCCTGAAGAAAACGTCTCTCTTGTCCTTTCTGCCAGTGAGCTGCCCTAAATGGGGTTCCTATGAACAGGCTCTGACTGAACGTTCCAATTGCCATTGTGGGAAGATCAGTTCGCATTAGCCAAGCAAACTTTGCACCCAATTCCTTTCTGTCTGTCTTAATTACTTTCTGCTGACATATAATATTAGAAGCAAATTAGGGAGTCAGAAGAAGAAAAACTTTCTTTTTTCACCAAATTACTCAGTATCATGACAAGATTGGTCTTAAGATTCTCCAGTAAATTCTCTTTGTCGATTATTTAGTTGTAGTTACATTTGGTTAAATGCTAAGAAAAAAAATGTTTTTAAAGCTAATGTAACATCTAAATTTGAGTTTGTTACAGATGTTAGTACATGCTGATGCAATACCCAGTTCAATGAATAATTATGCCTACTCTTAAAAATACCTCACATAAATGGCTATAGTTATTTTCTCCTTTTTAGAAAAAACACAGAAATAGATAATTATTATCTTCATAGTTTATTTTTAAACTAATATACATTGCAAAAGTTGTCATAATAATAATTAGGCTGACAAATGCCACGCATCATTGAGTGTTTATACTTACATACATTAATTCACTTAACTGTCACTATATTTACGAGAGCTTGGGGCACTAACACTATTCTGCAGATGAAAGGAGTTTTGAGTCACACTTAAGGTCATACAGTGCTGAAGACAGACATCTAACTCCAGCATGTAAGTTCCTCCAAAAGGTTTTAGGTACTGTAGTTCCATACAGCTAGGACTGACCTTCAACAACACCACCAAGTGCTTGGACGTAAATGGAGAGGTAGGAAAGTAGGGTGGTCTCAACTTTCAATTCCCCTGAGCCCACACCACTCTGAGTGTGCCCAGGCACAGGCACAGTCACTCTTAGATCAACTTCTAGGAGTACATTTTCTCCCTAACTACAATTTTTCTGTAAGTATAATTTTCATCGTTAAAAACTCAGTGATTCATCTATTATTCTGTCAATTACTCTAGGTTTCTCTAATTAGCTCTCAACCAACAAGCTCATTTGTAAGACCTAATTTAAGTTAAAGTCAACACTAATAGGGGGTTAAACATTACCTTCCGGGGTAACAAATTTGCATCTTAATATGGAGGCTCCCAAAGGTCAAAACTAAAATTTCAGCACTGATGCTCTAGGGAGAGTTTGAACCATTGATACACACTGGAATAGCTGGGCCTCGGTGGCATGAAGGTCTTTGCAGTCTTACCACATGACAATACTATTGAGCATATATGCATATATTTCCAAATAGGTTCGATGGGGAGCTCTATCTTTTATGTGATGGAAACACTAAGCAAATTCACTGTGCTTGAAAATGTGTCTTTGAAATATCCAAATCACTTAATGGCCCTTATCACTTAATGGTCTGCTTAAGCCTTCTCTTTTTGGACTATTTATTTCAATAAGAATGTCAGAATAAATGGCGGGCAAAGAAAGTTCTATCTGACAGAGAACGTTACTGCCTTAAAGTTTTCATAAAAATGTTCAGTCCCGGTGATGTCTGGGCAGACTGTGAATAGTTCCCACTAACTTTTCCATAGTAAGATGGGGAAAGTGAGGCAGGAGGGTTGAGGCTTTGCCTATTCCTATGACTTGCACTCAGTTGTTCTAGTCTTCTTTTCAAACCTACAGCGTGAAAATGGGCAACTGAAGACAGATAGAAGGAGGTCGAACATTAGACTCACCTAAGTGTGTTCCACTCAGAGAAAACAAAGTGTGGGCAAAGGCTGGCAAGTCCACATTTTCTAAGCCATCTACATCCTATAACCAGATTTGCTGCTATGTGTTGAGAATAACTAAAAATTATCTTGTTGACAAGAACTTACTTAAAGATCATTTTGTCTAGAAGTCCACAAGCATTTCTCTTAAGAACACATTGTAAGTAATTTAGGTTTTGGAGGCAGTCAGAAAGACTAAGAATGTTATGAGAGTTCTGGAGTTTTTTTTAGTGATAGAATTTAAAATATAATAGCAAAGCCTGGGCTCCAAAGTGAGTTCAGGACCAGCCTGGGTTATAGAGCAAGACCCTGCCTCAAACACACACACACACACACACACACACACACACACACACACACACACACACACACACACATATCATAGTAATAACTAATTGCTGTTTCTGAACTACAAATTTACTAATGAGGGGACTGGAATTTTTATTGGAGGCCTTTCACTTAATTGGGACTCAAAGAAAAGGTTCCTTATTTCCAAATTAACTGCAAATGTCATCTATGAAAAGAAAATTAGCTCTCAGGTCATACAAAAACTGGTGACACGTGGGACTGGGCTTAGGGTCCAAGTTTCATCAACTCTGCTCTAGATGAACACAGTCATTTTTAAGATGAATAACTTGCCCTTGGTTCCCTCTCAGTGCATGCAAGAATCAAGTTAGAATCCATGGTTCCTTGATCTCTGTGTCCTCGGGACCTCCCTGAGTTTTAAATGACAAAGTTCAGTAAAGAGAACTTTCTTACCATTGCTGAAAGAAAGCAGAGTTTTTATCAACTGTCTTTCTGGAAACACTGGTTTGATGCAATATAAAAGCACTGTTAAATTGGTTTTCTTGTCTTGGCTTAATGATATAATCTATTTGCCTTATTTTGGGCTACAATTTCATTTAGGCAATTCAAAACTTTGTAGTTACACAGACTGATTAATTTTAAATTTACATTGTTTTAGGGTTTTTTGTTTTCCTGAGAAACTTGAGCTTGAACTGTTCTCATTTATTTGATATAATATATACATGCACAAAATACTCAAGTCCATTGTAAACACTATGTAATATATATATATATATATATATATATATATATATATATATATAGCGGAATAAAGAATAATGTAACTATTTTTTGGCTTGTTTTTGTTTGTTTCTAAGCCACCAAGATTATGCTATAACAGCAATAGCCACAGACATGCATGGGGAAGAAGTACAGAGACAGAAAAGTTATCAAGATGGTCCCAGGTCATTCTAAGCATGACCCAAGCTCTGTTTGAGACATTAAGCCACTAGAGAACAGAGTTTAGTCTGAGAATAACCCAGATACACATTCAGCTAATGCCAAATCTCAGTAACTTCTTATTTTGGAAGATCAGCTGCATCTAATCTTTCTTCTCAAACATCGCATAAGAATGACTTGGAAGATGTATTAATTTAATTTACTTATTTGTTTATTATGATACTGAGAATTGAACCAGGGCCTTCACCTTCACACTGAGCTACATCCTCACCCTCAAACATTTTTTTTTGAGACAGAGTCTCACTGAGTTGCTAAGTTGGCCAGGTTGGGCTCCAACTTGTGACCCTCTTGCCTAGGCCTCCCAGAGCACTGGGATTACTGGCGTGTGCCGCCATGCCCTGCTACTTGGAAGACTTACCAGTTACTAGAATCTGATCCAAGATTAGGATTTCCCAGTGGGGCATGGTAATTTTCATTTCTGATAAACTCCAAGGTTGATGAGAACTTCGTGAGACCAAAGACTATGCTTTGAGAACCACGGAACAGCTATGAACAAATTTATTTCAAAGTAAAAATGTCAAAATGTAGTTCATCTCTAATTAGCTCAAATCACTTCACGTTACCTCCCAGTATCCAAATGCTACAGAGCCAAGTTATTGTTAATCATTTTTTTTATTTTGGTTTCGATTTGGTTTTTGTTAAGACAGGGTCCTGTGTAGTCCACGCTGTTCCTGAACTCACTAGCCCAGGCTAGCCTCAAACCCACAACAATCTTCCCGGCTCAGCCTCCTGCGTGCTGGGATTTGCCACCACACCCAGCTATTATGTGGTACTGGGGTCCCACACTTCCATCCCAGGCAAGTGCTCTAATTACTGAGTTACACCCCAATCCAGAACAACCATTTTTGAAGTTGGAAAGACACAGGTCGGAAGTGTAATGCATTTGGAACATAAAGTGACTTGCCTATAAAATTTAAATTATTATTCAAACAAACATAGATGTTCTGTAATGACCCAATATTAAGAACAGAACCTGAAATTGAATATTTTTAAATAAAAATTAAAAATTAAATAAAAATGGATTACTCCAAAATGAGAAAAAGAGGTAAAGTTCAAACACAGTCACATTAAAGGTCACCTTACAAAATGCAAACACTCAAACCTTCCCAGCCCTGCCCTGACCAGCACAGGGTGGATCTCGGCACCAAAGGCTGAAGTGGATCACGTCGGTTCATGAGTTGGACACACTGAGATTACGTCTCAAAAGTCAAAAGAAACCTACCAAACTAGTAATGTTTCAAATAAGTCTTATTTTGATATGAGCATTGTAAATTGCTCTCCAATGTCTTTCGATATGATCTCACACCTAATTAGTGACACAATTTATCCTTTATTGGATTCTTCGCATTTGTTTCACTCCCTACTTCTGTTTCTTCGTCAGTAAGTTCAGAATAGTAACAACTGGCTAGACAAATTATTTGGGGGCTTTGGTGTACCCTGAAGAAATGATTTTCCAAAAGACAAGAGCAAATTATACCAATTTTTCTAGTAAACATTCGGTAATTTGCAAAAAGATTTGCTGAGCTGATTCAAAGACTCTGCCTTGGTAAGCCTTTAATATTTCAGGACATCATTGTATTTTGAAATCTTTAGGAAGAATTAATACAAGGCTCAGATAAAACTGAAATATTCTATTGGGATTATCTTAATTCAGTTCATGAAAGAATATATGAGACCTCCATTTGAAAAACGAAGATTTTTAGGACAAATAAATTTTATAATCAGTAACAGCAAGGTTTTAAGTAAAAAATGACACAAGTACAAAAAGTTATTTTTGATCCATCAAACTGCATATTCATTCATGCCAAGGGCAGCAGAAACAGAAAAGTGCAAGGCCCTGGGTTCCAGGGTGTGGAACCTTCGTGTGATGACACAAGCTTGTTATCCCAATGCTTAGGACACTGAGGTAGGATTGCTGGGAGTTCAAGGCCAGCCTGGGTGCCACTGTGATGTCAGGATAGGTCTGAACGGTACAGTAAGAGCCTACCACAAAAAGAAGAAAAAGAAAAAAGGGGGTGGGGTGCTAGCAATATAGTTCAGAAGGAAGACCCTACATTCAATCTTCACTACTTCAATAAAGAAAAAAATTAAATGCATAAGATATGCATGTGGCGATGGGGCACAGTATGTAATCTATAGTGTCACTCACTGTAGGGTCACCTGTTATTTCTCCTCCTCACTACAAACGTAACTGGTTATCTGAGGTGAAGACAAGAAAATCCCTGCAGTTAAAAAAGTCAACTGTTTTGTTCTTAAACAAAACAAAATATAATTTGAAAACATCGCAAGGTAACTTATAAGGGAGAAATCTTACGGCTGAATTTTGGCTGACAGCATCCGCAGTAGACAAGGGCAAGATAAGTCACATAAAGCCATCTTTTTATTTAAATCATGAAAACAAAGTGTTTTAATTACATAAATTTTTGCTTTGGATTCTCAAGATTTCTCCTTTCCACGAGCAGTGCATGAATCCAACCTTCACAGTTCTATTTTCTACTCTCCATCTCTTTCCATTATTTTCCCTTACCTTGGAGCTAGCTTTCAGGAAAACAGACAAGGAAGAAAAATGACAGAGAGAAATCTACACTGAAAATTGCCTTGTTCTTTCATGAACAGAATGCAGCATAATCCCATAAATAGGTGAGTAATTCTAAAATGTCAGAAGTGGACGGTTTCCATAGAAGGCGCAGTAAATTCCCTGAAAACAAATTCACATAAAGCTTGCTAAATTTGATTAACCCCATAAAAATTACTGAACACAAACAAAAGAATGCAGTGGAGAGATAGCTTATTATGTTCCCATCTTGACCACAGGATTATTCCAAGGATCTATTTCTCTTTGATAAATCTGGAAGAAGAGAGTTCGAACAGTAGAACATTCAACTGAAGAGAAGCAGAATAATTATCAACACATTTATAAGACCTGATTCCATTGTCAGAATCTCAGCTTTAAAAAGCAGCCTCGCTGCACACGTGTGCAGAGGTGAAGGAGGTCGCTGGCTCCAAGCTCCGATCTTTGCTGGTAAACCCAGGTGGTTTCCGCGGAAAGCTTCATAAAAACGCAACGTGGCTTCCGCATTTACACGAAACAGGCTGGCTGGATGAGCAAAAGGCTTCGGTATTTTTGAAACACATAGCACTTTCTGTTCTGAAGCCCAGAGATTGCTAAGAGATTTGACAAGAGGTTTTTTGGCAGTTTTCCCTAAGGAGCGAGTTATCGTGAATTTGTAATATATATCACCATAGAGCATGGTTAGAAACAAATAGGTTTTATTTTACTGTGGTAAGAGACAGCTAGTTTAAGGGAGAAGGCAGCAATATGAACATATAATCACAGGAAGTTTTTCTAAAAGGTTGTATTTTGTTAAATAAAAGTTCCTATTCCTACCGTCATGTTGTTCCAGTTCTCCCGCTGAGAACATCGACAATTTGGTATATATAAAATGTAAGTCATGGATCAGAATAGCACCTTGAAAAACAAAATTCTGAGATTCAGTGTAATCTCTAGAGCTCTACAAATTGCATGCGTATTTTTCTCTTTCCATCAGTGTGAATTTTTTCTAAATTTCACACGATTATGATTTTCCTCTGTAAACTTTGAGGTTAAAGAAATATTAATAGGAATTTTTCATTTATGGATTCCAGTAAAGATACAAATTCAACTAGAATTTGGTCTGAATTATTTCATACTGATTTGAAAGTAATTAAAAAAAGATTGAAACATCTGATTGCCTAATAAACTGCACTTTTACATTAGTAAAGACAGTGAACGGAAGCGAAAAATCGCAAATGATCGTAAAGAAAAGTCTAAACAACCAGAAAAATCGACACAACTCTCATCAATGAGATCGATGTAGAAAATGTTCAGTCATACTGAAAAACAAAGCCTAACCTCAGCCTTGAGTTTAAATATGAAATGACTGAACATATCTGGAAATACTTTTGAAAGATTTAAATAAACGCTGCCGTGTAAACTATCAATCCTCCGCAGGGACAGGCCATCAATCACAGCCATGGCATGCAAATCAGGAGCCATTAACACCGAACTCGATTCCCCATGACATTTCACAGAGCGCCAGGCTCTTTGATACGTCGCTATTGTCTTCCCCACCCTTTGATATTTGGGGTCCATAAAGACCGGTGGCTCATGACAGAGCCACGGATGACAAATATCAGGCCGGAGGGCTGAACAGAGGAGGCAGCCGCTCTTTTCTTCCTTCCTTCCTCACACTGTGAATTTACTCCACGGATCTACGCGGATCAGCGTCATTACGTAAAAATGGCAGCCATGACTGGGTAGGGGTTTTAGTTTTGGCAGCGAACAGTTATTAAGCTTATATGTAGCGATAGCAATAGGAATACTGAACATATGCTTAGATTTAAGACGCAAAGCCATTGCCTTCATCCAGGCAGCTAGCAGATCAGGGCTCATCTTCATACGGAAAAAGTGATGCTTTGGGATGGGAGGTAGAGTTCCCTGCAGACTTTTAAGGGGACACTTCCCAGGTACTTAACTCAGACACCCCACTATGAAAAGAACCGCATAGAAAAACCATTTGAAATAACTGGTGATTCGCGAATATTCCTGAAAGAAAAACAGTCTAGTTAGGAAGCTGGTTCCATCCAGAAGGAGCTAAAATGTCAGTTGTTGATTGCCAATCAATCAATCAATCCACTCCGGTGAGTACTGAGGGCTTTTTTTAACCAAACTGACTTGGACAAGAGCCCTCTGTTTAGGGAGGACCCAGCCCAAGGTGAGACAGATGCTTCTCTAATTAACATTATGTTTATTCTAAACCTACTCAGTCTCTCCATTTATTTAAAAGCAAAGGCTGCAAAAGAAACTAGGGAAGAATGAAATACAACCTGAAGCCAGGACAGACCAGGAGAAACATGTGTTAAATAATTATTTGATTAACTCCGGCAGCGTTGCTTGTCACCGTCACCCAAAGGACTTTACAGCCGAGTTGTCACAATTCACGATTTATGCAACTGAGTGGCCTAATAATTGCTCAGTGTGCCTCTTCCTTTTTCTTATGTTGACTGGGCCCAAGGATATCAAAAGAAAATAAAATGTTTTCAAAAACTGAATTCTCCCACAGTTACAGTTATTAGCATTGCTTTCTCATTCTCTGCTGAGATTTGTTTTGGTCATGGGTCTCATTAATGTTTATTTTTCAAAAATGAGTGTACTGAGAATTTCTTTGAAAGAATTTCTGAATTCTGGGTCTGCATGAATTTTTAAAAAGTGTTTTATGTTTAGGAGATAGGATCAGGCTAAACATCTGTTTTTGATATTGCATGTTGTAGATTAAAGATTTTATTATATAACTATCTGCCAACATTTAATATTATATGTGTTGGGCTCGTTCAACTTTGCTTGTCTGAGGAGAACAAAATAAAAATTCTTCAGGAGCTCCCTGAAGAGACCTAGTCTAGACCCAGTGAAATTTATGGAAGTTTGCACTGTCTGTTTTTGGTGCAATACAGGAGCAATTCACAGGTCATGGCAAAGACCAGCATCCTAAACACCTGAGAGAGCATTTTTGATCTTGCCTTTCTTTAGAAAGTGCTAGCACCAATCCACCCTATTCCACTGACTCAAGTATGCCCTTGCAAGATGGGAGGCTTGAAATACACTGAATACATTCTGCACTCCTTGACAAATCGTTGTCCCAAGCATTCAGTTCAAATTGCTAGCAGAAATGCAATGACAGAGAGCTCCGCTGCGCTGCTCTCCCCTTGATGAGGAAGACCTAACAACTGTGATGAGGATGGCCTAACAGCGCATCGGGGCTCACCTAGGAGCTGTCTACAGGACCACATACACAGAAGAGCAGGATGGGGAGCTGCACACGCAGGGTCCCGGGCTCCAGAACACTAGAACGATCACCTTGCTTCCTTTTCATTCCCTCTTGTGGAGCACACAATGCTGGCCTCTGGATCTCCCTTGCTGGAGGGCAAGCTGGGCTTGTCCCTCCCTTCAGGACCCTGGGAGGTTAAGCGGAGAAAGTGCTCGTGCTCGGCCAGCCTCTGCATTCTCTGCCCTCAGTTTGAATTCATGGGAAAGGGCAAGGTGCCAAAAGTGCTCGCAGGTGAATTCTTTGTCCCTTTCAAGTGCATCTGACTTACAATGATGACTTAAAAGTGTGTTTATCTTTTGTTAAGAAGGATTATCAGTCAGGTCAGTAAATCTTCTGCATGTATAAATTATAAATTATTACAAGGACGGATACAAGGGAAACGGCAAGTCACAATCTGCTCATTTGTTCCTACCTCATCCCAAATACTACACTCGAGCCGTTGAGACAAAAATAGATATTAATAATCATGAAACTGAGGCAATGATGCTGACATGTCCCAAAGTGCTACGCCATAAAGGAAGAAAATGGAGGACAAACTGCCCTTTATAAAATATGAATGAAAGAGAAGCCAGAACTGACCCACTTAAAGAAAACAGAAGAACAAAACAGGATTATGATCAAACACGAAATGAATTGCACAGTGCTTGCAACCTAAATTAACTTTAGATGTACAAAAAAAAAATCTTTATACATTTCAAATAGATTGTTAGACAACCTTCAAAAACGACTGTACAGACCATGGAAAGTTGAACGCATTTTCCAGAATTCTATTTACAAGATACAGCCTACCTGAATTTCAACAGAATGGCTTGGCATTGCTTGCCAATTAACACTTCCTTTCTGTATATCACAAAGTAGCTGAAGACCATCCAGAAAGTCCTAACAAGAGACTATCAAAAGCAGATCACTTGTACAGTCAAACAATTGAGAGCAGAAGAAGACCTATATTTCACTTATCGCAACAGGAACTTTTTTTTTCCTCACCCTGAGGCAGGGTCATTCCTAAAGATGTTCAGGTTGGAAGTGGAAAAAAAAATGGCAAAGTCATAAATCCTTCTTTCAGAAAAAGAAATACATTAACAATTTTGACAGATGAATGATCACCTCCGTGGAACAAAATGAAGCCGATCTCTCAAGGCTACGTTAAAGTTCCATTTCTGTGTCCAAGAAACAGAACCAAGGAGTCACTGAATGTCTAGGTAGAAGGGGGGGGGGGGGGGGGGGGGGGGGGGGGGGGGGGGGGGGGGGGTACGAATGTGGGAAATGGAAGGATAGTCAAGCGTCCAGGTTCTATGGGGACAGGGAGTGAATTCCAGCCCTCACATCATTTAAGGCCTCCAGCCTAGTGAGCTCTGAGGGTACCAGTCTAAATAATTTAAATATCATTTTTTAAACTCTAACCTAAGAAATCTATCCTGTTCCCATGATCTAACAGACATAATGACTCTCAAATAAGCTAAAATGACAATTTGGTTCAACTGTTGTTCAGTAGATTAATCCAGAATGTGCATCTTTCTTTCCAGGCCTGGTGTGAGCTTGCCCACAAAACTCATGCTCTGAAGTTGGCCCTTTCCCAGGCCTGGGATTAGAACCAAAGGACTTATTTACTGATTTATCTACACAGCCTTTATCCCCAATATATTTAGACTTTCAAAGTTTTGTTTTTGTTTTTGTTTTGTTTTGTACAGGGGATCTAGCCTCAGGACCTTCTCATTAAGCTGTAACAACTCCAGTCCCCGTTTTTTTCCTCTTTCTCCCCCCGCCCCTTTTTTTTCTAGTTTTGCTCTCAAGACAAGGTCTCATTAAGTCACAAAGTTGCCCAGCTGAGCAAACCTCCTGCCTCAGCCTCTCAGAGTATAAGGATTACAAGCTTGTACCACCAGGCCCAGCGACAAAATCTTCATTGAGCTTTTCATACCCACCTCCATAGACTTTTTCAAGCTCCTCTGCATTCTTTTGGCCATACACTATAAGCCAGGTCAGAAAAAGACTGAGAGAAGAGAATTCCAGGAGCCTCAGTGTCACCAACGTTCATCACTCTGCAAGTACTGCTCAGCAGATGCATGCGCCCAGCATGCAGAGATGAAATGACAAGGTCTGTCCTTGCCCGGGGCTCATGGAGAGCACATGCTAGTGCAGGGAATTGACTCCGGCAGGAGAACAATTTGGTGCTGTGAAAGTGAGAGTCGTGTTGGAAAGGTGACACCTGAGTTGGGACTTGAGCTCAAAAATAGTAAATGCGAAGGTCGCAAGGGACAGCAATCAGAGGAAAAGGCAAAGTATGTGGTGAGCTTGAGAGTCAGTATTTCCCAGAGGGACAGAATGCAGGGCCATGTGCTTGGGGAATGCTTCAAAGAAATATCAAACCTGAGGCCAAGAGGCCCCTTCATCTACGTCACAGCCTTTAACTCCATGAAGAGACAAGGTTTCATCCTCAGGTCGGCAGTGGGATAGGCTGAGATCCTGTTGGATGCTGCTGGGAGACCTGGATCTCAGGAAGTACGATTAGAAGCCAGGCTACAACCAAATGACACAAGGGACTAACTTTGCTCTTCCTCACAGGTGGAAGATGCTCCTTTGAAAGTGGACTGGAATTCCAACCAAGTGACATAAGGAGCGAATTCTGATTTTCCTCTTGGCTCCATCATTCCATGACTCCATCCATGAGTCACGTCTAGATCTACCCGCACAGACCAGGCCATTGCTTCCACAGCTAATTAGGCTCAAGAACACCTCCTGCATGTGCTACCCCAACAGTTCTGAGAAGGCTGGTAACTGGCCCTGGTCCTGAGCAATTAAGGCGGGCCACACCTTGACAGCCGCTGCATGACAGCAACCATTGAGTCAAGGAGCCCGTGAGGGGCCGAATTCCTGGGTGTGATTCAATCTGAAACTAAGTACAGCTGAAGAGGGCCTGTGAACATCAACACAAGCAAACGAGGCGTCACTGAGGTTTCAGGAGGACAACAGGTAGTTACTGTGTGGGCAGTGCCTGTTTCCTCAGTGAGCTGAGATCTACCCTGTTTTTCTACTACCTGTTTTCTAGGGAAACTCAGAGGTTGAGTTGATTTATTCATATCCAGTTCCGTTTGTGCCTTTCTCCCCTGGTAGCTTCTGCCGTGAGTTTCCCCTGTCCCTCTATGGCAGGATAGTCCTCATCTCAAGCTTTTAAGAAGCAAGCTTACTTCCAGGTGACTGCTGCCGCAGGCGGGGAAGAAGCCTCTCTTCCAGACCCATTGTTCACCTTCTTTGGCACAGCTCTAAGTCAGTGGAAAATCACTTTTCAGTGGTTGATTGTCCGTCTCCCTCTGCAGCACACACTTGCAGCTGAACAGCAACAGCGGCAGATTCTGTTTACTCTTGGGTAGCTCAAGCATCTACTATAGTATCTTGCAGTTGCTCCCAACAAATATGTTGACTGAACAGAATGAATGAACGAATGAATGATACAGTTATGTTTACCATCTAAATGTTGATGACCATCCCCAGAAGGCTGAATACAAAGGCAACTTCTTGCTGTGAACCAAGCTCTACAGAGATTATTTCAGGCTTACTTCCTTGTTCCTATTACTCTGTGACTTCGACTTCCCTTCCAACAGTTGCACAACACGACTGGCTCTGCTGCGAGTTGCCAGAAGGGAAACAGGACAATCCCAAGGCGGCAGACACGAAGGTCTGCTGATAATGCTTGAAGGGTGGAGGCAGAATCTTTCCGCTTTCGTGCCAGGAACACTGCCAGCCAAGAGAATAGGGAGCCCATAGCTCTGATCGCATACCAGCAATTGAATGCAGAGGTCAGAATACTTTTGAAAAGTTAAAATATTGAGATATGAATAATTTTTCAGAGGAAAGATAGCAATAAAGGCTGGAGGGGGTGTGTTGGTGGGGGAAGAAATAAGTCATTATCAAAGGCAGCCTTGGGAGCTCAGGCAGATGGGAAGAGAGATAGGGCGCTTACAGCTGGGCTCGTCACACCCTCCCACACACAATTCACTTGGCAAAGACTCCTTTACTAACAAAACAGGCCCATGTTTCAATCAAAAAGCAGTGCAAAGTGGAAGCTCGGGTGGATGTAAATGTAGTCTCAAGGCAATTTTTTTAAAAAAATCATTGAAAGGAGCATGATAAAACATGATCTACAGGAAATCTGAGCATGCCACAGTCTCACAGCCACAAACCCAAGTTTTCTTTCTCATTGCACTCTGAATGAAGCAGTTTTTAAACAAGGGTGTTTGGACTAGAGTCCAGAGACACCGTGGTGGATGCGGATTCCAATGCAAGAAAACAGAGAGGTAGAGGAAAGGAAGGAAAACCTGTTTCCTTGTCTTCAGTTCTCCAGGCTAATCCAATGGGACTTCTTTCTTCTGTTCCAGCTGCGAAGGCATCTGTGTCGGAGCTTCTGGCCCTGCACAGTCTGAATGCTAGCCTTGTAACTAACTACCCACCAGGAAGGTGGCCTCTCAGAATTTAGGAATAAGAAACATGAAAAGATTGCACATAGAGTATAACAACCAATCTAGCCCTTCCCATGCAAGGACAGCACCCTAATCTCACAACCCAAAGAAGCAAAGTGCATTTCACCTCCAAAGGAGCCCAGCGTCCTTAAATTGCTCTTTTGTTCTCTCCAAATGGAGGCCTTTCCTCTTTTGCTTCTTCCTGCTTTCTTCATCAACCACTATCTAATTCAAAGGCTAATTTTTAGATAGCAAACGTGTGCAATCAAGAAAACAACATGTTCATACTGGTAGACTCATATCTGTGTTTGAAATTTCTCAATTCCCCCCACACCCCATGTATCTGAATTGTATCACGTAATTCATATTGGACAGGACCAAGGGCCCCTTTGGCCAGCCCCAGTTTGTCTATCAATTGCCTTACATCTCAATCAAATTGGAGTGCATGCTGTCTGCTGTCACCTAGACGGTTCTTCACACCCTCCCAATCAAGCACAAATAAGAAAATCTTAACCTTAATATCTTTCAAAAACTGCTTTTTCTACAACGTATTCAGAAATTGGAATTCAAATTTACTCCTGTATACACTGTACTTCTTCTGCCTTTGTTTATTTAAAAATGTATTCTTTCCTTTGTTATTAAGTGAACTATGAGTGGACCCAGAGTACAGCAAGCACCCTCTTCCCTACATGCATTTGCAAGTGTGCATGCACACACACGCACACACACACACACACACACACACACACACACACACACACACACATTCCTTCTATTATCTTATCTTGACTCAACTAGACTTGTCTTTAGAAGGGAGAGTTTAAAATTTGAGAATTTCTCTTCCTAATTTCAGACTTTCGATTTCTTCTTTCAGACTTTATTTTTGAAAGTTCACATAATCTCTCTTTTTTCCTATAAACTGAGTGACTCTCAACAAATAAAAGAAAGTCATCAATCATTCTTGCAACTCATGTTTCATTAGATGACATTATGACATTTTGATGACATTTCTTGACAGTTCCACTTTTAGTATGCATTCATTAAAAAAAGTATATCACGGCAAAAATGCCACTACCCATCAGTAATTCTTTAAAATATATTTGCATTTTATTAACCTTAAAAGCATCTATATCCATTTGAAGTTTCCAGTAGATCTTATTCAAACTATATCCCACATGCTTTGATTGTTTTTTAAGTTAAAATTACTATTTGAGAAAAAAGGATGATGAAATTCTGATTATTCCATGTACAGAACAGTTTGGTCTATGTAAATGTTTGCCCAGGAATCTTCTGCAGTAGTTCCTTCCCTGCTCTCAATCCTATCAAGCTCTGGTACCAACATTGCAAACGGCGGTGGAACAGCCATCACCTGGCCTAATTTCTAACTACCAACTTCATTCCAAATCTGCTCATGAGTGAGGAAGAGAAGAGACCTGTGTTCAAAACTGATGCAGTGGGCTGGAGGGATTTCACACTGGTTCAAACATTTGCCTAACGGCACAGCAGTTAAAATGCTTGTCTGGCAAGTGCAAGGCCATGTTCAATTCCCCAGCATAACGCCGGGCATGGTGGCATATGCCTATAATCCCAGAATTCAGGAGGCAGGATGATTGCTGTGAGTCTAAGGTTAGCCTTGCTTCATAGTAAGTATAGGACCAGTGTTAGCTACAGAGTGAAACCCGGTCTCAAATAAATAAATAAATAAATAAAACTTATGCAAGCTGGATGTGGTGGTAAACACCTCACACACTTGGAATTCTAGCACTTTGGGAGGCTGAAGCAGGACAAACACAAGTTCCAGAGCCAGCCTCAGCAGTTTACGAAGACTTTGTCTGAAAATTAAAAAAAAAAGGAAGGCTAATGTAGGAGGGCTGTGTAAAAGCCATGTGTTCAGTCTCCAGCTCAACAAAATTGATAAAACAGAAGGACTTCTCTTCTGTCTAGATGTTACAAGACATTTTAAAAAGTAGAACTGAGATTCTGAAACTGACCTTAGGTTTTTCAGACCAAATGCTGAGGAGTGGAAAGGTGCTCTAACCAGGGAGTGGGGGAAAGGAGTGAGTTTTGGAAGAAAGAGAATGAGGTCTGTTAGAAAAGCACAGGATGTTTAGCTCAGAGAACAATGTTACGTTCCTGAGGAAGCACTAGGACTACAAGAAAACTACTGGAGATCTGAGGCTAACCCTTCAGGGGCGATGTCAAGGAGAATAAAGACCAGAACAGACATGCATACAGACTGCCAAGGTCAAAGGTGTTTATCCCCCTGGAAAGCAGTACCAGGGAAATGGCATGGACGGAAGCTAAGTTGTAGGATTGATGCAGTTGGTAAAACACAATGAATCAAAAAAGAGCTAAAAACAGCCATGCAATCACAAAAGTAGACGTGATGTAAGGCAATGGTTTCCTGTCAGAACTCATTACTACAGGGATTTGACCCTTGAGTGTAATTGTGTCCTCTGAACCCCAAGCAGCAGACCCAATGACCTCCGTGCCCATCCCAGAATATGCTTTAGCAGGGCTCTCCCCACTGCATTTCCTAATGCTTCTTTTCCACAAGTTTTGCCTTCTGAGAGTCAAATTTCTTTTGACATTTTAGATCAAACTCCAATATCCCTTATTATAAATTAAGATAACATAAAAATGAATTTCTAATTGTTAAATATTTTTAACTAAACTACCTATTACAATGTAGAATTTGGAAGCCCTAGTAAGCCTCCCACACAGAAACAGGCTGAGTAATAAAAATGGCAAGTAGTTTTTGGACCTCTTCATATATTTTCCTTGCTTTAATTGGCTTGCCCTGCAATCCGAAGAAGTAGGGGTTCTTATTAATTGCTAACATCTACTCATTTAAGGAAATCTTGAGCACCTAGTATGTGTCAGAAAACGTAATAAGTGTCGGTCAGGCTTAGACCAAAATACTTTTCGTTGCATTGATGGACAAGAAGAGTAAAACACAAACACCAGATATAGATAACTGCTCAGTGGCGAAAATGCGCTGAAGGAATTGAAAAAAGAATAACATAAATTTAAGCTACCTGAGACTCAAGAAAACTGAATGCTTTAATTTATATAAGGTAAAATACTATTCATCAAAGGCCGTTATGGTTTTAACTTGAAACAAGCATCTCCCAGATTTTATGGGCTAAGGGCTTCATTACCAACTGATGGGCTTTGGAGAAAGTGATTACATTACGAGGGTTCCAACTTCATCAAGTAGATTAACGCATTGGTGAGGTCATAGTTTGATGGTGATATCAGAAGGCGACAGAAACAGGAGGAGAGGGCTTGTTGAAGAGATGGATCACGGAGGCATGACTTCAGGGAATAGCTCTATGGCTTCTTCCTTTCTCACCCTTCCTTCTCTCCTTCTGCTTTTGGCTTCCAGTACTTAAGCAACTTTTCTCCGCTATGCCCTTACACTATGACAATTTTTATGGCTGTGGGCCCAAAGCAATGGAGCCAGCTTACCCTGGACTGAAACCGCTGAAACTGTGAGCCAGAATCAACCTTTCCTCTTTCAAACAATTTTTCTTGGACATTTTGTCACAGTGACAGAAAGCTGAGTAACACGGTGATGGAGCCGATGTTAGGATTCAGAGACAAAGTCTCCAGAGCAAAGGCTTTCTGCCCTTCTGTGTTCTTCCTCTTCTCCTGCCAAATACAAACTTCACATTCATTCATTCATTCATTCAGTCACTCGCTTGCTTGCTTACATACTTATTTTACTGAAGATCAAGCCCAGGAACATTGTACTAAATACCACCCTACCTCCCTTTCTTGAGATTGGATCCCACCAACCTGCCCAGGCTGGCCTGAAACTTGTTGATCATCCTGTGTAGCTAATTCCATTTCTAAGCACCAGTACTCAATAATAGACAGAATGAAACTCATCAGATTCTACCTGAGCATAGTTCAATGCCAAGCTCCCGGTAAAAAGAAAAACTTGAGGAAATGTAAGCACCTGTCTACAGTCAATAAGACAAGTGGTAAATTAAATGGATATTACAATGCCTGCAGTGTTTTTCTTACTTTTTCAGGTTTACGGATTCATTTCACAGTACTAAGGATTCAAGTCAAGGCCTTGGCACTGAGCTACAACCCCAACCCAGTTCTTAGCTTTGCTTTTTAGACACAATGTCTCTAAGTTAATAAACTACCCATGCTGGGCTTGAACTTGTGATCCACCTGCCTCAGCCTGGCAGAGCATGTGAATTACAGGTATGTGTCAGTGGGCCTGGCTTTTTCAGATCATTATTTTTTCATTGAAATGAAAATGAGGATAATAAGGCAAACAATGATTACACCAGTTTAAATCTTGGTGTAGGTTGTTTTAAATCACCAAGTTAGATTTATAACAAGCCTCAGTGAAGATGAATGTCACCTGGGAAACCCAGCTGTAATTTTCTAATGAAGCCTGTCGAGTGCAGAAGCAAATGAGAAAAGACAAGCAGCAGACGTAGTGACCTTCCAGAATTTGCCAAACGCCTAACCAGCTACACAAAGTTTAAGCACACCTCCTGGCTTCACTTAAAGCAGGGTGATACAACACAACAGACTTGCAATTGGAGATGTCAATTATTTCCACATATCAAGCGTTCAGTGAGGATTATGAAACACCCCTTAGATCGAGTGTCATGCAACTGATGCTTATTAGTATGCAAATCTTTGATCTGATTGCATTTTAGGGCTACTACCCATGAATTACAGTGTACGTGCTCACGATTAAGGTAGATGTGTCCCAATTCCGAGATTTCAAATTAAATTTTCCAAGTCATGATCATATTTTTATAACCCGTATATCCTCAAAAGTATCCTATTTGCTTTCTCATTTACCCAAAATAAGAGGTGGGAAGAGAGTAAAAAGAAGCAAATTTTGTAATTCTACGAACACGTAATTTTATAGCCCACTGAAAGGGCTTACTATTTTCCGTGCCTTACCATAATACATGCCCATGATAGAAATTTCTATTTCATAAAAGAATGTGATAAAAATTGACAATATAAAGCAGGCCAATCTGTCAAGTGGCGTAGCATTCACAATGGCCTCGGGGCAGTGACTGCTGCGAGTCATCTGTCCCCGACAAAATGAACAGAGGAAGGACATGTGTCCATTATGCCGCATGGAACTTCCCGCCTAGGAGATGAAGCCTGGCATGAGACCCAGTGCGCAGTGTATGCATTCGGTTAAAAGAGTTAATTTTCTGACTCGTGTTTCCGGATAATAAAGCAATGGAAGAAAACGAGTTACCATACGTCCCTGAAACTACCTTTCAGGTAAGCACTCCAAGGGAGCTGAATGCACTGTGTGTCCTTTACTGAGATCCTTCATTCCAGCAAAGGATATGCTGCTCACAGTTGGGCCATTCCCCACGTCTCACGAGCAGAGGTAGAACTGTTCAGTGGTTAGATACAGGCTTTGGTTTTTTGACCGGACAGACTCAGGTTAAATGATGGTGCTACTATTGGAGAGCAGTGAAATGTGAGACACGACACTCGTTTGTGGCTCCCTTCATGAAATGGGGCTGATGCCATGTGAGGATTAAGGAGAAATGATTAACAGAGTACTTGGCATGGCACTCCAAATACACTGCTATCAAGGATTCACAAGTCCTCTCATGAACTCAGAATGGACACGTTCTCTCCAAAAGGGATTCCTCCTGACGGGGAGGTTTATTGCAAAGGTGTTGCCAAGAAAAGTGGCCACGGTAGAACCAGAAGACCAGGACACATACTGAGGACTTCTATGGGCCGTGGCTGTGTCTCTGGAGCGAGAGATCTAGCTTATAACCCCTTTTACAACCATGGCTCAGAGAATGGCTGTCCGACCTCTTGGCTTTCCTTGGCTGCTCCCAGGGCTCGTCTTGGGCTGCATATAAAATACTTCCTATACCACAGCTACAAAGAAACTATTTTAATTTGCTAAGTTTTTTATAAAACAGCACAAGCCCAAATTTAATAATTTAGTAAGAAAATTGCTGGGTCTGGTAACACATGCCTATAAACCCAGAACTTTGAGAGACTGAGGCAGGAAAACCACATATTCAAGCCCATGTAGCACAGACTAAAAGCCCTGTGTATGGTCCTCCTCAGTGAAGAAAGAAAAAAAAAAGATAAAGAAAGAAAAAAATAAAAGGTACAAGTTCATTTACTAACAATAAATGCTTGTCTTCCCAGGTGCACATGAGTAGGTAGGTTGAAGTATCTTTATTGGTAATGGCTGCATTTCACTCACCAAGTCACACAACACACATGATGTCTGATGTACATGGGTTTTCATTTGACTGACCGTGTGTAATGGTCACTGAAGGTAGTGTGGAGAAGGTAGAGTCAGAAGGTAGAAGATACATTCTCTCCTTTACTGTCCCCTGCGTAGTCCATGCTCAAACACTGTGCAATCAGGTCTCAAAAATGGCTTAAAAAGTACATAATAATGTCAAAAATTGATAATGTTTTGTGGCCACATAGCTAACTCCCTAGACCCACGTGCAGCCTACCAGCCCTGGGTTGAACATTCCTGGTCTGCAAAGTTCAGATCAAGAACCGTGCAATCAAGTTCTTAAAAAATAAATCACAAAAATCTTATAATATTGTATGAAAGTTTCCAAGTCTTGAGCCTCACTCAAAACCATCCTGAGCTACAGGCAGCCAACAGAGTTGGACAAGCTTGACTTGAAGCCTATTTTCCCCTATTTTATTGTCTACACAAGAAAAAAAAAAGATTTCAAGTTCTTAGATATCCAAATTGAGGTTTGCCATATTAAAAAATTGCAATATATTCATTGAAGGGTTATGACTCAACATTTTATACATGTAATGTTACTAAATACTTTAAACACATACATTCACATACATACACAAACACTGTATTTGAAATGATGATTGTAAAGTGTGGATTCACAAGCTTGTCCTCATATTTAAAAAAATCATTCTATATCTTGCAGAACTTGGGTCAATTCAACATGTCTTCATCTTCGCTTGGTTTAGGGGACTCTTATTAATAAGGCTGTTCTGTCATCGAGGTCTTCCTCAGAGTGATGCATGTCTGGTTAATGCCCATGTACATGTACCCAAATGCCCAGTCTGTTAGCAGAAAGCACTGAGGGGAAGGGAACAGGAAAGGAAAAATATAAAACTAGGATCCAGGGAACAGATAACTTAAGTGAACAGAAGTCTTTTGAAAGATGTTCTGGACAAACCTTCATAATATCCACATTTTGGATAAAGATGCAGCCTAAGTCCAGAGAAAGACCACTCGCATCCTAGTCAGGCATTCACAGTGGAACCCTGCAGCCCTCCGCACTGCACAGGAGATCCCCATGTGCTCAGACCATGGACCCTGGGCCGGGTGGGGTGGGGGGAGTGTTCATTCTTTCCAAATCCTTCATAAAAACTCAACACGAACTTGGCATGGCTCCATTTTGGCATCAGTGACTAATACTTATCTTCCAACAGCTATTTGAGGTAGACATTGTAGTCACTTTTACTCTACAAAAGAGCAAGTTGAGCTGGATCAGGTAGTAAAGACCTACAATCCTATCACTCCGGTAGGCTGAGGCAGGTTAGAGCACATGTTGGAGCCCAGTCTGGGCAGCCTAATGAGACCCTATCTCAAAAACCAAACATGGCCGGCAACGTATCTCAGTGTGAAGGCACTAGGCTTGATCCCCAGTACGATGCACAAAAGGAAGTCGAGGCAGTAGAAGACGTAGACACCATCAATCAGAGTGCGAAGTAAGGCGCGGGGTGTCACAGGGCTTAAACTGACGCAATCCGACCCCAGAGCTCCTGAAACTGCCTGGAAACCCCTCC
Organism: Ctenodactylus gundi; assembly: GCA_004027205.1. Lineage (NCBI taxonomy): Eukaryota > Metazoa > Chordata > Mammalia > Rodentia > Ctenodactylidae > Ctenodactylus > Ctenodactylus gundi. The sequence goes on along the minus strand of PVKB01003179.1, from coordinate 128,743 downwards.
TTTTAGTACTTCCCCAATTGGGGCTCTTGAACAGAGACAAAGAAATTCTTTCACATATTAAAGTGTTTATACAATTTTCCCGGGCCCCGGCCCCCATCCAACTGCTCCCCGTTTTCCCTCCCTCCCTTCTCAGTACACACAGCAGACAAACCTTATCTGTTGTTTCAAGCACAGAGCTATGCCTGTCCTGTTCCCTCCTGTGTAAATGCAGTGAGATTCCTGATCGGGAGGGCTATAATCCATAGTAAAAGTCAGATAAGAGTCTCTTAGGTGAAAGAGCAAACATATTAGCTTTAGAGGAGAATGCACTCACTGAGTTAAAAATACACAGACAAAGAAGCACCAGCGACCAGCTCAAAGCGGCAAATAGCTGCCTGGCTGGGCTGCCTCTCTCCTATGAGATCTCCTGACCAAGGAATCCCGCTTCCAGTCTGGAAGTATGCATCAACCATCAGAGGAAGCATCCTCACCCCTCCACACACACACACACACACACACACACACACACACACACACACACACACACACACACCAGCCAATGAAACAACTTCTTTGTTCACCCCACTCTCCCTTCAGCCTCCCCTGGCTCCTCCTGGCTCCCTTTGTGTCACCCAGGCCAAGTCTAAACACCTGTCTCATTATAATAGTACTGTCTGATTCTAGCAGTGTTGGCTTGCAAAGGATTTTTAAAGTAGTCCCTTCATTAATGAACTGAATCACCAATACACCCAGGAAAGCAGCAGTTCGGTTTCCCAGATTAAAAAGTGGAGACGCTTCACAGCTGGCAGAACTGGATGTTCTGATGCTGGAGAGAGACCAGAGAGGCTCCCCTCCCACCGTCTTCTGTCTCTCTCTTATCTTTATCTTTCCACTTGTAGCCTAGCTTGCTTGGTCCTGTGCTTTTCAATCCCATCATCAAATAGGCTACATTCCAGATTATTATTTTCCAACTACCCCAAAAGACATACCTCTACTATGTCCAAGGGTACAACAGAATAAAGACTCAAACTAGCATCTGCAGTCTCAAATAAATCAAAAGCATGAATCCCTTAAAAAAATTCATAGCCAGGAGAGGCGGGGCATGGTGGTATTTCAACATTCTGGGAGGCTGAGGCAGGAGGATTCCAAGTTCAAGCCAGCCTGGGCAACTTAGCTGCTTGACAGACTGTCTTAAAAGGAAAGAAAGAAAGAAAGAAAGAAAGAAAGAAAGAAAGAGAAAAGAAAAGAAAAAAGAAAGACACACACACACACGGCTGGAAATGTAGTTCACTGGGGTAAATTCCCAGTCCCATGAGGGGAAAAAATCTATTCATATATCAAATAAATAAATATAAAGAAATAAAAAACCCCATGAATATACATAGTGTAGTCATAGCGGTTCTCCCCATGTAATAGAATGGTGGATGATTTCCTTCACTGCAATATTCCATGTGCCCTAAATTGTCCGTAATTAATATATCATGCTGTTTGATATCAGAGAAAAAATGAGTTTAAAATGTTAAGCATTTAAAGCACTAAAAAAGTCAGATCAAGGAAGGTGAAGGCGTACTTGAAACAGGGCTGACCGGGCGTGGAGGAGGCAGCCACCTCTGTTCACAAAGCGCAGGGAGGAAACACAAAGGACAGCTTCCTGTCTGCTACAGCAGCAGCGACTTCTGGGTAACAGCCACCGTCCCTTCAGGAGGGCCACCCTAGAGGGGCAGCCTGGGAACAGAGAACACCTGTCCTAAGACAAGTTCAAAACTGTGTTGGATCAGGGCAGACAGGGAGTCGTTTACTGTGCAGCCAGAGTGAATTATATGCTTTGTGGTATCAAATGTGTAATTCCAAATCACCCGCGAGATCGCCACACAGGAAGCTAGACTTAAAATGTTGAGCATGCTGGGGGGCATATCTTCTGGGAGTTCAGCAGCTCTATGCAGCGCCCTCTGCAACAGGACTGAGGCTGGCACGCAAAAAACCAGCCCGCAGACCGCAGAGAGCTCTAAGGGCACCTTGAGCTTTCAGACACAAATCATCTTTCCCCTCTCTCCCTTTGTGAGAAGATGGGACACTGGTAACAAAAACGGGGGTGTTTTCGTGCACATGTTATTCACACATGAGAATGTCCCTCCTTCACACCTCTCAGAAAGAAGGAGAAAACCCAATTCAGGAACTGAAATCATTTCAAGTGTGCTGTTAACCGAATATGAGGAAAAAGCGAACAGTCCAGTAGGGTCAGGCAATAAATCACAGTGTTTGTGCAGATTGGACCTCATTAGGTTGGAAGAAAGGGACCCTGTTGTACAAACTAGTTATTAGAGCAAAGTTCTCTCTCTCGGCCACTTTTTACCCTCCTCTCTCTTAAGAGAAAAGAAAGGGAAGAAAAGGGGACGAAGCCCAAATTCTTTAATATGTGGTTTCTTTCCTACTGCACATGTCTCAGCAAGTCACTACCACCAGTTGTTTGTTACGAAGGATCTGTATAAACATACAGGTGAGGAGACTGACTCACGTCTCCGAACAGGAAGGAAAGGACGTGCTCACAGGGATACTTTCATCTACAGTCAAGTTTCACATTTTGCATCACAGGGGAAGGGGCAGGTAACATCCTCTGTCATGAAACATGTGAGTGAGCTCAGAGGCCAATTCCAGGACACAGCAAACCAGCAGCAGGTAAGTAAGCTGAAGGACTTTGAGGTGGAGGAGGCCTGGAGCCTTGGGGTTCTGCCCAGGGCAGCATCCTGCAGGACGTGGCAGGAGCTTAGGATCTCTGCGAGTCCTCCAGAGCCCAAGGTTCAGATTCTTTCATCTGTGGACTGAGGTGTCCGTGTGGGTATGATGTGGACCCGAGGGACAGAGAGAATTCCATTCTCCGACTGTAGGGTGAGTACCATGGCCCTGTCCCAGCCGAGTGAGGAAAGAGTTACAACAGACACGTGGTCTTCAGGAAGTAGTGCATTTTAGAGTCCAAAAATCAGCACATCTTACACAGTCCAGATGCCATTACTCCATGTTGATGCTAAATACATTTTCAATTTTTTTTTACTTAAAAACTATATAAACTTATAAAGTATAAATGTGATTTTTAAGCACCACCTTCACTCCTTCCAAGTACCCTGGAAGCTTACCATACATCAGCTATGAGTAGCTTGTGGCAGGATCGAAACCTCAAAGTCCTGCAAATTTATTTATGATGATTAATTTTGAGAGATACAGAGCTGGCCTGGTGTACCTGAATACCATCAAATTTAGAAAATAATCAGGGTACAACTGCTTTAATTGCAGCAAATATGTCCCCAGAGAACTCTACAAAGCAAGGAGTAGCAAGAATTATGATTACAAAAGTCATAAGTATTGCTAACTATTGAAACAGCAAAATTAGAAAAGTGATGTTCCAGTTTCGCCCTAGTAAGCTGAGAACTCCAAACTCTAGTTACAAAATTATCTGTTTCTGAGAGTCTATTAGTCAACTGCAGATTAATAGATTAACCACTTCCATGCTTCTGAAATACTGATCATTTTTAGCATTCTTCAAAGCATTAAACCTGTTTCTGCTTGCAAAAGCCATGTGTACTTTTTTTTGAGCTAAACTTAAAGAGTCAGCAAGCCTGAAACTCAAATCTTTTCTCAAAGAACTTCTGCACTGTATAATTTTTACAAAATTCCTGGCAGTCCTCAGGCTGGAATTTCATAATAACTACAAATACAAGTTTAAAAAAATTCTAATTCAAGATTGAACCAAGACAGAAAGGGAAAAATATACAAATCTGTTTCCTGTACAAACAGGCACACTTTCAACTCAGGAGGGATTCTGCATAATATATTTTTTTTTGTTGATGTATGTAAGACACACTTCAATTTTTAAAGAACAAACCTAATATAAATTAGAACAGCAGCTGTAGCCACCCAACTGTATCATACCTACTTTGGATCCAAATAATTTCTTTGTATCTAAACATACACAGACCATTTTATCCAGATGTCTATTTTATTTGAACCCAAACAGGATTTTGTCTTTGTACAAAGGCTTCGGGCTTGATTTTTCCTTCTAGGAAAGCAGAATCTTAGAAGACCAACGCTTGGTAATGTTTACAAATTCTCATTGAGATCTTTCAATTTACCTTATTGAAAGATGAGAAAAACTTTTGATCTTTTGAGACTTAATCTAGCTCTGATGGCTAGCTATTTTAATTTTCTTTTTTTAAAATTTTCTAAGCAGGCACCGAAATGAATTAAACTCCTCTTCATCATTAAGGCAGTTAATTAACATTTAATTCCAGCTCAAGAAACCAACCTCCTCTTAGAGTCACTGTAGGAACTACTAGAGTCAAAGCCACTTTGTTAAAATTGCCTACGACAGACACGCAACCGTGGCAATCCAAGGTTACCTCCTGCTTATTGGGAGTCTTGTCTTGAGACCACGCCTTAAACCTGGCTTCCCAAAGTGCCTAGACACTGGGTTATAGATAACTGGTGGCAAAAATTCTTCAACAAAGCTAGTTATACCGTACCACTTGGTACACAGCTGGGTCTCTTAGGGCCGTTCCATTGCAGGGCCGCTTGTGCACCTAACAGCAGTAGTTTTGCCTACCAGGTGCTGACGGAGACTACAGCTTTGGCCACGTTCAGAAGGAACCTGCTACTCCTAAGCTGACTTGTCTTGGCTCTGAAAGCTTTGTGGTGTTCAATTACTAGGTATTCTGGGTGATTTTTTTTTGGATACGGCATAAGGAAGAGATTAAAAGGAAACAAATTAAAAACACAAACGTATACAACATCACCTATTCCACTTCATCTGAGCCACAAAAATGGCCTTGGTATATGAACTGTGGAAATATTATATATAACCAAGTTTGTGCAGGGTTGGAGGAATAGCACAGTAGTTAAAGCACTTGCGTAGCAAATGCAAGCCCATGAATTGGTTCCACAGTACAATATGAAGCTGGGCGTGGTGGCACACACCTGTAATCTCAGCACTCAGGAGGCAGAAGCAGGAGGATTGCTGTGAGTCCTAGGCTAGCTTGGGCTACGTAGTGAGTTCAGGATGAGCTTGGGCTACAGAGAGAGACTCTGTCTCAAAACAAAAGCAACAACAAGAAAACAAGGTTTGTGCATTATAATAAACACAGAATTTTACCCTAGCTCATGCATTATAATAGAGTACACACAATATTTATTTATTCTATAGTCGACAGTTTCATGTCTCTAAGTACTTGCACTTTTTTTATCATTCACATTCTGCTACAGCCCATCATAAGCACTGCTCATATGTCTGTACCTTGGTTTCTCTATTTATTTTTTTGTTGCTAAGAACCACACCCAAGGCCTTGCTCATGCTAGGCAAGCACCCCATGCTAAGATATTTCCCCAATGGTTTCTCTATTTCTGTTTGTGACCCTTTGGTAATATTTGAATGAGAAAATGGTGGCAGTAACCACCCCCTTCTTCCCACCCACAGGGGTATCAGGAAAGACACAGACGTGCATTGGATGCAGGTGGTTGGTGACTTGGGAGAGGAGGAAGCTGATATGTTCAAAGCAGGAGTTCAAAGGTGTGTCCTTGAGAAAAATGTTGAAACCCTTGTCTACACCCACCTATGACTCCTAAAGTCAACAGGGCTCTGACACACACAAGTACAGCACACTAAATGAATTACAGTTTATGGAGTTGCAAAAAGTAGGTAATAACTACAGAACCTGAGACTGTGTACTTTCCAAGAAAATCAATCTTACCTTAAGTACATCAAAAGTGCCTGTGACAGCTGGATTGGAATGGCAAAGATTGGAATGATGCCCCCACACTTACAAAGTATCACTGGGCTACAACCCTTCTGCTTCCAGATAATACTGATAAGCAAACTTTTGTCAGCTTGAGGGCAGGCTATTGTAAGTTCCAGCAGAGCCATGCCAGGGGAATTAGGGCATATGGCCTCGTGAGACCACTTTTTCCAACACCTCTGCGGAACAACACATGGTTCACTCCTAAGTATACGAACACACATCTAAGAACAACTTTACTTAGGCACTATTCTCTACTGGTAATTCTAACTTGGTCTGTGTGGTCTGAGTAAGCAAGCACAGGTTCAGTTGTGAAAGTCAATCCAACTAGTTTTCTTGCAGGACCGCAGCAAGAGAATATCTTGATGTCTTTTTAAGGGCACTGAAAGGACAAGTTGAGAATGGCCCACAAGAAGAATAAACTGTATCTTGTTTACTAAAAGAATAAACTTGTGAGCCAGCCGTGGTGACATTTTATCTGTAATACCAATATTCTGGGAAATTGAGGCAGGAGAGTTACAAGTGACACAACTTAGTGACACACCAAGACCTTGTCTCAAAATAAAACATAAAGAAAGCCTAAGGATGCAGCTTAGTGTGAAAGCCCTAGGATCAATCCCCAGTACCACCATCACCAGAGAGAGAGAGAGAGAGAGAGAGAGAGAGAGAAGAAAAAAAGAATGAATTTGTGAAATATCTACCTGTAATTGTGGTTTGGGATCATTTCTCTGCACTGGCTCAATTCCTGTTGCTGGCATATATTGGTCTTTTTGGCAAATCCACATGGTTTAACCAGAACACTGTACTGACTCGGAAGATCTCAAGGCTTTCTGCAAGCTCTGAGTTTTGACAGTAGCACCTGGGAAGGAGCTCCCTGCTCAGATGAAAAGCTGCATCTGTGGATACCTGGTTGCAGCCAAGGAGGCTTGTGCACTGGTCTGGCTTCAGGGAATGGAACTATGGGAATTTTCCTACTGTTTAGAAGGAATAGAATGAACTACCTCAGGGTCTTGGTTATCTCTGGTCATACGTTAGCTCTGTCTAAGTCTCAACAGTCAGTAACTTTTTGATTGTTTCCACTGTGCTCTGCTAGGGCTACCACAAACACCAGAATAGATACAGTTAAGCTGAACAGCTTTTTTTCCCCCCCATGTAATGTATTTCAATTACTTCCTTATCAAGAAAGAGTTTTCATGGAGACAATGAACAACTCTCTAGCAGACAGAGATACTCTTCACTTGAGCATCTACATGAGGTTTTGGGTGCTGCTTAATTTTTACTGACTAAAACATGCATTATGCACTGTACTAAACATATGAAATTGATCTCTTCCACTGTCTGGGTTACAAGCTCTGTACTCACTCCATTGCTACTGGACCTTGCCATGCCCATCAGGCTGAAAGAAACAAGGGCTCTTGCTATCTCCTTTGGGTCTTCTGCTTTAGCCAGGGGACTCTCAAGTCACTTTCAAGTCAGTTTCACAGGACACAGGAGGTCAGCAGTGGCTCCCAAGTGCTATTCCCAAGACGAAATGAACCAGAACTGCTCGAGTTTGTTCAAAGTCAGATCACAAACTCCAAACTCTAAACTCTTGGTAGATGACATTGAAAAAGCACTTTTATGGCTGAAGGTATCACTCAGTAGTGCATAGCACAGTTAGCATTGGTTTAATTCCCAGCATCAAACAAACATGTCTACTTCTAACAAACACAAAAGATGATTCTAATACACAAACTTACATTTGAAGACACTGTGGATTACTGTCAGACAGAAAAGCCAAGAAAACCATTTATCTTCTAGTTTATATCCAACTACAAATACTAACTACCATGTGTTGATTTTGACTTGCTATCACAGTCCCAAATGCCAAATCTAACCAAATGCCACCCCCTCATCCACCACCCTAAATCATACATCCACAAAGTAATAAAGCATCAATCATGCCCAATCAAGGGAACTTCTTTTTTTTTTTTTTGTTATTGTTGTTGTTCTCTTTAAACAACTGATGATATTTTTTCTCTTTTGTTTAAATAAAATCAATCAGCCTTTAAATATAACCTTCAAGTCAACTTTACTCTGAGGCTTTCCTTATCTTATTTTTGCATGCCCAGTGTAGTAGAACAAAGATTTTGGTAAACATTACAAATCCTCATATCAGTGGCACCAATGCCTTTGGTTAGGTAAAACTCTAGCATGCCCAACTCTAGTGCAGATGGAATCTTCCAGGATCAATGGCTTTCAATGGCTGGAAGATAGCAGGCACTCAAGCAATATCTGATCATGAGTCATAGAGAAGTCATCAAATTTCCCTGCTCTTCAAAGTCTTTCAAAATCCAGCCCCACCTACCTAATGACTGTCTCCAACCTCAAAGTGAGTTTTGCTAACTAACTCCTGCTTTTCTCTAGGCAAATGTTTGGTGCCATATCATTTCTATTTATCTACAGATTTTCAATTCCCTCCTCTCCTTGGAGTCTTTCTAGGTAACTCCAGTTGCCACAGGCAGCTCTTTTTCATCTCTGAAGGGGCAACTACAATTATATCATACATTTTGATACTGTAATGTGCTAAGGAACCCAGCAAATGACTTATTTCTGATGGCCACTTTCAAGATGGGGGAACTGAGAAAAAAAAAAGCTGAGAAAGTTGTTCATGCTCAGATCATTGGACACTTGCAGAACAGAGATTAGAACTGGATCAGGACCCCAAATGCATCGCTCTCACAAGCTGATGGACACGTGGCAACTTAGGCTTTCTGTGAGAAATGATTTTACATACATGAGTTGGTGCATAAGCACAACGGAAGGGTGACCTTTCACTGAAGGCTGAGTGACCTTCAGATTTCTTGCCTTAGGAAGCTCTGCAGTGGACCCCTGACATTCTTAAAAGACAGCTCCCAAAAGTCTCATTAAATTCTAAGTTAGAAAATTCTTGTATCAGCTGTAATTTGGTTATTTCCCTTATCTCTGAAAAAAGGCATTCTAATACCCTCAGATTGGGATGATTGGAAGAACAACGTGTGCACACGGATCGAATCAGAATCAGAACAAAGGTGCATTGACAGGAAGCATGGAGTTACGGTTAACGACTTGAGGATGGCTAGTAGCTAGAATCCCCAGGTTAAATCAGGACTCCTCTTTTGTTAGATACATCATTTTGGCCAGTGCACTTAACTTCTCTGGGCCTTAGATTCTTCATCTATGGAAAGAGAATACTAACAGTTACTTTTTCACTAAGTTGTGGTATTAACAACCACAACACCGTGATTTAAATTACTGTTAGAAAGAGGGTTGTCTGGGGACGACATCACAGCATCTGAGTAAGTTCATGAACTGTTGTTCGTGTTCACAGGCACATGCCAGTAATCATTCATTTATTCACTTCCATAGCAGTCAGGCGTCAGGTTGGGCTGTGGGCTCTGTGGGCCCAGCACCTCACTTCCAGGGAGAGGACACTGTAGTTGACAGCTAAATCCAAAAAGGTAAACACTGGGCTGGAGGAATGGCACAGTGGTCAAAGAGCTTGCGTTGTAAGCACAAGGCCCTGAGTTGATTGATTCCCCAGCACCATATAAAGCCAGGTGTGGTGGCACAGGCCAGTAACCCAGCACTCAGGAGGCTGAGGCAGGTGAATTGCAGTGAGTCCAAAGCCAGCCTGTGTTACATAGTGAGTTCAGGACCAGCCCTGGCTACAGAGTGAGATGCTGTCTCAAAAAGGAAAAAAAGAAAACAAAAAATCCTGGTTCCATTTATGCTACCAAAGCTCCCAGTATTGATACTCAAAAGCAAGGTAATCGTCAACTTGTAACTGGCCACGTGGGTCCACACACTCAGGTTGGTTTGATTGCTACTGACCGAATCCAAAGAAGCCATTGGCTTGCGGGTGCGGAGGAAGCAAAACAGATTTATTCAAACCTGGCTCCAAGAAGAGGGAGGGGATATGGGAATGCAGGGTTCTTTGTGGAACAGTGGCGGAGCGAACACAGTGAGATAACAGACATGTCTGGGCTTATTCCTCATCTTCCTGCTCCACCCCCCCCCCCCCTTTCCTGAAAATGAGCAAGGACTTTGACCTCTTGGTACCAGCATCTGCACCCTGTCCCTCCCTGTGAAGGAGAAGAGGTGGGGCTGGCAGTTCATTCTCCAGACCTCATGAAGCTTGGAAGAGGCACTAAGAAAAAATACAAAGTCTAACTTCCAAAGTTGCATTGTTCCACGCCTGTAGCAAACTCCCAAAGGAATTTGTCACTTAGCAATCATTCATCGTTCTTGACCTGAAATCAGTAAGACACAGCAAGATTGATTTCATTTATCAACCACCAGATCTGTGAACTATTTGATTTCCACCTTGAAGGACACAGTTGTTGAAGATGAGGTGGGCTAGAAAAGAAAGCCCTAGGCATTTTGAAGAAGACAGTTCCAAAATGGTTCCAAAAATACAGTTATACCATTGCAGTAATCTATAAAATGTCCTTTCCAAAGATTCATTTGGATACAAGTCTCTGTATTTGCACCTTTAAAAAAAACATGTTTCACTTTAAATTACACTGGTTCCTTTGTGTAACTGCACTGCCTAGTAATACTGACATGGCATAGGATTCGTAACAAGCACAAACTGAGTAATTTATTGCATTGAACTAAGGGCCTGAAACATACCGGGACCAAGCAGACGTGTGAGCAGGGTTATAAGTCTTCTGTCCTAAGACACCAATGAAAAGCTCCTTAGGGACATGGCTCTACCTATAATTTATTTCCACATTATTCTTGTGTGTAATATTATTTTTGGCATGTTAATGTATTGTCAAAGAATTCCAATCTAGTGACATGACAAAAGTTGTATTTCATTTTAGAAGGTAAAAAGTGTGAAAATCAATTGAATTATATATCAATGACATGCAATAAAGGTAACCAGTATATTCTGGGTAATGTCATTTCTCTGGGATGATTAGCAGCCTAGAGCTATTAGATTAATTACTAGGATTTTATTCTTGCCATTGTTATCAGTTGGATTTGCTGAAGGGAGATAAAAACTCAAAGCTCCTTTCTTTCCCCAAAAAGAAAAAGTGATTTGCCAGAATCCACATAATTCAGATGATTAACTTCTTTTCTTGGCACTCGACTAAATCCATAAGTTTATGCTGGCAAATAAAATAAGTGCTGAAAGTTGAAGTCACTCTTTGATCTAGTAAATAAACCTGCAGAAAATTCAGCCTCAATTACTCTCTAAATTTATGACATACCCAGTATTGTAACAAGATGATGATAAATACTGGTTTCTTTTTGAAAACACATGATGCATTCTGCGGGTGTGCTACAAAAACCAATGAGCTGCTTACAAATAGGCAAAACCTTGATGGCATTTTTACATTTTTCTTTTTAACATTCATTTATACTCATTCATTTTAGTGATCGTGTGTGGATGAAATAAGACTCTGTGCTGTACATTATTTTAGGAAGTGTAGTAGATACAGAGACAAAACATATGCTGAGCCTGTAGGAAAGTAGGTGCTGTCACAGTAGTGCCATATCCAGTCACATAGGTTGTTCATTACACAAAAACATCCACTTAAAAAGGAAAGTTGGGTCTAATACAGTCCAACTGCCTCTTGCCACACTTAAGGCCTCGAAACAGGGCTACAACAACCCAGGAAAAGGATTACTGTTTATTGAATAATTATTATGTCCTAAGCACTGTTTGAATGTATTTCTCTTCTTTACTTATCAAATTCACACAAGACTTTGACAGAGTTGATATTATTGTCTGTATTTTATATATGAGTGAATTAAGCACAGACAAAATACTCGGTTTGCCTCAATTCAAAAAACTGACAAATGGAAGAGCATCTACTCCCTGTCTTGAAAAATAAGCTAAAATGCCAAGCCGGCCTGGAACTTGTGATCCTTCTGCCCTCAGCCTTCCAAGTGCTGGAACTGCACACAAACACTACCACTTCCAGCTGGATTTACTGTGGTGGAAAACACAGTATAACTTGTACCTAATCAAGCACAAAATGAAGAACGTATGGCAAGAGGTTTTATTCAATCTTTGCAGTTACTCTTGAATTGTAATAATCTATAAAAGAACGGAGCAGTTATTCCAGCGCTTCTCTGCAGCAGAGGATACAAATGATTTGCATTAGTACGTCATTCTCTTACTAATGAATCCCCCTGGTTTCTGCTGAAATACTTTGCCTGACCCGGAGCTGCTTGCTTATCTTTGGTGAGTTGGTTGTCCAGGCATGTAGAACTTGTTGACAGAGTAAGATGGGAGGAAACCAGAATCCGGACGGATCGGATCTAGAGAAACTGACATTGGACAAATCCGTGTTCCAAATGGGAAAAACTGAGCCTTCACCGGGGGCACCGACTTCTCAGGACCTCCCACCAGAGGGCTGAGAACAGAAATGGCCAGGATGTCCTCGAGGGGAAGCACTAACAGTGGGATCTGCAAGCCATGTTCAAGTTTCTGATGGCTCAGAACCAGATTCTGCATGATTAAGAAGAAATAGGGTGAAGCATCTCAGGGGAAGGGAACGGTAAGAGCTTGTTCGTGGAAGATTTCATGGCTAGACCCGGCAGAACTGGACTCAGTGAGGACTTGGGAAGCTGACCCAGAGAACAAGAAGAGGTCAGAGTTTCTAGACTAGTCAAGTGCGTGGGAAGCTGTAACTCCACACCAGATAGATGCCAATATTCATCCCAAGCAAAACAGAAATGCAGTCTCCAACAGCAAATAGAATACCTCAGCTGGCAAGGAGGCGATTCTGAGGTCACCAACAAACCATCCACACTGGTCTGTACTGGCAAGGGAGAGATAAAGGCAAGCGATGATACCACACAGTCAAACCACTTAGGACTGAGGCCTGCACAGCACGGTGACAGAGAGCAAGGACCACAATCTGACGCAAAGGCGACCCCAGGCTTACTCTCTATGGGGCAGTGTGCTTCTTCCTCCATGTTTCCTAAGTGTTCCACAACAAACAACATTCATTTCATAAATAAAATGTGTTAATTAACTTAATAGAAAAAAAATTTAAAAATATGTTTTTGTATGTGTTATTATTGCTGAGAAGACTTACAGAAGGCAAAAGGAAAGTTTTAGCTTCAAGGAAATAGCTCCATGATTTCACCCCTTGAAGAAACTACCTCTCAAATGACAACCTTTCCAGATCTGATCCTGTACTGAAAAAAGGGGGAAGGGAAAAAAGGAGTGTCTGCCTCAGCTTCTCCAGTGCTGAGATTACAAACATGCACTACCACACCCAGTTCATGTGGTGCTGGGGAATCTAACCCAAGGGCCTTTCTGCTAAGCTACACCCCCAGTCCTAAAGAAAAAGGAATAATGATAGCATGTTTAATTTGTTCTAAAAGGAGAAGGTGCAAAATTTTACTAGATAATTCATTTTCCATGATGACAAAGTGGGATCTGGGAGCTAAGTGCAGGGAAAGGAAGTCCGGACACGTGGGTGACCCAGTTTCAAGGTGGCAATACTCTGGAGGATAACAAGATGAATTTCAAGGTCACAGGAACTATTGACTACACAGCGATCGATGTATTTAACTCACAAAGGTGGGGAGTTTGCCAACTCCACGGGGATTTGAACTCCCAGTTTCTGTATGTACAGATATTTTTAAGTCCATGCTTAGCCCATGAAGTCATTTTCCTTTTCAGTTAGTGGCACCCTGCAGGCATTCTGTAAAACCGTAAGACAACAATGCCTAAATGATTATATAAAAACAATCAGCCTCATCAAGCTGACTCAACAATAACTTTCTTAAAGGCAGGTTTTTTTTTTTTTTTTTTTTTTTTTTTAAGTTTCAAGAGCAACGATGCTCCTGGAACAATGAGAGGAAACTTACAGAAGATTAAGAGGCAACAATCAGCGTCAAGCAGTTTAAAATATATCCAAGCCTTTATATAAAAAGGCAGCTGCTGAAAGCTGCCCTGGGTAAACCAGAAATCCCACATTTGTTTCAAACAAGCTTGATAATTAATTGATTTTTTAATAAAAGAAAAAGACTTTGATGCTAAAAGAAAGTCCTTGAGAAGTAAATCCTTAGAACTTTTCTCACAAGCAAGTGCTAATGAGCACCTCCACTTTGGAGGGTTTTTTTTTATTAAAAAGTATTGCATGGCAATTAACATATAATAACTGGACATGTATGCTATCTCTTGTGATGATTGTTGGAAGCCTAACTAAGCATGTATCACAAAACTGAGCTCTTTATAGTATTATGTAAGTATTTAAAGTGCATACTTTTCAAACTAATATTTCAAATTATTATTTGAAAATTATTAAGACTATGTTTTACAGTTTTGTTGGGGGATATTCAGGGAAATATGACTAAAAGCACCAAACAAAAGTAACCTCAGTGTCCAAAAACAAAGGATAACTGGCAAAATCGTGGCACATCCAAATTCTGTAGCCACTGAGAATGACGTTATAAAAGTTCCATGTATTGATCTGGAAAGATCTTAGGACTGCGCTGCATGACCGTTGATCCATTTCTCAAAGTATGGATGTGTGTGTTTGTACGTATCAAACAAAGTTTGGAAGCAGAAACCACACTGACAAGCCTGGATCTCATTCTGTGGTCAGACTGGAAATTTTATTACTTTTTTTTTTAAATCTTGTCTAAAGTCCACAATTTTCTTTTTTTTTTTTTTCTTTTACAAACAACACAAATTTGTGATTTTTTTCCCCTAACCCCACAACCTGGTGATTTCCACAGTCCCTAGAATGTGACTTTAAGCTGTATTTGGACATCCCGATAAGTAGTAGAGCCAGAACACACTTAAATCGATGTTATAGATTAGGTGAATATTAATCACCTAAGCTGAAATATAGATCATTGATCAACAGATGAATACAGTATTTTCTTCAAAGACTTAAATGTACAAATATAAAGATGTATATGAATTGTGTTTCTTACAGCAGCATCTTAAAGAGTAAATGATAGAGCTCCAATGTCACAGACAAGCAAAATAAGGACTACAGAGATGAAATGATTCCTACAAAATTCATATACTCAGAAGAGCCCTGGTCACCAAAATGGGAGATTTAGTTTACCACGAGTCTTAGTCTGTTTGGACTGCTATAACAAAAATGCCACAAAATGTAAGTGACGGAGATTTATTTTATGACTCCGATTCTGCGTCCTTAACTAGATACAGGTTCATAGACAGACAGCGCCTTCTTATTGCATTCTCATGGCAAATGAGCTTGCTACCTCTGTAGCCACATCTAAAGGTTCTACCACTTATTACTGTTTCCTTAGGGATTAAGAGTATACTGCTTGAACTTGTGGGGACACAAACATTTGGACCATAGCAACAAGCCACACTGTTATCACAAGAAACCCATACAAGCATAGGGAAATAAAACAAACCTTTATTATCAAGAGAGAAGTCTTGATAATACAAAAGCTAAATCTTATAGATATGAAATATATTTACATCTTTTATAAAACAAAGACATATATGTGGGGAGACATGAAGTTTTACTGTCTTAGTTACTTTCTCATCACTGTGACTCAATACCCGACATGTGCAACTTTAGAGAGGAAATATTTATTTTATCTGACAGTTTCAGAAAGTCACATTTAATTCACCAGTGCGAAGCTAGAAAATGGTATAATCACTTGGTGGGGCCAGAGCTAGGGCCAGAACCAAAGAAAACTGGTGCTCAGGGAGACAGGGCAGCATCAGCCCATACCCCTCCAGCTCAAGCCCCAGCACCTGCCCCTTCCAGCCAGGCCCCAGCTCCAAAGCTACACAGTATCCATAGGCACATGAAGCTTTGGGGAAATACTCCAGATCCAAACCACCACAGTACTCCTCCTCCATTTATATGTTGAAGCGTTGTTCCCCAATATGGCTATCTCTGTAGATGGGCCTATTTGAAGGGAGTAAAGGTTAAATGAGATCATGAATGGGGCCTTAACCTTATAAAGTAGATGCCTTTATGAGAAAAGGAATAATTTATCTTTTAAAAGTTGAATCTACATCATAAATTTCCAATTTCTTAGTCCAGCTCTAGGAAAATGTATTATCCCTTTCTGTTGGTGATAGAGTCATAATAAGAATAATTTGTTTTTTAGTACAGCCTAGACAAGATCTCCAGCCTTGGAAAGCCATTTGTTTTGTTCTTTGTAAAAGCCATCTACTGGCAGGTGAGTATTCACAAATCTAAGAGTGAAAACAGGGCACTGTGAACATCAACCTATCGTACAGGCATTCTAAACAATCTTACTTCATAAGAATACACGACAAATCCTGCATTGCTGGTGAACTTTGGGAGAAATTTCCTTCTAGCAGTTCTTACTACTAGAAAAAAAGGCAACTACTGTTAGGCAAAGCATGATACAGACCTGGAAGTATGGAGGCTGGAAGGATTCTACCTAGGTTCAAATCATCTTGAGTAGTCACCATAATCTTAAGGAACATTCTATGCTTCAGTTTTCCTATCTATAAAATGTGGGTAATAATAAGACTGTTCCAGGACTAAGTAAATTAAAATAGTGGGGCATGCGGTCAAGGATTCTCATTATAAAGATATTCTGAAAATGAACAATTTATTTCCAAAAAAAAAAAAAACAACCTTTCCCATTTCCTTCAAGTCATATTGACTGGAGAAACTTAGATCGGTTGACAGTTAGTTTTAAGGAAAATAACAACAGAAAGAAGTTGCTCACTGGGGTGGGTAGAAGGGTAGAGTACTAGATCCTAAGCCTAACCAGAGTTTCCAAAGCTGTATTATCTTAGAACCTTAGAGTTGTAAAAATGACCTTAGAGTTCCTTGAGTCCAGAAGTTTATAACTGATATAAATAGGTATCCCAGGACTGACGAAAATGTGCTGACTTATCAGAATGACTGAAGAGATGGCCAGCATACTAAATGCCTTAGAAAACATGGCCACCACCGACAGGACAAACTCACAATACATGGTAGTGTATGACCAATAAAGAATATTCCTGCCCCCAGGTGCCAATGGAACTTCAGCTGAAAAACACAAAGCCCCCAAACTCTTACTTCAGAGGTAACTGTTAGGTGTTCTGGGATCACCCAGCCAGTGGGAATGCATGCAAGAATGTGAGTGTAGTGCCTCAGAAGGCAAGGACTGCATTTTCAGCTAGTTCAAAATTAGGCAATTCTTCCTTATACCGAGTCAGTAGCTGTCCTTGGGTCTTCTTCCTGTCTTCTGTAGCCCACAAAGTATTATCTATTCAGGTAAGTAAAAAGTAAAGTCTGCTAATCCTCAAAACAAATAAAAACAAAGACAGATTATGATGTGAAAGGGGTAGTTCTAAGAAACACACCAAGTTTTAAAAAGTCGTTTCGTGTTTTCTCTCTTTTTCTGTTTTTCAAAAGAAAAAAAGGAGACGTGAGAGAGCACAACAGCAGAACACCAGAGCACACTCGCTCAGCTCCAAAGAGCTGCATCCTCGTGTACTCTGCAGTAAAGAGTAGCTTTCCCTAGTGGGTTATTAAATATTTTCTCAACTAGATTCTTATTAACAGCTAAGCTCCTGGTTAATACTAGCTCAACCATCACTCTGAACAAAGCTGGGTTTAATGATCCCATTACCTTTGACTTATTTGTTTAAGATCCCCACAATGTAATGAGAAATGTCACTAAGGTTATTATGGATGAGACTAATGCAGCATCTTTCTTTTCACCATTAAGGCAACAGAGGCTGAATATAGACCAAATCAAAGTCAAAAAATGTATTTGCGATGGAGGGCTCAGAAATTCATATGTGCAATCTGAAAAACAACTGGACAAAGTCCTAGCACTAATTTTGTTGTTGGGGCCATTACACTTTTGACTGATGTCTATTAAGTATAGGAAAAAAAAAAATTCAAATCCCAAGCGCATAGCTTAGAGTCAATGTTAAAGACAGAAACTGTTAACTTTCAGAGAAAAAGTTCCCATACACACTAATTTTGTCATTTTTTTAAAAAATAAAAATCATAACATTGTGAATGAACATAATGCCAAAGCTTCCTGAGAAAAGGAGACAGAAGCCTAAGTATAGAATGAGATACATGTAAGCTAATATCACATGAATAGTTACTAAAACTGGAAAGTAAACTAACAATAGAATGTCCAAATTTAATAAATACTGCCTAGGATCCACTTTTCAAATAAGACTTGCTCACATTGCAAGACAGATCATTCAGTCTTCCTACTTTACAGACCAGGAAATCATAGCACTGGTGTTAACTAATAAGTCCATAGTCACAGAGTGGGTAACAAAATTGAGATTAAAATTTAATTATTCCAAAGTTCTGGGTGTAAATTATCATTTTTCACTCAACAAATCAAATTTAAGAGACTATTCTTTAAAATTCACAACACCTGCTTAGGGTTGACTTACTCCTCCCATATGTGCAAAGGGACTATAGGATTTATTATCAGAAAAAAAAACTAATAAATATAATTAACCAAAAAATTCAAGAAATATTTAAACCATTTTTAAAAGAGTAAATTTGTTTTCTCTGAGAAATGTTTTAAAATTTAAAAATAATGAAGAAAATAGATTTGATATCATAGTTATATTATGCTCACTAAAATTGGACATAAAATAAGGGTGATCATAGTCTACATTATTATTTATTACTGGTCTAGCTATTCTAACAAATGTTTTTTCAGAAATAAGAGGTCTAATTTTGGCAAAAGGGAAAAAATATGTAATTGCTTGCAATAAAAACTATTTCCTCTCTAGAAAAACCCTGGGGAATTAACTGAAAACCTATTAGTATTCACAAGACAACTCAATAAAGAGATTGGATGTAAGATAAACATACAAAAATCGATATCCTTCCTGTAGATCAGTGAGAGTCAGCTATAAGATATAATGGAAAATATTGGAAAAACTCAGTGGATTTGTCTTTTTACATCATTACCTATAGTAGAAGTTAATCTTTTTTGAGGGGAAGAGATTCCTCTTAATTTATCTAATTTTAAAAGTTACAATAGTATGATTTTTTTGTAGTTTAAGATAGTGCTTTTTTCAGTTACATACTATTTTTCTAAAGTTTAACCATACTTCTTACAAGGTTATATAGCTCAATTGTTAAAATCAAAGTATAGGATTTCACTGCGTCAAACAAGCATTTAAAAAGTACTGAAATAGAGCTACGGCATTTTGTGACAGCGGGTTTTAGAATCCTTTACGAAGCCTAGTAGAATAAATTAACTACGTCAGTTTATTTTAGCTCAGTACGGTAGGAACCTTTTTTTGTTCTGTGGAATATAACTTTCTCATTATGGTCTGCTTCAAACCTTTAAAAGAAAACTCCACATTCTTTCAAATAGTCATTGTTCTACAGGTTTCTTTTCTTAAACAAACAACAACAAAAATCCCTAACACTCCTAGGTTATTTTCCTGTTGCCCTGGACCAGTGCTCATTTTAAACTCCAGGATACAAACAGAAAGGCAATTCCATAGGAAAGTACTTTAGAAATGAAACCTGAAGGTTCACATATTACTTTCAGCCGCACATTATCAGTGCCATTTCCTAAGGACTACAAAGTATTGAAATCTTAATCTCTCCCATTGGTTCATTAGTATCTTGGTAGCTTGGAAGTACTGTACTATTAACTACTACAAGTCTGCTCTCAAAAATCTTAAGTGCTTATGCCTTTTTGTGCCTTATGCATAGGTTTACATAAAACCATTCTAAGAAACAAACGTATTAACTATTCTTCTCAAAACACAGGCTAAATGGTACAAAATGGAGTGCTCTGACACCCAAAGGTGAGTTCAGTCAACCAGTGCCCTCCTATTGATCTCTTATCTCTCCCAACACTTTTCTTCTAATCCTCTCCATAATTACATGAACTGCAAGAGCTTTCCTGAAGCTGTCAATTCCTCTTGCTCCATTTTCAAATGGCAAGCAGAGACGTGGGCTGGGCACCAGATCAAGCTGTCAATGTCCCCCTCTCAGCTATCGACAGTCCTCTTGGCACATCTGTCAAGGGCCTCCTAGGGTTCTTCAAAACTCTTCTCCCTGGGAGCAGAGCAAGAAGGGTGGAGGAGGCAGAGAAGTATTGATCTATTCTTTTAACATGCTAATTTGCCTGGGGCTGCTTCATTGCCAAGCTGGACACTTCAAAAGGAAACTGTTTTTCAAAGTGGAGATGTCTTTTTCAAACACTTAAAAGGGAAAACAAATGAATCCAAGTATCAAGTTCACAGAGCCTCCCGAAAGAGGTCGGTCAAACAGAAACAATATAGTTAGTACACAGAAAGGGAAACTTAAATTAATTGATGGGAACAGGAAGTTTGAAAGTTTAAAATATATTTTAAACTTGGTGCATTATAACCAATTACAATGCAAACTGCTGAATTACATTAATCTTTGGGAGAAAAATTAAGGCTCATATAATTAAACTGATTCACAACATTAATAGTGTAGATATTGACAAATTTTTGGGCAACTCCGTAAAGGACAGAATGGAAAATAAAACAATGTTTATTCAATTGCAGCTGTAGCAGGCAACACATTGTGAAGCCTGAACCAAGGGAAAAAAAGAAGAAGAAAAAGAAAATGAATCAGAAGATGGCTGTGTCACTAAATTGTTCTAACTTACTTTGTTACCAATTTATTGTTCCATCAATGAAACACAGTACAGATAAGACTACAGCACACAATTAGATGTCTAGATATTACAAAAAATTTATTCATGAAAAATGATTTCCTTGTAGTTTTCAAGTGATGCATTTCTGGGGATATATTGTGTGTTGTGACCAGTTATTAACAGAGACAGTGAAAGAGAGGGGAGCACTCAGACTGAAGACTCTAGCCTGGAAAGCAATACTGGGAAACATAAGGTCTTCAGTAGGGAAGTTCTTAAGGACAGAGGCCTAGGAGAACAGCATTCCTAACTGGCCAGTGTGCACTGACCACGAGGTAGGCCCATATTTACCTGCCATGGTATTATGGGAGGAAATCGGAATTCTGTTAACCTCTGACCCTTGGGATCTGTGACAGACAAAGGCCCAAGCTGGAGCCCCCAAGAACACAGCCAAATGTCAAACAGCAGGGAAGCGACTGTGGCGGAAACATTTGGCTTGGGTGCATTTGGGGCAAACTGCTATTCACAGATAACGCCGTAAAATATGAACAGAATGGAACCTTTTTTGCCTGGTTTATAAATTGTTTTATGGGACTTCATGCTGTACAGTATGAAAAAAAATCCAACTTGCTTTGAAGCGTATTAGTCTAACATCCTAATTATTGTTTACATTGCCATTTGCCTTCTATTAAGAATTGAATAATTACCCAGCACTTCTTAGTTTAAAAAATACAAGCAACCAGGATTATCTGGGTAATTAAGAAACTGAACAACAGCTTTTTACTAGTGTGGGAAATATCTATACATGTAAGAGAAATGCTAATTATCAATTGACTTACTTTGAATGGTGTTGTAAGGATTTTGAGCAATTTGAGATCTGTAACTTATTAAGAAGAGGTTAGGAAGATCACTTTTGAGAAGTGAGGGACTGTTTAAATCCATCCTTAGAAACAAGAGCCAGATCACCAGCTGAATTTTCTCTTCCCCTAATGACACTAGAGAACACAGAACCAAGTGCATAGCACTCTGCTGGTCTTTAATCCTAATAATCCATCCCAAATGGACTTAACAACATCAAACTTTGTCAGACCATGTGGAGCTACACCAAAGCTAGTCTGCATTTAGATGTTGTTTTAACTGACCTTGCCTCCCCTTAATTACACTGCAAAGGCTGGCTAGGTCCGCTTTCTGCCCTGTGAAATTAGTTTGAACTAAAGACTAATTGAACTTCAAAAACAACTCATGCAAAATCCTTTTCTTGTAGTTTATAAAATGCACATGATCATGGCCTTCCAAAGATCGTTCAGCTTCCAAGCGGAGAGTGAAGATTGTTGGGTGAAAGAAGCAGGATGCTTCCATTCTCATTTTGGAAGGAACGAAACAAGAGAGTACATTGGGGAGCCTTGGAAAACCGACAAAGGGGGACGGAAATTCCAGGGACCACGTTTAATCAAAAATAAATTCACCTGTGTAAAAAATACACAGTAAATTCATTTTTAAAAATAGAGTTTTGTCTGGGGACATCGTGAAAACAATAGATGTTAATTTGTGATAAGTTCAAGATCTAGCAACACAGATGAAGGAACCACTGGTAATGTGTACATTACACGCTTCCAGTATCTATTTGCTTGGGGAATGGTTGGAACCGAACCCTTAGGGACCTCAAATCTGTTTTAGGGACTTCCGGAAACCTGATCATTCCTTTACAAAGAAATTTTTCCTTTTTTTTTTCTTCTCATGATTTTGTTAAGCCGTTGTTGAGACACTGCTACGCATTCCTTACATAACCCAAGTTGGGCCATTTCTTTCTTCTGCCTCGGAAAGAACAGCACGATTCCCGCCGAAGCAGCCACTGAAGAAGGCAAGCGCAGGGATTCACCAAGGCTGGGTTCCTTTTCCAAAGGTCAAAATGAAATGAGCCGCCGGGGCCCGAGTTATTCTGCACGGGGCAAGGAGCCGGGGAGAGACGACCAGTCGCGTTAGGGTAGGGGTGAGGAGGGAGCACAACAAGAGCCCTGTGCAAACAGGCTGCTCTGGTCTTCTACCCCCGTCGCTAGAAGCATTCAAATCAAAACCGAATTAATTTGCACGGTGTCTAAATCAGTGGGTTCTGCCTAAACAGAAGGCGATTTGGGCTGGAATTTCCAAAGGAAGCCCTCCCGGCTTTTGTGAAAGCGGGAAATGGGTGTGCTGTTTTGCATGCGGGTGCATACAGACTATGCAAATGAAGAATCTGCTCCCTGGAAAGGCAAGGGCAGGCAGACAGCTGAAGACCCGCCTTCACCCAGAAAACGCCGGGTGTCTCCAAAGGGAGTTGTAAGTCGTCCCAACGTGTTTGTTTCCCAGGGAGGGGAAATAGACCCTGAATATTCATAGAATGTCCATTTAGTCATGGGACTATTAATTACCCTCTGGATCATGGAACCAAGTGACCTTACCTGCCCTCCTACCCAAAACAACTCAGAGGTACCAGCTGTAACGGGATACAATGAGAAAGGTTTTACGCTCCCCGTGAAAAAGGTACAGTCTTTCTGGTCCAGGGGACAGCCGGGACCTTCTTTAATCATCCCTTCTCACAAGCACAATAAAACTGAAGAGAGCACTGAGCCGTGTTATTGGACACAGATAACCAGTTTTTAAAAAGCCAAGAGCTATAAATTGCTGCCTAATTTTATAGAAACATCTAAAGGATTGGATAAATAAAAATGCCATTCTTCTAAGCTCCCTAAGTCTCCTAGATTATGAAAAGGTTTTCCAAGATCCCTTACTTTGATTTCAATTTCTAAGGTGTCTAAATGAGCCGTAGAAAAACAGAAATTTGTTCTGTGTATTTACCAGAGAAACAAAAAAGCACTGGATCATGTGATGGATCTCAAACTTGTTGGTCTTAGAATCCCCTTTCATTTTTGAAGTTACAGAGAACGTCAAGTTACAGAGAACGCTATTTACATTATAGCTATGGATATTGGATATTTACCATCAGAAATCCAAACAGGAAATTTGAGAAGTGTGTTTTACTTCAGTAAAAAATAACAATAACCGCATTTTATCTTAATAACATAGTTTCATTTTTTAAAGATCTATGTAATCTAAAACAAAGAAAACTAATGAGAAGAGAGGCATTGCTTTACTTTTTTGCATATTTCTTTAATGCTTGGCTTAATTAAGAAGAGTGGATTCTCCTACTTGCTTGGATATTAAAGTTAGCAAGGCACTGCAACAGGTAGCCTTTGGAAAATGCACTGTTTGCTCAGGAGAGGATGAAGGAAAAGAGCAAAGACATCCTACTAGTACTAAGAAAGTTCTGACTTGCAGACATACAAGCATCTTATAAAAGAACCCAGCTGGACTGCATTTCATATTCCCAGTACTATGACCTGGGGAAGAGAGGGTACTGTTCACTATTTCCTGAGGCAGGTCACCAGAACCCCTCAAAACAAGCAAACAAACAAGCCAACTAACCAACCCATGATCTCTACTCTGGATCCCAGCTGACCTGCCTCTTTTTGTTGGACAGAAACTGATCAAATAACCCACACTGTCACGAGGTTCCCAGCAAAAGAATTTAGGGAAATAATCTCTGCATACTAAATAGGCAATGATTTGAGGCACTAGGTTGAGCCCTTTACACACACATGCTTTGAACATGAGGAGAGGGGACAGTAAGTCAGTGCCCATATTCACATATCTGGTTAAGTGGCTCAAGTAGAAAATAAACCCAACTCTCAAACCCCAACAGCAGTGCTTAATTCCATGTTGGCCACATGTCATACAGAGGAATGGTTAAGTGGAGAGATAATTCATAAACATGATAAAAATAGTTAAGACCCACTTGAAGCAAGAAACATAAAGACCTCATTAATACATCAGCTGCATATAAAGATTTTGATACATCATGTTGATTCAATAAAGTATAACTTCAAAAATAAATGTTTAATGGGAAACAGGCCAAAATTCCTCAAGCACTTATTTCTTTATTTATTCATTCAATGAACATTTAATGGGACTCCATGTGTTCCCTAACCACTACCGGTGGTCCTTGATCTGATAACTCACTGCACCCTCACTCGCATTTTCATAGGAAAGTTTCACTACTTACGTCTTCAAGATGAAACCAGAACATGAACAGAGCAAGGTTAACCACTCAAATATTTAAAACAAAAAATGTGCAAGTTAAAGAGCTTATTTTAAAATATTACCAGAAAATGTTGAGAAACACCTAGATATGTATCAATGAGGAAAATGATGATTGTATGGCAAGGCATAGATATGTTCATACTACACCCTGTCAATCATCAATTAAGAATGGACAAAAGTTATATTCTCTAATAAAAATAATGTTCATAAGAAATAGAAGAGCATCATAAAACAAGATGGCAAGTAAAATTTTTATTTAGTTAGTTACTTATTTATTTTTTGAGACAAGGTCTTACTCTGTAGCTGAGGCTTCTCTTGAACTCACTATGCAGCCCAAACCCTTGGACTCAAGGCTATCCTCCTGCTTCGGCCTCAAGTGCTGGGATTACAGGCATGTGCCACCATGCCCTGTTCTATGTGGTGCTGGAGAATCCACCTCAGGACCTCATGCTTTAACTGCTGTGTCATTCCTCCAGCCTAATTTTTTTTATTTAAATGTATATACATAGATATATTTGAGGTGTTGGCCAAATATGGCAAATGCAACCCATTAAAAAGTTGAAAAATATAAAAACTTAATATATGTGAGTGTGTGTGTGTGTGTGTGTGTGTGTGTGTGTTTGTGTGTAAGGGTTCACTTTTTACTTTTTGCAATTCTGCTTTGAAAAAAATTTTGACAAGCACACACTACTTTGGCCATTTTCAAATTCATTAATTAAACGCAAGAAAAAGTAAGTGGAGAGGTTCAAGGATGTGAAAGTCCATCTTTATCAGGGCCACCTCTGCTTTACACTGTGGTAACTGAAAACCCATTTAATCAGTCTTTTCTCTAAAGGCTCAAGTATTAACAGAATAATTAGGCCTTAATTCACTTTTGAAAGGTACAAGGAAGTTCAGTTAGACTAAAATAAGTCATCCTATCTTAAATACCATATTTCAAAAGTCCCTAACTGAGATAATTTCTATGTGAGGTTTTGGTGAACTCAAAATAGAGACCACTGTATGATTCATACTCACAAAAGAAACCTGGTTGTACAAAGGAAAAAAATGAAAAAATTAAAAGGAAAAAGAAAACAGAAAAGGGCAACAATTAAACCCTACTCTTCCCCAAGATAAAGAATTGTTTTTAATGATCACAGCCATGCTTCAAAGCTGGAGATAAAAGCAGCCCCATGATTCCAGCAATTGAATCTTAAAGACACGATTCAAAGGTAGAATTTAGAAAAGTGGAAAGTATATGAAACAGCATCTCTCTGAACTATATTTTAAATGCTTCCTCTCCATTATTTCATTCTCCTATGTTCCTTTCATAGCATACATCAGAAAAACAAAGTAACCATTTTTTTAGCTCTGTTCCTCTTTTTGGCATATAAACTTAAAACATTTTTATTTTAGAGTCATCAAGTCATTTCTGTCATGATCATAAGAAAAATAAAGGCTTTCAATAAGACACCTGTTGTGATAAGAACACATTATTTATGTATTAATATACACAGAATTCTTAGGTAATACCTAAATTTATAGATAGTACAATATCTATAAATGAAATTATATGTGAAATTACATGTATATACATATGCATGTGTATATATATTTTAGTTCATTCATTTATTTTTGTGTGGTGCTGGAGATAGAACGATTAGAGGTCTTATAAGTGCTAGGCAAACACTACCACTGAGCTACACCCCCAGCGTAGCAGCAACTCTTGACCCCTTCCTACTGTAATTTTTTCAGGTGCGACTGTTTGGCAAAGAATGACCCTGTAAGGTTTTCTTTTAGCTAGTATTACTTATACACATACTCTCTGCAAGCATTGCTTTCTCATACTTCCCAAAGAGTAAATTCAGGCTTTTCTCCTTTAATATTTCCGCTTTGTAATTAAGGAGGGAAAGAAGTGAAGAACCCCTTTTCTGTTCCTCCTGTTTGTAGGATAATGGAAACACCTCCAAATTATCCGGCACATCTCTTCACTGGGACAGAGTTGAAGAAGGGACTGTGATTTTGTTTCCAGCCTTGTTTCTGGAGCAACTAGTACAGTTAAGTTACCCTCTGCATCCGAACACTAGGCAAGTGCTAACTTCAGCCATACGGTCTCCTTGACGAGGCCAGACAAGTGGCTAAAGCTCTTTGTTGCCCTATGGAGACCAAACCAAATCATTTCAGAAAATGCTATTCAAGGGCACAATGAACTTGCAGCTGCGCTGGGGGCTGGCCCCCATCTCTCCGTGGTCTCTGACGCCTTCCAGGCTTCTTTACATTAGCATGTACCTTTGGGAGTAAGAACTACAAGAGGAAGTGTGGCTCTGTTTCCAAGGTCCCTTGGGGACTCTAGTGGATGACCAGGGTTAGAGCCAAACAACAGCACATCCCAGGCCCCCTGCCCGTGCGGGCCATTTTTACCCAAGGATCCTTTGTCAAACATTTAAGATCTTAATCAATCTTCACTCTGACCTCTCAGACCCTGAGGAAGATGGATGAGGAAGGAGGTGACCTTTCACCTGTCCTTCTATTTGTCCTGCCACAGCGGACCCATTGAAAAGACAATGGGGAGGATCCTGCTGCCAGAGTTCTGAGACTTGGCCAGTTCCCCTTTATACTCCCCCTTAAGCTCTCTTTACACTCCCTTTCTTGTCCCTGCCTCAAATCACTTGTCCCTCATTCAAAGGAAAGTTCTTTTCTTATAAGAGAGGAGGAGATCCTCTCTAAATATTATTTTCAGTATGAAGTGTGCAAATGGTTAGTATTTTTTGTTCCAGAAAAGTCACAGGGCCCCTTTCTAGTTTAGGCTTGACTTTCGAGTGGCTGGAAAATAATTTTTTCTTTTATTATTTCAACTTAACACCTGAATGTCCATGGCTATGAACTTGTGAACAGCAGGTGATAAAAAGTAATGTTAGCATTTACACCTGCTTAGCGTTTTATGATCTATGAGGTGACATTTACCAACCTTCATTCACTGAATCCTCACAGTAAATTTGTAAAAGTAACTCCTACCATCCCATTTTACAGATGAACAGAACAAGGTTTAGAGAGCTTAAGAGATGTGCCAAAGTCATACATGTAAGTGACCAAACTGAGAGGTATGTCCTTCTCTTCATATTCTTTCTGCTGTACCTGACCGCCTCTCTGATCGTAGTAATGTCAAGAGTTATTACTCCTGATATTTTATGGCCTTGAGTCATACTTTAAAAGTCTTACGTATGGAACTGAAGAATACCTTGTCATTAAGGTTTTCTTTTTCCTAGATTCACCAAATATTCTCATCAGATATAAACCTAACAAGCAAAGTGCAATATTTTACGCAAGAAGTTTCTTTTTGAAAGAATAAATTATTGTGTGAGAAAAAAATCAAAAGACCCAGGACTGCATGTATAAAATACTAGTTTCTCAAAACTGGCTCAGGCATTGCAGGCCCCTCCCTTTCCATGAACCACGTGATTAACTGGATTCCCAGGATGATTTCCCTAAAACAAACCACTAAAACGTTCAATTGCCTTTGCATTCACTTCGCCCTCCATCTTTTTCTCTTTTCCTCCTAATTTGGGTTGTAAAAATGTCAAGGAGGTGCACAATGTAGCAATGTATGAGTTACTGGTCTCTATGACAATTGAAAATCAATGGCTTTAGGTACAAGGTGATGAGCTAATGCGGGAAGAGTGAACATTTTAGTGGGAAAGGAAAACCAATGGTTTTTCTCTTTTATACACATATAAGAATTTTGGCATGTAAAATGTGCAAGTCCTATCTCATAAAACTCAAAAAGGCGAAATAATTTATGGTAAAATGTGATGGGTGTCATTGTCCTGCTCATTTCACCATTTCTGCTATAATCGTTGTAATTTAGTTACCAACAACAATGTACTCATCCATCTTCTAATGTTAATACAAAAATATGCTTTAAGGTTTGACTTCAGTACAATTGATCAAGTAGTTGCCAAACTAAGAGCAGAAAATTAATCTTCATACAGAACTTCCAATTGGAAAATTCTGCAGATCTACAAGGTTTCTTTCAGGGAAAGTTAGTCGGTATTTTCTTATTATTTACAATGAAATTAAGGACGTTCACCGTCACCTACTCCCATTTGTAATTGTAGCAAAACAATAACGGCACTTAGGAAAAATACAAACTATGAAAGGAGAAGCGCCTAACTTCATGACACCAAATTACCAAGAATGCAATTTTCCATGGGTTATGATGGCTGACTCCAGGTCAGTCAAGTGGAATGCCCCATAGTTAATTCCTCCCTGTCATTAGAATGGCTGAAATGCCAGACAAATTATTTGGTAGTCACTTATTGCAGTTTCTTTAATCACCAAACAAGATGAGCTATGTGGCAAAATCACCTACAGCTCAACAATCCCCAGGGGAAAAGATCACTCTGGTCTGTTGCAGAGGAGAGACTCGGCTATATTTTAACTGTCTTAGTAGCAACCATAACAGAGTGAACAACAGCTCTTGATAATCACTAAAAATAAATATCAAGCAAGGGGGGAAATGAGGTAGGGAATGACATAGATTTTTATAGCCTTAATGAGGATATATATATATATATATATATATATATATATATATATATGCCAACTCTATGTAAATATAGGCTATTCTTACTCCTTAGTCAGATGCAAAACTATTTTGAAGTGAGAACTTTATAGTCTCCAGGGCTCTGATGATGAACAGAAGGAGAATAGAAGGCAAGAATGAATTGCAAGCCCTGTACTTTAGGTGACAAAAAAAATCACCTTAGTAATAAGATAAGGGCAAATTAACATGATAAAAATACATTATTTTTCAAAAACTCAATAACTAAAATGGATTGCAATTTTCTATTGCCTCTGACCACAGATCAAATAAGAGGACTCTTACTAACTCTATTATCATCTCCTAAGAGAAATAAAGAGGTCTTTCGTCAGGATTAATTTCACTTAGGGGCCCTGTCAATAAGTGTTCAGTGGAAGAGAATGTACTCAAAACATTGTTATGCCACTTTGTTGGGCCACTTCTCCATGGGTCTGCAAGGCAGGGAGAAAAAAGGACTTTATTCAAGCAGCTTGATTTTAATCAGTGGGAGGGAAGTGCCACAACTAACCCTAATTTCACATTTAAATCATTCATGCACATATACTTAAGATGAAAGATACTCACCATCTTTGTCATTTTACCAAGTCTATACACAGGAAGATTGTGGCTCAAAAATGTGTCCGCCCTCCCTGAGTGTGGATCAATCAAGCCCATTTCTTCAGCTTGTTCATTTACATTTCAGAAGGGGCATCAAGCAGGCTCAGATCTAAGTGCCTGTTAGTAAATGTGCTTGGCCTTCTGCTGATTACAGCAGCATCATTTATTTTGTCAGTATTAGAAATGTCTTAGCCTTGCCACCTGGAGCTGTAGCACTTACTCATTAGACCCCTCTGTCCCACCACATCTCACAGGGTCTGCTAATTACTGGCTTTACTCCATTTAGTCTCATCTCTGATTTAATTACTTGCACTAGGCCCTAATGAAAAGTACAATATGGCTCCTCTTACCTTGGCATTCTCCGTTCTGCTCCTCATGCCCAGCATTGCACAGGCAGTTGCCAATGGGTACCAGCCATTCACCATCTGCCCCACAGTACATTTTTGGCACATCCTTCTCTTCTGAGTTGTTGACACATGAGCCTCGAACTTCCACCAGGGAAGAGGTATCAGCCCCTGTGATGGTGTCTGGAAACTGGGCCAGATTGCGCACTGTGAGTGGACACTTCTTATAGAACACTCGGACTGAGACCAGGGCGATGCAGGCTCCCACATCCTGAAAAGCCAGGTAAAACCCTTTTTTGCTCAACGGGCCCACATCCCGGATCTCGGTGTTCAGCTTCATGATTCTGTCGCCAATGTCCACTTGGGTGAAACTCTCATCAGCCGCGATGGTGTCGATCTTAGCAAATTGACTTTCTCGGATGAAGCGTTCCTTGTCATTGTCGGATTCATAGTAGTACAGATTAAACGTCTCCTTGCAAGTCCCCATGACGCCCGGGAGACTATTGCAGTCCCTCAGGGTGAACTTAATCTCAATGTATACCCTCTGAGCCCCTTCTCGAGTGATCCAATCAGTTCGCAGCCAGTTATTCTGGCTGGGTTCCATCACATTGCACACTTGGTAGGTTCGGATTGGTGTGTTTTTCTCGTCCATAATACTTACTTCCTCCCACTGCAAAGATCCAGTAGAAATGTATCAGATACAAATTTCATCACACAGTGGTTGGTCAATTCTATTACCTTATGCTGTTAGTTTTTCTCATATGATATCAATTATTTTTCTTTCTATAGTTAAGAAGAACCACTGAGTACCAAGCCTCATCGATAATGCATCTTAAGGAGATCAGACAGTATCTTAAGGAGAAAATGGAAACTTTAAAACCAAAATTGTTTTGCATTTCTGCCTAAACCTAAAGGCAATGGTGGATTTATTACTTGTGAGTTCTCAGCAGTTCCTAGTGGTGGTCTAACAACCTCAAATTCACCTATTACAACAGCTACAATTTCAAGTGGCAACAGTTCAGATTTGCTCATAAATGAAAGAAAAAACACCTAGTATGTGTATTGTTTCAACCACTGAAGAGACGTGCAAATTAAGGGCAGGAAGAGTAGAGCTTGCCAAAGGAAGACAATTATCAGTTAATTAGTGGTGCTCTCTAATACCTAAAAAAAGTCAATTGATTTTTTTGGCACCATCACTACTCTTTAAAGGGGAAAAGAAAATCCCATCACTCTGGTTTCAGTGATCCTAGGAAGATGGTACATTTTATGGTTGGGTTTCTTAAACATGCTGTCTCAGTAGAAGAAAAGTTTTCAAGAGCACATGTCCAGTGAAAAAATTTGTACACATTCTTCCAAACATAAATACAGAAGAAGAGCAAATGCAAACTTGGCTTATAACTTTTCACTGGAAAAATGAAAATACAGTAGTAAGTGGTATTTATGACTGAAAGCCTAAGAAACTTACAAGAGAATACCAGTGTTTTCTTTGCATCCTACTTCCTAACTCAAAGATTCCAATGGTAGGATAATGTCAATTTAGAGGAATTCACTGTGACTAAAGTGGTAATTTCACCCTCCTCGTTGCTTTAAAAAGTAATCCTAAAAGCAGTAGGTCAGTTTGAACTCTGAAGAGCCTGGTAGGCAACCTCCCATTCTTCATTAACTTCTACAGTAATGCATTGATATAGATCTGGCATAAATCAGCTTAAGTACCTAACACATGAAAATAATTAGAAAGGGAAAAAAAGATAGTTTTACAAAATTTGTATTCTACAATAGCTCCACTTAAACCTCCATTCAATCCAACGAAACACATAGAACCATAATGTGTTTTTTAACGGGTTTTCCATCTGTGCACTGGAAAACTCTTAATGGATGGAAATGTTACTATGTGAAGGGTCATAATGCATAAAATTCTGTAGTCCTTTCATCAGCTACCATTATGAAAGCTGGGAGTAGGAGGAATAAGTGCTCTGTGGTGATTAAAAATTTCCTTTATCTAGCAAACTATAAATCACCAGCAATTTACTTACTTGGAGAAATTTATATAAATCCAAAAAATATATCCCCCACCTTTAAAATGACCAGTTCAGCACACTTCTCATCTCAGAACAAAGGGAAAACAGAGAGCACATTTATCAGTGTAAAGTAAAGCCCCAGTGATATTGCCACAGATTTCACACGGTATAATTTGAGTCTAGTGTGAACTTCCCAAATGTTGTCTAATCACATTGACCAATGGTCTATTCCCCCTCCCCACCACCATTAGTGTTGTAATTAGCACCAGAAACTCCATATCCTCTTTAGATGAACGCTGCCAAGATATTAATGTTGCTGTGCTGCATTGTCACTATCAGGAAACAACACTTTTGTGCCATTCTCATGCTCTACATAGGTAAGGTTATCAGGGGCAGTGAGCAGTAGTCCCTGGTTAGACCTCATACTTTACTGGTTGATATTAGGAAATTTTAACACTAACAAGAAAAAGCAACTGTTATCACTATACAACTGTCTGAAGTTTCCAGCAAAGATGTAAAATGTTCTAACTATAGAGATTTTAGAATTATAAAAAACAAGCCAATCAGTTTAACCCTGAGGTAGAAAGAACTTTTGAAAGACCACCCATACCTACTTGATAGACACCCAGTTCATTCTTATACTCCTAAGCCTGAAAAAGCCTTCTTCAATGAAAAAAATTTAAAGATTAATTAAAATTTTTAATCTGATATACAATTGTACAGTAGCAGGTACGTTGCTGGAATGACTAATTCTGCTGTACACCAGTAAAATTTCATTTCTAACTTTTTATAATAATACTTAAAATGATTCATACCTAACATGTAATAAAAAGACAAAACTGCATACACAAGCCCATAGAAAGTTTTGGGCTGTACACAGACAGCTTTGGATGGCACTTTTTTTTTTTAATGCAGTTAAAGACAACTGAAAAAGGTTTCATGTGTAGAATAGGTGACGAGGTGCTCTTTCAGCAGTTCTGGGGATGGAATTTTAAAAAGACAGAAAGACAAAAGAAAGATGACTATAACATACGAAATTGTGATAAAAGCTTTCTCGAAACTAGATAAACCATAGGCTATACTCTCAAACGTGTCTTTCCTTGTTTTACTTAAGTCACACGTGACTTAAGTCACATGTATATGTCAGGAAATGAGTTAGGTTCAAAAATCACACTGGATGCATTCTCTCTTCAAATCTAAAAGTGGTACTGGGAAAAATTAGGTTCAATAAACATATATGTTAAGACCAGGATGAATACTTTCCATCCCTGATTCTGCTACATTTTAACCTACGGGGCAATAGTCCTGGTATAGCCTGGGAAAGCCCCACCTTCATCCCTGACCTTTCCAGGGTATAGGATTAACAATGAGTCTGACTCTCACAGAGATAAAGCTGTATGTACCTTTCTTCGCATTCAAAGGATGAGGGCAATTGCCTGCAATCAGCGGTGAATACAGCCTGTCTACACTGCCAGAGACCTGCCAATCACTCTCCCTCCCCTTTGAAAAATGGTTTTGGGGAAGGCGAGAATTTTTCCGCAAAGACCAAACCAACAACAGACAGTCAAGTTCACACAGTAAAACAGTAGGCAGGGCAATCTCTGTTTTGTCTCAGACAGACTAGAGGACCTGCTTTGATTCCCCAATTTATAACTATTTCCTTGCCCAGTTTTATTTCTGAAAGACATCTCCTACAACACTTGTCATGAATCTTGGTGGTTTTTAAATCCTTTTTCTTGTTTCCTCAACTGTCGTTGGGTGTGAAATAGCATGCTGGGCGCTGGCGTTACACTTTTTGCCTGGTAAAGGGTTCTGATTTCTTCATTCCCACTGTTTTTAAGCAATTGACTCAGCCATAAACTATCAAGCATGTGAAGGTCAAATGATTTGCTTAATTTTTAGAGAAAGTGTGAATTATTTTAATTTGGCAGAAGTCAGAGTTACATACTGTTCTAATCCCCGCTCCCCCCCCCCCCCCAAGATGATTCATTCCGATCTGCTATTGGCGAGG
The DNA here is from genome assembly GCA_004027205.1 of Ctenodactylus gundi. Classification (NCBI taxonomy): domain Eukaryota; kingdom Metazoa; phylum Chordata; class Mammalia; order Rodentia; family Ctenodactylidae; genus Ctenodactylus; species Ctenodactylus gundi. The sequence continues at coordinate 94,715 of PVKB01003179.1, read as the reverse complement.
TCAGGTGGATGTATGTGGCTGGGGACCTAACAACACTGCATCTTCTCATAGAAGTAGTAACAGCGAGTACTACACATTTGTGAAGAAATGAGCAGGGATAAGCTCTCTTCCACATCTCCCTTCCCAAGCCCCCAAGATGCCAATTGCAAATATTCAAGCTTTTCACACTCAGCACCAACACCACACAAGCTCCTCCTTTTCCTGCATAGACTGTGCCCTCACACAAGTCCACAGAGCTTTCTCTCAGCCTATCAAAGAGCAGTTGACTTGGGGCTTTAGACAGCAAGGTGAGGAAGGCGCTTATCTGCTGCCTCTGTAGGCACAGTAAGAAACACATTCTCTCTGGTATCTTCATGTACTTACATTCCTCATCAGGAAGCAGAAGAATTGCTTGAAAATTAACGCAGTCAAGACTTCATGACCACCACAGTATTAGACACAAATTCTAATTTGGTCCCCAGATGATATTTCTTGTCAGTATTTTAGTTTTAAATAGGCGTCTAAGTCTATGCCTGCACCAGTATCTTAATTTTGAAGACCTTTTCCTGCCCCTTTGGTTTCTAGTTCTTCCACGACAGAGCCAAGCAAAGGGAGTGTAGGATTTCTCCAACAAAGCCTAATTCACTTCATAGGACACAGTGGAAATCTGACTCCCTTACCACAATCACCAAGAATCAGGCCATTAGGACCCTGCTAATCACTTCTTTTTTGCCGAGTTTGCATCACAGAGCCCACGCAGAACTTACCCCTCCTTCCAGGGGGCTTGCTATCCACCCAAGTTCTCCCTGCACAGATCTGGAATCCAATAAAGTAACTGCAAAAAAAACAAAGGAAAATAGATTAATTTCCAATTGTACAAAGCCAATAATACAAAAACCATTTGCCTGAGCGTTTCCATATGTGCGGAGGGTGTGGGTATCCACCGCTGATCAAAACCTCAACTTGATCTCACTTATGTAAATAATCATCACTCACTTATCTTCTCCCTCTGTAAGTCTGCAGGTTCTTATTTATTTAACTTGCTTAGCATTTAAAATTCCATCCCACCACTCAGTTGATTCATTTTCTAGAACTAAGGATGAATGGAATCTCAAGGGCGAATCTCAAGTACAATTAAGAGAAGAACAAATGTATCAATGTAGGGAAGTCACAGAGAGCCAAATCTGCCTTCATTTCTCTCTGGTATCTGCTAGAAAGTGTTTGTTTTTCCAAGTTTCAGGTGACCATGGAACTATCATCATGGTGTCGGAACCACAAGGGACATCCATCTGAGAACATGCGAGGGGTCATGGACTTTTCCCCCACCACCATCAAATAAACAGGCCCTGGAGGTGGTATCAGCTGGTCTCTCTCTCTCTCTCTCTCTCTCTCTCTCTCTCTCTCTCTCTCAAAGTTTCAGAACCCGCGCAGGGTGGGGCGGAATGGGGTAGGATGCTGATGCTTGAAGCTATTCTCTCCTTCCCTAGGTCTCTTGGAGGACAGTCGGAGACTCGTCCTCCACCGCTAAGGAAATCACTCGTTTGAAATTTAGGTACGGAGTGCCGCCTAACAGAGTCGGTATACCCGCGCTGCACCCCAGAGTGTGCCTCAGACCGCAAGGAGAAGAAAGACGGGGCCTTCAGATCGCGGTACCCGCTCAGACGGGAATAGGACTAAGTACTGCTGCACCGGGAGGGACGCAGAGAACGAACTGTAAACCTCGCCACTTTCTCTTCCCCACCCAGATCTGCAGGCCTGCGCTGGAAAGGCCCATCTCAAAGGAATCACTGGGTTATTAATTTGATTAGCTAGCCTACCTCTTCAGGCTGGGGGAAGGGTGGGAATGGGAAGACTCCGTCCCTGCTCATGCGCGCCCCAACTCCGTCTCACCCCCCGGACCCCTGAATTTCGCCCATCTCCTCCTCTCATTTCACCTCCAAGTCAAGGGAGTTCAAAATCAGTCTCTTGATTTTCCCCTGGAGCCCGAATTCCTGGGGTCTGTTAATTATTTTAAAATGCAGTCTCCCCTGGATCGTCCCCGCCTGGAGTTGCGCCCCCCACCCCCACCCCCTTCTTGGTCTCAGGAGAAAAGCCTGCTACATCCATTTGGATTTATGTTAGGTGGATTAGGGACACAAAGGGAACAATAAGACCCAATTTACAAAAAAAAGGGGGGGGGGGAGTAGAAAGAGAGGGTAAAAGGGAGGAAAGGAAACGTGATGGGAATAAAGAGCAACACAATGAATTAACGTGGAAGGGAGGAGAGGCCGAGGAGGGGCGCAGGAGGCCTCCCCGTTCCGGCACCAACGCCTTTTTGTCTAGGGCTCCTAAGTTTTGCCTCCGGCAGAAGGGGTGAAATGGAAAAGGCAGAAGGAAGTCTCTCTGTCTGGGTCGAGAACGTTCTTGAAGGGGACTTCCTAACAAGTGTGAGAAGTAGCCAGGAGCACGCGCGATCCACGGTCCCTGGGGAAAGGACTCGGGACACGCAGGGGCTGCAGCGGCCGAGATGGCCTGAACCCCACTTCCGAGGGAGGATGGAGGCACAGGGCAGCGCGAGCGTCGCTTTCTCCCCGCCGCGTCCACCGGCAGGTGTGTAGGGGCCTCTCAGAGTCTGGACAGCTTTGGGGATCGGCCGGCCAGCCGAGACTAAGTTGGTTTTTGGCTCCCTCCTTCGGAACACAGAAAAAGACTGCACAGGCATAGGCGGACGGAAGCGGGGGAGACCGAAGACGAGTGGAGAGGGCCTGACAGACGGACGGACGGACTGACGGACGGATAGATGGATGGATGTAAGGAGAGTGGCCACGGCAGATGGGTGTCGGAACTTGCGCGTTCGCTGGAACGCACGCAGCACACACTTGGGGCACTAGACCCGGGCACGCAGCCTCCGCGTCCGCGTCCACGCAAGCACCCCCTCGTACAGGCATCGGCGCGCGCGCACACATACAGAGGCCGCACGCACACGCGCACACACGCGTGCTCGCGCTCGCGCGCGCACACACACACACACACACACACACACACACACACACACGAGTTCGCTTCTATTTGGGCCATCAGAAACTAGTCATCACCTTCTACCTCAGACGTACTCGCATACAGTCCTCCCAGTAGCACGGGAGCCAGCACCCAGAGAGGTCCCGTCGGTCGGCCGCGCATATGCGCTATAAACTAGCCTACCGTTCCGTTTTAGGGGAGAAATCTGCACATCTGATTATGCCCAATTTGCTGGCGGGTTCCCTTGGTTTACACTGTGACCTGTGGATCTGGAGGCCCCTAGGCCGGCGATGGCACGGACAGGCGCGGGTCAGACAGAAAGGTGAATGAGGCCGGGTGCTAGAAATCAGGTCACCAGCGCTCGGCCAGCGGCGCCCCAACTCTGCTCTGCTGAGGACCCGCAGCCGGGTCCCGGGAAGCGCAGGGCTCCGGAAAACTTTGCAGAAACCAAAGCTCAGAAGGCTTCCGCGAGGACCCGCGAGCCTAAGCCCTCATCGCCCTGCAGGCTTGCGTTTTCCCCCGTGCCTAGGGCTCACTACGGAGAGGACTTGGTCCACAATTTTGTGATCAAATTCCGGGGCCGGCTGCGGCGCATCCCCTCGGGGCGCTTAAAGCAGCCTCGGCTACGCGAGCCCTCGCTCCAGAGGATGCTGATAAACTTTGGCCTTTCGCTACAAACTTGGAAAAAGACCGGCCGCTTGCATAAGTCGCCGCCTCGGAGCAGGCTGCCTGGCGGCTCTCCGCCTCCCCTTCTCGGGTCCCCTCGCCCCAGCGCCCTTCTCCAGAGTCGGGGCGCACGGCTCCGGTCACCCTCCCCCCTCCCCGCAATCCCACGCACCAGCCGGCCCCGCGCTCCAGAAGACCCTCCACCCACGGATCCCACCCTCTGTACCCCACCTCAAAAAGGCCACCCTGCTCTTACCTTCGTTCGCTGGGTAAACCCTAGAACCGGTGACAGCGTCGCAGATCCCAAAGAGAAATGAAAAGAGGACGAAATAGAAAATCCCAGCCATGGTTCTCCGATGCCAACGCTGCTCCTACCGCTTCTATCCCAGTGGAATAAATGCTTAAGTTAGGAGTGCAGCAGGCTGAAGACATTGCCAAGGGGGTGGGCCCGGCCCGTGACGTGAACCGCCAGTCTGGGGCCCGCGGCCAATGGGATTGCAGACGGGATGGCCTAGGCTCCGCCCCGGCCCCGCAGAGCCCGCCCCGAGGCCCCGCCCCCTCGCGGCTCTGCGGGACGCAGGTCTCCCGGGGTTCCAGGGAAGAGTTTCGCCGGGTCACGGTCCGCGCCCGAACCAGCCCGCGCGGTGCTCTGACACCGCCTCGGTGGCCGTCCTCCGGGACGACGGGGGGCCTGAAAGACTCTAAATTGACTGTGTGTTGGGGAGTATCCTACAAAATGTTGGCAACTGTCTCTAACCGCCACCAGCGGTTTGATATGGAGAAAAGGGGGATTTATTGAAATAAATTAAGTATAAAGTTGACCTGCCCCTTGGCTACAACTCCTTTCCCCGAACATGGAGGGGCTGGCGGCCCGCCCGCGCCAACAGGGACCGCACACTCGCTCCCGCACGCCGCGCCGCCCCGCTCTGCTTCCTCGTCCCGGTGTGTGTCCTGGTAGCGCCCCTCCGTCTACGGTGCTTTGGGGGGACTTGCGTACCTGGGTGGCTCGTCTCTTCCCCGGCTTCTCAACGGCCCAGGGAGCACGGACCGTCTTCCCCAGCGTCCAGCCCGCTGCGGGACTCAGCCAAGCTCTCAGCGACTAACGAATGACCCTCGGTGACTGGAGAAGTAGGACCCCACCCTCCCCTGGTCCAGGGGTTCCCAGGGAACGCCTCGCCCCAGGCTGGGACCGGACCCCCGCGCTCTGAGACGGCCTCGGATCCGGGGATCGTAGGCCGGTGCGCGCAAGGCCGACCAGAAGGGCGTGAGTGGGTGCGCGGGGACCTGCAGCTGCGGGGACCACGCCGAGGGAGACTGGGGCTCCGCGATCCGCCTGTCCCTGCGCAGGTCGGAACAGTCCTCCCTGCCCCAGGACACCGGGAGACCCGACCGCGGAAAGCCCCCCGGGTGCCGTGCGCCGCTGCCGCGGGCGCCGGGTCGACCTCCGGCGTGTGCTAACACAGCTGGGTCGCGGTCTGTCCTCCGACGCTTCGGTCACGGGCCACTTGGGCGCCAACCGACCACAGAAGCTCGGCCAGGTGCTGGGGGACTGGCCCTGACGCAACTTGTAGCATTTTTCCACGGGGTTCGGAGGGCTTTCCATTCCCAGCCACAAAGCTCCCTTCCTCCTCCCAGGCGGTCCCTCCTCTGGCTTCCTCAGGGACCGGCTGGGCTTTCCTCGCCACCTAGGTCCCAGGGGGAGAGCCGCCACGGGGAGGGAGCTGGAAGCACCTTGACGGCCGGCCGCGGCGGAGGCGCTAAGTGAACCAACCGCGCCACCTGCCGGCAAGACGCGGGCGTGCGTGGCCCGTGAGGAAGGGTGAGCGGACAAAGACGGCAGGCAGCAGCCCCTCAGAGAGGTGGAGCGCGTTGGTGGTGGTGGTGGGGTAGCCCAAGTCCCGCGCCCTCCAGCCACCGATGCAGGCGGCACCCAGAAGCTCACGGAGTCCCGGCGCGACCCAGTCACCTACAATACAGAAGATGAGCCTGGAATGCGCGTTTCAAGGAGAAACTTAGCAGTCCACGTCTGAGGGGTCGCTTGCATGAGTAGCTGCTTTCCCTAAAAACCAGGACCAGAGATAAACCCGGAGCGGTCTAGCGCAGCGTGGAGCGAGGGCACATCGCGCTTTACCAGCTGCAGATTCAAGTTATTGGCCTGGGCGGCAGATCGCATTTCCCCAGAGGCTGGGGCGCTGCCACTGCTTATATCTAGCAAACTCGACCTGGGCTGACAACGGGGGACAAGTTCGCGGGCGCTGGGCGGTAGCTGTAGTCCGCGATCTGAAAGGAAAGCTCGGGGCTTCTGGCTTTTTTGACTGCTGGTAAAAGACCTACGCTACTGTCACCGTCCAGAGAAGTTTATTTCGGTTACTGAAGCTACTGATTGTATACGAGTAAAAAAAAAAAAAAAATGCACAAAGATGCGTGTGTGTTTGTATGTGTGTGAATGTGTATAAATTATTTAAAATAACTGCAAAAGGCAATTTAAGGAATGCATTTCTAGGCTCTTTTATGTGTCTTTGTGAGTTTTCTGGGAAAGAAGATGAATATGGGTCCCTGTCATTTGGCACACAGATTCGAAAGAGAAAAGAGCAATCCGAGTTCTTTTTGAAACATTTTAAAACAATAGATGCTAGTTGCTTCTCTGCAGGAGCTGGAGTACTGCGTGTATTTGCGATTGGAATGGAAAACTGGCTGCCTGCATCATTAAGAACAGTAAAATTTCTAAAAACATGTACCACCCCCCACCCCCCATGCACACTGAATATTAAAGTCTTTTTCCAGCCACAGCTGCCTGAAAGCGGTTTTTGCTCCACTATGTACACCAATTCCCCATTTTTGTTTCGATTTTGTTTTTTCACTTCAGGCGTCAATGAAGCCCAATCATCAGGAGAACTAAAGAAGCCAGAAACGCTTCCTGGGAAAGATTTTGCACTGCCACGTCCACTGTAAAGCATTTCTGGGCTGCAGATCAGAAACAAGCAGGTGTCTATTGTGACTACCTGGAGAAAAAGTCTTCTGTTCATTGAGAACACCTAGAGGAATAGGGTTTTCATAAATACGATTCTTTCAACAGAAAAAAAGGAGAAATGGAAAACATGATGTTGTCCCTGACCTTTCAGTAACGCAGAATTTGCCTCCCCATCTAATAATTAGAAAACAACCAGCACTGTTTTCAAATGTTTCAGAGTATATATAACAAATCCATGGGTCTTAAGCATACAAGACAATAACACTAGACTTTACCTAAAATCATCTACTTTTAAATTAAAATAGCATCGTGTAGCAGAGCAGGACTGTAATCCCAGCTCTCTGGAAAGGGTGGGTTTTTTTTTATCAATTACTGATATAAGGAGAGGAAATAAATTCCAATTCCTTGCCTTCTTGTTAATGTATGACAACTTACGCTCAAGTTCAAGCCCACCATAAGCAATTTAGCAAGTTTGTGAGATCTTGTCTCAAAAATGGACTGACGATGTAAGTCAGACTAGAGGCTCTAGATTCCATCCCCAGTACCACTTGTCTTACGTGTAGTCTGGTTGTTTTGAGTTGTTAACACTGAGGGATACTTTAAGACCACTAACAGACATGTCACATAGATCTACTAATAAGCTTATTGAAAAGACTAAGTAATTTGAAAATCTGAATTTTTTTTTCTTTGAGCTACAAAATAAATAAATAATAAATAATAAATTGAGTTATGGTTGAGTTGCAAAGCTATTTCTAATCTAGGAAAAATGTTTTAAAATAGCACCAGGATGAGCTAGAGGAATGGCATAGCAGATAAAGTGCTTGCATGGCAAGCACAAGGCCCTGAGTTCACTTCCAAAGCACTGCATAAGCTGAGCATGGTGGCACATGCCTGGACTCCTAGCATTAGTGAGGCTGAGGCAGGAGGATCGCTGCGAGCTTAAGTTTAACCTAAGCTCCATATAAGTTCAGGACCAGTTTGGGCTGCAGAACAAGACCCTTTCTCAAACAAACAAACAAACAAACAAACAAAAAAAAAAAACAGTAGGAGTCCTAGGGTTTCCACCTCTAATAGGAAAGCCAGTCTCACCAAAATAATGAGACAGAGAGGGTGAGGATGTGGGCATGAATTAATTCCGCCCTCTTCTGGACCTTATGGTGGATTTTCAAGCTAATTTTGCTGTATTTCTCCTGATGGCAACCTTGATATCAATGAACAGACCATGCTCACAGGGTGCCACAGACTCCTGGTCATTTAATTCAGGCACCCCGAGTTTAATATGCCAGCTGGGCGTTGGTCCCTCTCCATCTTTGTTTAAGCTATTTCGTTTCTCTGAAAAGTGGCTTTCTCATCTATGAATATAGTTTAGGACTCATTCTTATTGAATGAATTTTATAGATCATATAGCATAGTATCTAACACATGGTAGAGAGATGGCTATTATTACTCTAATGAGATTTTATTGATAACTATGGATGATATTAATAGGAAATCCCTTATTCAGGAAGCTTCCTTTCCACAGTGATAGCAAGCACTGTGATTTGCTTTTCTTGCTTCGTGAAGAAAACGTTCTGTTTTTTGTTTGTTTGTTACCAATTTCTGCTGCAGGGAGAGGAAATAAATTCTAAATTTTTGCCTTCTTGTTAATGTGTGACGGCTTATGCTCCGCTTTTACATTTTTGAGAAATTCTACTGGATTTGACCTAGGGGTTATATTTGTCTTCAAATGTGATACCTGGCAGTGTTTTAAATAAAATGGGAGGAATCCAAGTTCCATGGCTGGGTAACAATGGCGCTAGCAACCTAAGCTCCATCTAGTGAAATCTCCACCTTTTTCAGAAAACATTATGACCCTAAGTCACTGTCTTAAATACATTTGGTGGGCTTCCTAAAGCCCCCAGAAAACCCAGTTAGAGGTTTCATCCTTTGATGCTGAGGCTTTGATGTTGTCTCTTACGTAGAATAAGAAAGGTACTTCTATTAGCTCTTCACACCTGAGTGGGAAGATGGCAACTGAGCTCAGCTCAAGTCTGGATGGATCAAGAACGTGAGAGGGTATGAGCTGGCAGGAGTTCTTCTGAGTCAGTGGGTGCAGAATGGCTGATAGGAAGGTTGGAGTACTCAGGGGGGCAACTTTGAATTTTACCCAACTCTAATAAAGATTTTTAGCTTCCAGCTATAGACCAAACACCACGTTTTGAGACATCAGAGGTTTCTTCAAAGCCATGGCTACGTATGACGTCCAGCAAGTGGGAATATGGAAGACAAGGAGAAATCAACAGGAGCATTTCCTTCTTTTGGAGTCTAGAGGGGAAGTGGAGAGAGATGGCCTGTACTATGTCGTTCCTGCACGAAATCTGCATGCTTTGAACTAACATTTCACAGAGACGATGTGTCCTCACCAAGGAGAACTCTGGGAGGTTGCTTGCATCTGGTTTTCCTGCACTGTGAACGTGAAACATTAGAACTGCTTTATGTCTTAGGCATGAAAGCCATGCTCTGAGAGAAACCTAAAATGCTCATTCATTGAAATCTTTCGATGTAACACTTATGACTAGGCTTATTCATTCCAGCTCAAAATGTGAACATCAGGCTACCAGTCACAGATATTGAATATTGCAGCAATTCAAACTTGAAGATTTAATACTTATGTTGATTGGTGGCTATTAAAAGAGGGTTTGGAATTATGGCTGTTGTATTATTAAAAATAATGATAATATATATGTGACTGACATAAAGTTGGCACAATTTTTAAGTAATTTTTAAGGGAGAAAAAAATTATCTGGTTCGAGGATCATTTTACAGAAGTTCTAGAAAAGCCTCTTTTCTTTTCTTCCTGAAAAACAATGTGTATTTGCAGTGAAATTCTGTAAGAAAGTCAAATGACCAAGAACATAATTTGTGATTCACTACATAATGAGAATATAAATTTGGTCACTTGTCTTCCCCTCCTCCTCCTCCATCAGCTGACAGTATTTACAGAGCATCTATGCTCCAAAGATTTATTTTGTAATTTAAGAAAAACAATCTCCAAATATTCTAAAGGTGTCTAAAATGATAGCTATTATATTTCTTTCTTCACAATATAAATTCTTTAAATGCTTGTTTAGATGATGAAATTTTGTGGATGTACTTCTAGAGGAAATACAACCATTGAATTTATATCTTATTTCTTTAATCATTTCTGCTAGCTTATTAACAAGAAAATTCTTTTCCCTGTACAAGATTGTGCCTTTTGACCATTTATTTAAAAAGTAACAGAAAACTTAGCCAAAACTCCAAGAAACATAGTTTATTTTCCTAAATTACATACTACTTAAACTCCACTATAAATTAATGAGCCCTTATTAAAAGCAATTGAACATAAATCAACTCCTGATGGAAAAGAATGCAAAAGTGAAATTTATAAACATGATTCACTTAGGACTGGCATTATTTGAGGGACTTTCTGAATATACAGAGCTTAAACACAATGAAGAATTCATAGAAATCTTAGCTCAGGAGCCTATGGACAAACATATGTCATGAAATTTTTTTAATGGGCCGATCAGGCGTCTTTACACTTAGTGTTACGTGGAATCACTTGCTCTGAGATCTTGACTATGTCTGCACAAATAAACTGGTTTAATTCGGGCAAACAGTGAGTTATTTGAAGTAGGGAGGTAAAAAGAAATTCAGTTAGTAACGGATCATTTGGCTCCAACTGACATTTAAAGTATATCAGTCCCAACCATTTGTTTTTCTTCGGATTTAGCTCGGCATGGGCCTCCTGCACCCCGGGCTCTGCTCTGGCCGGAGAACGATGAAAGAGTTAAAAATTAGACACTGAGGTAGAGAGAACTGTGTCCCAGTGCCATCTATTATTGACATTTGGAACTGTTTAAGCAGCTTGTAAAGGAGAACGTCCTTACCCATCTCTAACTTTGTCCATGTTGTCTCGCTTGGGATAAATCTTTCTCGTATTCAGATTATTTATGCATTATTACTATTACAGGATTTACCTCCTGAGATTCAAGGCTTCCCTCTGACATTCAGGATTAACACGTAGGACGATGTGCATGAAACCACTCTTTAAGTTTCTATCACCTTTATCTCTTGCAGCTCGGAACTAAAACAAATCTGAACCAAGCCGTGCGCAGGTGATTGTGGGAGGGAGTCCAGTATGCATTAGCTTTAAGAGGAAGGGCCCATCGCCGCAACTTCATCCTGTCTATTTATATTACATTAGACACCTATCAGAGGTAATTGAACATTGGCAGGAAATTAATCAAGTCTGTTCCATTAAATGGTCAGTTTACTGCAGCTCAGTAAAGCCGGGCCCCATTTCCTCTGTGTGTCTCATTAGGTTCTCATTTGGAACTTTTATAGTTTTCGCTCGGGTTGTCTCAATTTAGAATACTTTGATGAATACCTAGCTGTGTCCCTGCTGCTTAGCAGGTTAAGTTACCCAGGGAGCTGAATTGGTAATGGAGAAAAAACCCGCAAAAACAAAAGTCCCAGTCATCTGCAGAGGGGATGAAAAATTCAGGATGTTTGGGTCTTCAGCCTTCTTGCGTCACTGTCGTATGTTTTTATGTGTATAGGAACTTGTCCACGTATAACCTGGGGTATTTCTTTTTAAAACTCTGACTTTGGTTACAAATAAGATTACCTGGCTTTAAAACCCCTTTTCCTAAGGACTGTGGTGTAGCCCTTGGTCTGGAAAGTTTTGTGACTTAGAAGCTTCTTCTTGCTCTCTTCTAGTTTAATCTGTTCAGCTCTGTTTTTACCATGTCCACCTACACACAGCTGTCCATCTCCCTGAAACCTTTCTGCTGTCAGTCAAGTGACAGCCTTAGATGGAAGCTTTGTGTGCCAAGGCCTCCTGAGGCCTAGCACTACATTTAGATGGAAAGTGGGTGGGCGAGGGAACACAAGGGATTCCTCCAGGGCCGGATGGATGGGAGACTACTGGTGGGAGGGCTGGGGCTAGGCTCCTTCAGAAACTGCTTTCTCAAGCACACACAAAAATGCAAACATGTCCTCCAGACCCCCACATCTGCAGCCCAGCACCACTGTAATGTAAAATCACGCTGGGAAGTTAAGCATTCCAAGGCCTGTGGAGGCTCAGAATAAAGCAACCTTCTGTGCTTTAACAGGGGTTGCTGCCCAAGAATACTCCTGGTTTTTCTCCCCGGTGAGTAATCAGATGGGTCTAGCTTTCTTTCCTTGGACTCTCTGATTCCTAGCTGACCTGTAAGTACTCACATCTCTTCCTAAAGCAACTTGGGAACATTTATTTTTGCTAATTGGAGAATAGCGGGTGGGATATTCTGCTTGTGATTTGGTGTGGATTTTATTCTGTAGGATTTAATGTTAACATATTCGAAGGAGATTGCATCTACGACACGAAGCCACACTATTGGGACATCTCTATTCGTGCAATAGATATCTCCCCGAAAAATCAGATAGGTCATTAGAGCAAATTAGGTTTGGATATCTAGTAAAAGAGCCTGAATTGAGATGCAGGCCTTACATTAGTTACTTTGTTTTTGTTTGGTGCTGTCTGCATTCTGATTATAGAGAGTCTCTTAAACTTGACTTCATATTACTGAGCAGCTAAATCTCAGCATATTTAAATAAAGTGTTCAAGTTCATGCTCAACTCTCTAGGAGCCCTACCATTTTCTAAAAATACATACACTCATTTTCACTTTGTGCTAGGTACAAAACACATTTGCCTGTATTTCACTTAAGGCACATGCCACCTAAAATGGTTAATACAATTTAACCATATAATGTATTAAAATGTACTTGTTAAGTTCTGCTTAAGTCTTATTTTTGTTGTTTTTTAAAAATTTTTTTATTACTGGATAATAAGAAGGTCTAAAAGTAAAAAACTGTGAGTGTTACATGGCTGAATATTACAGTTTATCATCTTTCAGTCCCGAATTCCCCAACTCGCCAGTGCAAGTCTAGGTGTCGCGTCTCTTCTTACAGTTGACCTCTCATCCAGAGAAACAAAAGACAAGCAGCAACTGTTCAGGAGTGAGAGCCTAACCAACAAACCTGAGCAAATACCTTTACAACCCGGGGGCTTACTTAGGATGTTAACACAGATGCTTTGCATATCCATGGGGAATGTTTGGCAAATGTCTAATGTGCCAGTACCTTAAATTTGTTGAGTGAAAAGCTAATCATTATCAAGAAAATAATTCTGTGATTCTTCTTTCCAGGACACCATGGATCTGCAAAAACGGTGCTTTTTTGATACTTAGAATAAAAATTGAAAACAAAAAGCCTAAGACACGAAGAATTCTGGGAACTTTTGTGTATGCATAACTGACAGGAGAGTTAGATAGTAGAGCTTCTAATATTTAAAAATTAAAGCCGTATTATTGATTATTCTCAGCTTATACAGATTTGTCTTCAAAAATTTCTACCTATTTGCAAGTCTGTAATGTTTTGCTACTCATGTTCAGATAAAACACGCATGCATAATTTAAATCTAATATTGCTTAGAGTTCAACTTTCTTGATGGTTGGTTAATTTTCAGAAAGATGAAATTGGTGAGAACAAATGAAGTAGTACTCACAATTAATATTTTAAAACTCTGGAAACCCCAATAAATTACACTTGGTTATGAATAGAAATAGGATTTTAGGAAATTGTCTTCTTAGTCAGATAATACCAAAAATAATATTGGTCTTTAGACTTCAATTTGAGTTGGTTTGGTGCACTTCAAAACAAATATACCTGGAGATTATCTGTGCAAATATTACATATATGTGTGCTTATACAAGCAAAAAATTTACACATATTTTGATATGCTCTTTGTAAGCCGTAGAAGGTCATCTTTTTTCAAAGAATATGCTTACCAAGCAATACTTCTAACATCCTAATTCAGAATTGAAATGGTTTACAATGGGGATGAGAAAGGATGGTTGATTTTTAAAGAAAAACTAAACTGAAAAAAATTAGCCCCTGTATACAATTGCTTCTTTAGGACTCAAAAATAACCTACTGATTACTCTTTTTATTTTACAGTACTGACTTTCTCTTGAATGTTTTCTATACCATGGAGAACATACATGTTTTCCTATGTACAATCAAAGGTATTTATTATGAAAAATAGTAACCACAAAAAAAATTTAGAAAGCCCTTACATGGATTTATACAAAGTTTGGTTTTTCCTAATGTATAAAATTGCGGTTATTTAGGTGATGGTGTCCCAAAAGGTTAAGTTCTTGTCTGTGATCATGTAAGATTTGCACTGACTTTCTTTATGAGTCTAGTCATTATAGTTGTTTGGAAAATAAATGTAAAATTTCACACAATTATTTCCTTGTTCCCACACCAAATGTGTGGCCTTGTGTTGCACCATATCGGACAAATGTGCTCACATCTGTAAACAGAAGATCTGGTGACTTCCCCCATTGTCTCTGCAGTCAATTTTGGATTTCAGGAGCTTAAAGATTGCCCCCCCAAAGCCACCGACATTTGCTTCTTCGTTTAGTTGTTCCTCTGCTCCCCAACAAAGAAAGAAAGTTTTGGACAAACACAAATAGTGTAGCTAATTGTTAGCAAAACTGCTGAAAAGATTGGCAATTTATGAGGCTCGAAATAGTGAATAAAAACAAGATACGTCGAAATGAGTACTTCTGAATTTTTTGCTCTTGTTCTTACTTTCATCAGGTCTGTGATTTTATTTTTGTTTTTGGTAGTACTGGGAATTGAACTTAAAACCTTTACTCTGAGCTATATCTCCAGCCTTTTATGTTTTTCTGATTTTTTTTTTTTTTGAGATAGTGGCTTTTTAAGTCATTTATTTGCAGTGGCTGGGCTGGAACTTGTAAGCCTCTTACCTTAGACTCCCTGTGTCCTGAGTTTATAGGTAGGCACCACTAGGCTTGGCTTTATTTCTGACATTAAAAAAAAAAAAAAACACTGCCTTAAGCATTATGTAAAAAATCTACTTTTTCCATGAATATGGCACAATACATTTTTATACAGCTTTAATGCTGCATTTTTTTTGACCATTGGGGGTAATCTTGGTTATCCATGACATGTGGTTATTTTTTTCTTTTCTTTTTTTGAGACAGGGTCTCACTTTGTAGTCCAGGCTGTCCTGAACTCGCTGGTGTAACCCAGATTGGCCTTGGAATCAGGACAATCAGTCTGCCTCAGCCTACTCAGTGCCGAGATTACCGGCTTGCACCACCATGCCCAGCTTTATGTGGAGCTGGGGAAGCGAACTTAGGGCAGCCCCACGATGTGTGACTTGTAACCTTTCTTGATTTGACCCAGATTTGAAGTACGAGCTTTAGAGCTTGAGCAGAGGAGGAAGGCACATACAGATGCCAGCTGGCCCCTTGGGCTCAGTCTCTTCTCAGCTCTTCTGCCCCTTGGTCCCCTTCTCATTCGTGATAATTCTTGTCACATTTTGCCCATCCTAGGAAGAAAACAAATGCCTGATGACAGTTTCTGTCTCTTCATCTGTAAAATGTAAAGCAACAGGGCTACCTCTGGATTGTCATAGGGCTCAGGTGGGAGGTTGTCTCCACAACCGTAAACAGAATATGTGACACAAAATCATTACTGTTAATATTCTATACCGTAATTAGTTGTACAGTGTTCAGGGTCATAGATAATTCTCACAGGTTACTTTTCCACCAGAAGATACTGCTTGCATGTTTTTAGTTTTTGTTCTCTTTTTTTCTTATATTATGAATGAACTCTTTAGAATTGTGTAGACTTGTGGGGTGCAAAGGGATGTTATGATTTATGCATATAGTATAAAATAATTTTCAACATCTCAATAGTTTGTCCCTTTTGTGATGAAAAAAATTGATCTTTACTCTCAACAATGTTAAAATGTACAACACATTATTGTTAACTAGCGACAACACTGTGAATTAGATTTTTAAAAAAACCTCCATCGTCCTCTTGAGATTTTGTACCCTTTCACTAATGTCTCTGTCTTCCAACCACCCACGAGCCTCTATAACCAACATTGTCCTTTCTGTTTCCACTAGCAGATTGTTTTAGATTAATTAGTTTTTGCTGAAAAGTAATAGTACTTGAAATTAATCTTTCTGTTTCTGGCTTATTAGCATAACATTTTCTAATTCTGCTCATATTATCACAAACAATAGAATGTCTTCTTGAAGGCTGAATAGTACTTAATTGTACATAGTTCACATTTTCTTACCGATTAATCTGTTGATTGATACTTGGGCTGACTCTGTCACTCAGTTAATGTTAATCAAAACATGAAATTGAAGGTGCACCTTGGACAAACTGATTTCAAGATTTGGTGTATATGCCTTGGAGTAAGATTACTGAATTATATTGTAGGTCTTTTATTAGTTGGGAGAAAGCTTCACACAATTTTCTAAAATCACACTCCCAACCATAGCGTGCAAGGGTTCTCTTTTCTCTACATCACCATCAGTCTCAAATTTAGAGATAGATGTCCTTTCAGCCCCTGGGACATTATCTTATTCCAATGTGCTACTTCTTGCTGATATTACTAATATTGTTATGCTTATACATTAAACGTTAAGCTTCATCTGTTGCTGACTGTATGGTATGCACACATGTGCACACACTGCTTCTGTCCTTGGCCATCACAATGTTTGAACTACAACTCTTTCCTATGTGTACCTGACACCCACACCGAATACAGATACCAGTTGTAATATTGTCTCCTACACACAGATGATCAACGGTAAGTGTGATCTTCTCATAATATAACAAAACAGAGCACAGACATCAAACATTTGTGTGCAGGGTACCGCAAATTCACATTGAATAATGAAAAGAACATTCTGTTATAAGGCAAGCATCTTTGATTCCTGAGGATCTTGACGCCCCAGCTTCTAATCTGGGCCATCTTGGCTATCCTTTTCACTTCCCAAATAACATAATCTTTGGTCTAGCTGTTTTTCCACATTTTTCTTACAACAAAGTAAAATTTCATTCTAGTTTCTTCAAAGTAATTATCTGTTATTCATAAACAAAGTAAAAATCAAATGGGTCATATACAAGTTGATGTTTTATAGGCAAATCCATTATTTTCTGTATATAAATCTATATGAAAATAGCTGCATCCTATTTTGTACTTTTAAAATAGGTCTGCTTTCCCAAATTACTTGTTTTAAAATGAAAATCCATTGAAATATAGAAAACACTCCATATGTTTAACTTTCGCTTTAATGTTAACCTCTATTATGTTTATGAAAGCAAGCTTATGAATTCATAACTCTCACAGTCAGAGGGTCTTCATAAATAAAACAACCCACTTAGATCTGCATGTTGCCAATAGCAAAGCAACAAGCACACCAACAGATGGCTGCATTTTTAATTAGTCAACTCATTGCTATCTTTTGGTTACAAAATTCACTTGCAAGTTGTAACAAAATCTTTCATTGGGTAGAAAAAAAAGTGCAATCTCACAATCACAGGTTTCCTAAAAGAATTATACATTTCAATACTTTGATAACCTATTCAGATTGTGTATAGTGACAAATTAAACTAAATTATTGGTGGAAAAACAAATCAAGCAAAATAATTTGAGGTTATTGTAAATCTGAGACGTGAATGAAACTGCCATCAGCATTCAGCTTCTTTTATGTTTTCCAATTTTGACTAAGTAAGCCAGTATGATCCAATTCAAAGCTGTTTTTGCAATATTATAAGAAAAGAGTCTAAAATATTATGCTTCAGCTTTTAATTTGCATTATACTGACAAATAACTTTGGTGGAAAGATGCTCTTTGTTTTGGAAAAAAGTTACTAAAAAAATGAAAAGATGATATTTATCAAAAGAAGCCAGATGCAAAACCGTGAAAGGTTTTTAGAGATTATGTTGGGTGGCTCCCAATTTAAAACGACTGTCATGCTTTAAAAGGAATAAAATGCTCTATCAGATTATCTCTTCATATGCACAGAGTAAAGGGAATGGAGAACCGAAGTGATTATTTTGATAATTCAGGCACTTAAAACTTTTCTCTGAAATATCCTAATGATTGATATGATAATTTTGACTGAATTAGTCAAATTACTCTTTCACAGTTTGCCTTCTCATTACAGGAGCAGATACAATCTAAGTGTGGTTGTAACATTTATAAATGCAGAACACTAAATTCACAGCTTACAGTACCTTTCAAGATTCATCCGATTACATATAATCACTCACCTTTTGGCAACACAGGTAGTAACAACTTATCAGCCACTTCTCCGAAGCACCTTTTTAAACTTGCAGCATCGCTGCACTGGAAATTTCAGTGCATGGCCATAGACCCATACAACCACACAACTGCTAAGTAATGTGGCATGTCTATATAGTATGGGTCATAGGTAATCATATAAACATTGATTAAGAATCTGGGTTTTCATAATCTTTTATTAGCCCATTTGACAAAGTATGTTAATGTCAAAATATGATGTGGTTCTTCTAAAGCAGGAAAAAAAGGAAGGGCGAGAGAGGCAGGAAGAAATAGAAAAAGGATGGAGGGAGTGAGGGAAGGAAGAATAGAAGGAAGAAAAAATGGAGGGAGAGTCAGTCCTATATTGGAAATTCCATCGAATTTGTACATACATTTTGTTTTATATGATTACCTTTTTGTACGTTAGAAACAGAAGACGGGGGAAAATGAAAGTAGGTAAAAAATGCCTGCCAATAGTCTAATCATTGGTCTTGGAGTATAAATTCAAAGAATCTTCTGATAACACATATAAAACTAGGTGTAATTTTTCAGAAAATTATCAAGGAGCAGAATTTTTGATCATTGTTGGGATAAGATGCTTTAATGTTAATAACAAAAGAGAGAAGACAAAAGAACCAGGTAAGCATTTTTCTTCCTTTTTTAGTGAGATGAGGACATGGACTTTCATACTGGAAAGAGAAAGGAAGAAAATGGGACTTATAATGTAAGCAGTGAACAACCAGCCCCCGGAGTAAATGCCCAGCTAGGGTGGTGAGTGAGTCAGATGCAATTTCTCCAGAACTGTAGAATGATAAGATAAAAGGAAAGATGACACAGAACAATTTTAAATAACTGGAAATCCCCTTGTGGAGTCCATCTTTCTCCTAAGAAAATAAAACAACTTCTAGGGTCAATCATGAAATCATAGTTTGTAGTCCTTAACTCACCCCAAGAAAGAAAAAAATGTGAAAAAATTGACAAGTGACAACTAACATCTTGTTATTTAAAAGTGAAAAGTTTAGACTTCGAAAACTATCATGAACCAAGAAAATTAATGATAGTTCTTGGCACAACATCCTAACAATTACAACAGATCGTTCAACAAAGAGCTTGGGAACATGTAGAAAAAAAAAAAGAACTCATCAGAACTGTTTCACCAAATTCAAATCATATGCTGTATTAAAAAAAATTCTGGCACATAGTAGGTACCTAATAAAGAGTTGTTAATTGGTGGTATTTCTGGAAGAACACTTAGTCCATAAAAAGAAGCTATAAATTTATATCAACGTATTTGAAAAAAATAATGTAATTTTATTGAATGGAAACCTTGAAAACCCAAAATGTGTCAACAAAAAGACAAAACAGATGCAAATTTTGACTGAATCAACCAGTCTGTTGTACAGATAGAGAGGAGACACACTCACTGCACAGCGTGCTGTCCTGCTATGAGTGGGTGTCTGTTTCTGGGGTCCACATTTTTACAGAGACATTGACAAATGACAAACAGCTGGGGGAGGATGACAGAAAAGTTGAGCCTGAGGCCATATACCCTTCCCGAAAATGAGGGAATGAGTCACACTTAACAAAAAGAAGCATCTCTCCTGTGCCTCTTTCCAAGGTCGGAGTTGGAATTAGCAAGTAGCTGTAGAAGGAGTCAGGTTTCTTGTCAATAGGAAGACCACGTTTCTTAAAATTTCAGTTTTCCTCCATCTGCTCTTCTGTTACGTAGCAATTTCAAGAAGGTTCTAGCTAGCCATCTCTTAGCGTTTCTGAATGAGGAAATTTTTGCATTGAAAGGAAAATAGAATTCCTTTGCTTCTAAGCGTGTTAGGAAATGATGGATAACACAAGCAAATTGCAAGAGAATCCAGAAAGAATTAGATGTAGAAGTTCAGCCTAAGATGACAGCCACTGAAAATATCATTAAGGATTAAAAAGACAGCACGCATCAGAGAAAGGATTTGAAACCAATATTTATTCTTAAGGACAATACTGCCTGTAAAAAATACAATGTAAAACACAGCTGCAAGCCATATATATAAGTTTAACTGTTTTAACAGCCATATTTAAACAGTAAAATGAGCTAGGTGAAATTAACTGAAGTTTTTATTTCACTAAAGTGATTTTTTTTTTATTTAACTCCACATGTCTGAAATACTGTTACCATTTCAACATAGAATTAAAGTTAATAAAATTTCTAATGGAATGTCTTATGCTCTTTGTTTTACATGAAGTCTTTGAAACCTTTTGTGGACATTATTTTTAGAACACATTTCAATCCAGACAAATCTTACTTTGAGTGCCCAGTAACCACATGTGGTAAGTGGCTACCATATTGGAGGGCAGAAGCACGAAACTTAAAGTCTTCAAGCATGGCTACTTAAAAGAAAAGGGGTTATTAGTTAAAACCAGGCTAAGCCATACAACTTAGCAAATAAAATAAAATAAAATAAAATAAAATAAAATAAAATAAAATAAAATTCTGGAGACACAGCCAAAATAAAGAGCATTACATTGTGGAATGTTTTCATTCTGGCAGCCAGAAGAGTGATAAGAGCCAGGAATACAGGTGGAGTTTGACCAAACAGCAGAGAATCCAATTGAGGCTGAACTGCACCTGCCCCACTCCTGGTTGCCTCGGCAACCAGACTCTTTCCTCATGTTAATGATATTATAATGAGAACATCCACATGCAAATGAATTAAGCAGTAATTACAGGCAGATCCTTACTTGTTTCTACTAGCTCCACTTAAGAGGGTGATGTTTGAGAGAGGAGTTGGGGAGAGTTTGATACTGCCCAGCACGGAGAAGATGGCAAAGTCAAAAAAAAAAAAAAAAATTGAGTTACAAAGCAGGAAGTTTAACTGGAGCCTACTCCACAAACAGCAAAGTTGTGTGGAACCACATTCACATTGCTCTATGTGTTTGGCTTTCCCCAGGTCTCACTTAAAGGGAAAGAGACCACCCAGCGGAAAAAGAAAAAAGGAGAAGAACAGAAAGACAGCAGCAACTTCATGGGAAAGGCACAGACTGGGAGCCATGAGTTCCTTTCCATCTTTCCCCTATTTCGAAATAAATTACTTATGAATTGCTGTACCTCTCAACCCATCCATAGGGAGCTGCAGTGAAAAACACTGAAGCTCTGGGAAAAGATAAAAAGCAGAAGAAAGCCCGTTCTTTATTCTGAGTTCGGGTTTGTTCTTAATTGCTTTTTGCAATTTTCCCCAAGTAGATCAGAGCTACATCGTAATTAATAGTGAACAAGTTGAATTCTGAACTTCAGAAACTTGATAACCCTGGCAACGTGATGTGGGAGTAGCGAGTACATTGAGGCTTTTGTACAATGCATGGATTTTCAGGTTTTCAGAATTCTACTAAGCTTCTCAGAAAAAATATGATACATGTGTGAAGAAAAATATATTCAACAATACATTAAAAATGTTCAGACCCAACAGCTAAGCATGCACTGAAAGACACATTGTTTTGGCTACAAAATTAACAGATATTTTAACTTTATTAACACTGTACATCAGCCTATGGCCTCCATGTGTGAGTTCATAAAAGAAATAATAAACTTCTTAGAAAAATAACCTAATTATCTAGTGCTCACTATGTATTGGACACTAGTCTACATTGCATAGCACCCTGGAGATAGGTAAGCACGATGTTAGTCTGTTTTTCAGGTAGGAAATTCAAGTAACTTGTCCAGAGTAGTAAAAGACTAACCAAAGAACTTTAACCCGTGGCTTGGCTCAAAATCTTCAGATATATATTTTGAAATTCCAAGGATAGAGCCTCCAAAAAGAGGACTCCATCTTGGTTAATTACTAACTAATCAATTACATTGCTATCTTGTTGACCTGGTAATATAATGGATTGCTTATGATGACAATTGTATTTCCAGCAAAGAGAGAGAGAGAGAGAGAGAGAGAGATTTGTAAAGAAGTCAATTTGATTGGAATTAAATGATCACACAGGATATAAAAGAAAGGTGGTGATGTCAAGGAATCCTAAAAATACAATTCTTCCAGAAAGATGCCATTGAAAGGTTCTGATGTGAGGGGATCTAACTTCGCAAGAGCATAGCTTAGGAAAGAAAAGTAACTTGCGTTACTGGGTTAATTTAAATGCATTTTTTAATCCAAATGAATGCAAGTAATAATGATAGCAAAGATATGAAGAAAATTATTGACCAGCTGAAATCTCAAGGCAGATAACAAGGTGTGACTCTGGATATTGATGGAAAGGAAAAATGAGGGAAGCAATATGTCCAGATTGAACCCAGGACTTTCTGCCTAAGTGCCTCGGAGACAAGACTAGAGGCTCCGCAGTGGCAGCTGGGCAAGGCAGTGTTTTGGCCTGGACTCTACTGGCATTTTGGATCAGATAATTCCCTGCTGGGAATGCTGCACTGTGTGGGCACCATGTTTGGCAACTCCCTTGGGCTCTACCCACTGGAGGCCAGCAGCACCACTCCCGGTGAGATATTGTCTGCAGACATTTCCCAGTGTCCTCAGAGGCAAATTGAGCGGAGCGATCAGTGCCGAATCACCCTGGAGATACCAATGCGGTGAAATTGAGGAAGCTCAGAGAAAGGAAGTAGGACTGGGGCTGCACTCTCCATATGTACAGAGGGCCTTGAGGTTTAGCCCGAGAGGGGGAGGGGAGAGCGAGAGAAAGATGGGAAAGGGAAAGAGAGATCTTATAGTATTTTCTTAAAGAGCATTATAATGAGAATTCAAGGTTTAGGAAAAAAAAAGAAAGTATAGAGCTCTGAACTCAACAGACAAAAAAAAAAAAAAAAAAAAACTACCAATGGAGAGAACGGAGGCAATGTGCTGACAGGAGGCCGGAGTCAGGCTGGGCCCTGGGACTCCCCCAAAAGAGGAAGCTGTTGAGAAGGAGGAGGAGGAGGCTGCGAGGCTGGTATGAGGAGAACTCTGCCGGTGCTGTTGGCGCGTGGGTCTCAGGGACCCTAGAGAGAGATGACAGCAATGTCTCTGTGTGTGGTGGTGTTGCAAGGGGACGGTGTTGACACAAGATTTTGAGCAGTTAAAGAGCGAGCAGTGAACAGGTCGAGGCTAGTTTAATCTTGGGGGAGTTTGAGACTGACAACTTGAGAAGGACCAGGGCATCTTAACAAATGGCCAGCCAATTGAAAAGGACGAATTCTCTCTCTCTCTCTCTCTCTCTCTCTCTCTCTCTCTCTCTCTCTCTCTCTCTCTCTCTTTATGAAACAACACAGCTAGTTTTCAGAAAGGCAAGCAGGCAGGAATCATTGAAAAACGACAGAGGCCGGGCTTCTTGCAAAAGCCTCAGGCACCCGAGCAATAGGATCTTTCAAACAAGAAAGCAGAACCACTGGGATGAGTATCGCTCTCCTAACGCATCTTCCTGCAGACTCTCAGGAGGACGTCAGACAGAAGGCAGAGACATGAGTCTACTTCTTGGGGAACTTAGAAAATCAGCTCCAAAAAAAAAGTCTGGAAGGATAGAGACTTTTCTCGGTGTACCATTCCTATATTTGATGTTTGATCCATGAAAGTGCATATTAATTAGTACTAAACCATGTTGTTTGGTTTAAGAAAAATGGGGCTGAATAGTAAAGTGTGATTTCTGGTTATCCTTAGGAGAGAGAATTCAAGAATGACATCGTGCACTCTTTTTAAGCACATTATCTGTGGGTGTGAGACTGCATGAAATTGGTACTTTGCCAGCTGCCTGAGTCAATTGTTTGGAAGTCAAAGCCAGAGGAGGGTGATAGTCATAAGCAAGTGCAGCTGAGAGGGATATCTTAGATAATTTGTAAGAAAAGTGGATTTTAAGTCTATGAAATCATTACCATTTCCAACTTGTCCAAAGTATAATCTCACATGCCCTAGAGAAAAGACTTTTCAACAACTAAAGTCTCTCATTATAGAATTTACTTTCTGTTGGCTATCAATATTTCTATCTATTCGGGCATTTAAAGCTGGCCAGAACCAAGGAATGTGTACTATAAGCATTTTAGATTATTATTAATTTTTGTAAGTTGCACTCAAATCAAGTACATTCACTGAAGTTTTGTAAATGGCTACATGCTATTCTGTATGTTCTAGAAAATCATCACATTCATTGCTGTAGTTGTTTACCATCAGCAAATTTAATAGAGGCATAGATAATATATCCTTTTTGGCAAAACAAGCTTTATATAAGGTTCAGACAATCTAAGTGTTGAATACAACATGCTAAACCGGCTTTCATTTAATTGATTTTATGGACTTTTATTCCCTGAGTCATGGAATAATACCTTGAGGATTTCAGAAATTTTAATCATAAAGCTTTATTATGCCTTATCGTTCACCCTCTTTTACATTCCCTTTTGAGTTGCTCTATGGAAAAGTACTTACTGAAAATGTCTCACTGAAAGAACATCATTTGTGCCATGCATAGAGGATACTTCATGCAAAGCATTTAATTTGAATGAAATGCATTATATTATAATTGACATTATAAGATCATAATTACACATATGCTCAGACTTCTTGTCATTTTTCTTTCTTTCTGTAATGGAGCAAGTGTATCACGTGTATGTTCAAACATTCATGCCCGATTTTTTTCAGTTCCAAGAACTGTGCTAAGCTTTAGGAATTGTATAAAGACAAAAATACACAGATTCTTGCCATCCTAGATGTAAATTTCCAGTATGAGCAGGAAGCATCTAAGCACATCGAGTAATATAATTAATGGAAACATCACTGCAGCCACAGGGGCAGGTTATCAGAAAAGGCTATTTGGATGAAGCAGTGTGCACTTAGCTGTTATTTCTCCAGTGTGTCCTTAGTTCTCACACACACAATAGAATGCCTGCATGGTAACATTGCCACGTGTGTTTTTGTGTTGAATTAAAATAAAACTTTAGTCATCAAAATTTGGATGCTAGTCTTCAAGTGCCTGATTAACAAAGAGCAGACATTTAAAACACAAATTTATTTAACATAATCTCTTGCCAGCCTTTACTCTACCTATTTAAATGAAGCTTAATTCTGACATCGAATTTGCTTATAAAAATACATTGATTAAGTTCTTCATGTCTCAGGTTCATTATTTTTGATTTAGTGCTTAAGGATCAGTTTATATATCTTAATTCTATTGTGTTTTACCATATTTGTTCATAAAATTTGCTAACAGTTTTATCCTGTAGTTTGCTTTGGTATTGTCCCAATTTAAACTATGGCTTATTGTTTATAAATTAAAACAATATGCAACCCTTCCACCAAAAATAATAACTTGCTGTTTCTACTAGATCATTCACCTTTGTCATTTCTATGCATGATATTTGTAAAGAACACTCATTGCATCAATTTCTATAATAAAAACCTTTTAGCATGCAATACAATATTAAAATAGTAGCAACATATTGAACTCAGACACAACAATAGGTTCAGGAATAGATACAATAACTTGACTGAGATATAGCTTCCTTTATGTGTGCAATTAAAAATTTATAAAATATTAGAAGAAAATATACTTAAGATCTAGCACAAAGTAGTTAATATGGGCAAATAGAAAGGATATTGTAACAGATATGAGGAAAGTGCATTACACCTAGATAACATGAATTTTTCCAGGTAATATTAAAGTTGTGGGTTCATTGAGGACATGGTACTTTTGTAGCATTATCTTCAAGCTACAATTCATAATTTTCTTCAATACTACAATTCACCCTGTCTGCGAGAGTTCCAATTATTTTACATTGAATCAAGTTCTTGTTCTATGGAATTGTTTTTTATTTGTAGATTTAAGAAAAAATTTTTTGTGAGCTAGTAACCAAGATACCGAGATGGTTCTGCAAGAGGGCTGCTTATGCTCTGGTTTTAAATAAGCCTGGCACATGAAATGTTGGCTTGACTTGTGAAATATTAACCTGGAAAATCCCTCTGAACAGGCATAAGAATTTAAGTAACAGAATCCAACTGTTTAGCCTTGTATTTTTTTCAACATAGCTCAAGACCATAACTTCTAATGTAAGCTCTCACTTTTTAATGAATCTTTAGTCTCTGTATATAGTCTTTGAAATTATTTTTAAAGAACAAGAAAATAATCTACTAATCCAAGATGATGAATTGATCATCAAGCAAATAGTAACTGTTACGGTCGTGCTAGGCTTTGTGAAAGTCAAAGAGGAGCGTCTACCTGTGGCACCTGTACTTGGAGAATTTGCATTTTCCATAGAAGACAGGAAGCAAATAGTACACAGAGGTTAAGACAACAGAATAGATAATTACAAATCATAAATCAAAACATAATTACCAATCATTCTAGTGTTAAATGTATACGAAGGATGCCACATTGCATTTTGAAATCAAATGAACAGCATTGACTAAACATGGTGGGTTGCTATTGCCATCATGTGAAAATGCAGCTTCCATATATTTTTTCTGGCTCATCTCAACCCAATCTGTCTTCTGTTCTTTAAGAGGATTACTGAAGGAGAGTGGACAGAAGCCTAGGCTGACCCTGTGTCTCCAGCAGCTGTCCACATGAGATCCTCCCACGTGGCCGTGTGCCCTCATGTGGCCTGCATTACTCTGAGCTCTTGGAACTGTGTGATTTGCACTAACCCGGTTGTGAGATTCCCTCAACATCTGGTGGGGTTGGAGTCCTTGTTCAGCTCGGATTGTCACTCCATGTTACTGAATGAATGTCTCCTGAGTTCCTGTTGGGATGTATGATAATAGATCCCACATTAGCCAAAGCTGGGGGCAGGGGCAGGGAGAGACCTTCTTGGGCCTCCCCACAAAGCGCAGTAGAGTGGTCAACAAAGAAGAGGTGGCCGGATGCACAAAAGAGCTGACGCCAGAAGGCCTGACACGCTGCTGGCGCTACGTGACATCTCATGGCTTCTGGCTGTTGTTGGGTGTGATGCATGTCACTGTCATGATGGATGACTTTCGGATAGTTCCCATTATATCATATCTGTAAGAAATCCCCTCTTCCTTAAGTGTCTTTTTGTCCCCCACCCCTGAACTGCAGATGGCTTCTGCCCACGCATTCCTGTTGTGTGAAGCCTGCAGCGGACTTACCCATTCTTCTGAGATTCTGCTCATGGTTGAATTGCTAGCATTCAATTAAGTCTTGAAATTATGGCTTTGGGCAGTTTAACCTCTTTCAAGAGAGTAATGGGACCCACACTGGCCATTTAGGAGTTTCCTGAAGTGTCACCGATATATTTTGTTAAGATCCAAAAGGATTGAATCAGTAGGTAAAATAAAACCTATTGTTTCCTTCTACCCATTTTGGAATTAGCTTATTCTTTTAAAACTATACTCTTTGTGTATAAATCTATTTGAATAGATACATAAAAAATCCTAACAAAACATAAAAAGATCTCTCAGTTGCAAGATGCAGTCTAACCAAATAGGAATTCATGTAAAGGACAAAGGTTAAACTTGTACCAACTAATACAGGCCAAAGTTACAGCTTCTTCTTTCTCATGGACTTGGCTCAATGATATAGATTTTACAAGTGTAATTTAGAAAGCAAATGTTTTTCACTTTAAAAAGCTACAACAGGGAGTGACGTAAAGAGGAATAGATTGTTTATAGATGGCCTTTCCTGTTCCTTTACGGTTTTTTCAAGATTTCTGATGAAATAGTGCCTATGACATGGTTACCAATAAGTCACTAAGTGATCATAAGGGTTTTCTTCTAAATTATAGAAAAATCTATCATGCCATCCGCACATTCCCAGGTTCAATGTGAGCCACATGGTACATGCAACATGTGGGAGCTTGACTATTCAAGAGGAACATTCCAAGACAATGACTAAACAGCCCTGAACTGAAGCCACAGGAGTTGCAGAGAGCAAAGAGCACACAAGTTTCTGGAAAGTTTAGATTAATTTTAAGTAATTATTTTCAGACTCTTAGAATCAGGTAAATTGGGCTTAGAAGTAGGATCAAGGCACACACCTTGATGGTTATCAGTGGAATGTCAGAATTCTCAGGAAGAGCTATGTGTGTGCAAAGATAAGGAATGAAAAGAATCTTAGAATAAGGTCAGTTTTGGGAGAAACATTCAGTTAAGGAGGAAGACAAGAAAGCAATCAAAATGGGAAAGCTAACGGAGAAGGGACAAGACTTTGGTCTTGTCGGGAGACAGACTGAGTCAGGAGACAGAAGGAGCTATGCACTTCATACACGGCCCAATGGCAAAGAAGGATTAATGGTGTTTGGAAGTTTGACTTGGTGAAAGGACAACAGATATGGACAATGAGAATGACAAGGGAAAAATATAATTCCTCATACTTTATTAAGAGATCACTATATGTTAGGCATTTTTGTGTGTATCAAAAAATATTCAAGGATAGATATCTGGGTAATTAATAGTTAAAATGATATCTGTTCAGTTTCCAGTTCATAAACATTCTCCCAAAACATTGTTTCCCAAATAAACCAATCTGTGAAACTACGCCTGCTGCTCTACATTAAGACCCCGTGGCCCTTTTCCCACAGGTCTTCATTGAGCAGCACTAAACCTTTTCTAATTTGCATAATCCAGATCTCTCTTAGGTTTAGGCTGTTTTTGAACTCTCATATTGCTCCATTTAGAAGCAAGGAGAGCAAAAAATCATATTTTACAGCAGCCACACAATAAACAGATTTGTTTGAGCTATTGTATAGAAACTTTGGATCAAAAGATCTTCCTAAAAACGTATAGCCTAAAGATTCAAGGTAGTTGGATAACAGATAATATGAATTTTCAAGGAAAGCCATGCCTAATCTGTTTTAATTAGAATTCTCAGAAATACATAATCTTGCATGTCAGTACATGATTTCATAACTTTCTGCTCTGTGATTTTGCCCAAGTGTATGGATCAAAGCTGGCTCTGGTGCTCACGACAGCTTCGAGGGCCTTTCTGTCCCTGTCACTAAAAGAGAGTACTGCATTGCAATAGGATGCCATATTGAGCCACATACGCAAAAGTCAACTGCTACTTTCCTGTCACTTCTAAATCATGTAGCATTCTAAATCAGAAGGCCTCATATAAGTCAGAAAGACTAGAAGCACTTTTTGGGAGTTCCTGCCATGGTAAGTTTTTATGTAAAAACAAAATACTTGAGCATTATGAAAAAATATCCCCAGCTCTGCTGTGTTGCAGCAGAAAGTACAAATACATTTAAAGAAAATTACTTATTTTTTGTAAAAGCCATAGTTCGTGAAAATCAAATAATTTTCAAATTTAAAAAAATAATGTTATCAGCAGGAAGCTGGCTTTCCGAAAGTCCTCACATGAACGGAAATGTAGGAGAGTGGTCTGTAGAGCTGCCAAGCCATCTCTGGGCATTAGACCCCTATTCACAATATAGAAGCTAAAGTGAAAGAATAGTGTGGAGAAATACTTCACCCCCACAACAGGTTTGGGCTTAAGTCCTGTAGCTACATTATGAGTCCAAAATCTAGCTGAATACTTATAAAACTTTGAAGTTTTCAGTATATAACTTAGAGGCATCCTAAATATCGTTATTATAAATACACAGCTGTTACCTAGGCACAATTGTTATTCGATTATCCTTACAGAAAATATAAGTTTAATTATTCGGTAAAAAGAACTTGTGAAATCGAAAGATGAGTACAAGGAAAATTGAGGGGACTTTCCGAAGCCTCTGCAGGTGTTCAACTTCAGCACTATTGAAATTTAGGCCCAGGAATTCTTTTTTGGGGTTAGAGAGGCCTGCCCTGTGCGTTGCAAGATGTGAAGCATGGGCATTGGTCTTCACCTAGCCGATGCCCGCAGCATTCCCTGCTAGGCACAACAACCAAAAATGTCATCATTTATTGCGTGTTCCTTGGTGGGAGGGAGGAGTGCCCCTAGTTGGAAAATATTCTTCTAGTGTGAATATCACTTGGAGGGATGTGATTCCATTTCACCAGATCCATTTTATTGGCTTGTCAAGAAAAATGGCCTCAAAAGGGTTCCTGGTCATTGCTTTTTGGCTATGGAAGAATGTCTATTTTTTTCTAGATAACTTTTCTCTCTTTTGCTCTTTTTCAGTTGTTCAAAAAATTATTCGTAAGATTTTTCTTTTAACACTTCAGAAAACGGTTTCACTTGCTGAGCATCCTTTACCCCTCCAATAAATAGCATGGACGTACTGCCCTGCGGGGTGGCTTTCTTTCTCAGGGCAAGTGTGTTCTCTCAATATTGAGGGCTGAGGAGGCACAGGTCTGGCGTCTTTCAGGCTTTGTTAATCACATACTTGGCTAACTTGCAAAGCCTCCCATTCCCCTCTCACATTTTGTCCTTTGCATATCCCACTGGATCTAGCAGTGGTTTCCTTCTGTTCTCATACAACAACAGAAATTTCTTGTGTCCTTGAATAGAGCTTTGACTTATGTAGGTAAAGCAGAAGTTTTGCAGAAGAAATGAGTGCAAAAAAGAAAAAAACAGTTTATTAAACAAAAACGTGAGGTCAAAATAAAATCCAACTAATGCTAAAGATCTAGAAGTATACAAAAGTTCCATTCCCTGTAATAATGTAAAATACAACAAATAGCCTCAAAGGAAAAGCGAGTGCATCTGTTGACTACCTTAGTTTAATAGATTAGATTGACTGTAAAGCAGATTATTTCTTCTTTAAAAAAAGTATTTGAAATGAAAATATCTGTCTTCCAAGGGCAAAAAGCTATGTCATTGTATGTATTTAAGACTAGATGGCCTTAGAACACATATTTTTTTAGTTTGTTTTTTTCTTGCTTTAAAGAATCAAGTTTGGAAAATTTACCTCACTGCTAACACCTGATCAAACCATATCCTGGATCACTAATTTGTGTTTCCCTAGAAGGCTAAATGGAATCGTGAATTATTAATTTGCTGTTTTTCCTCTTTCTGCAGATACGAGCTTGCAGTTCTGACGGCCATCTGCTCTCACGTGTGTCTCCCTGGTTCATGCGTCCTCTCCTTGGCCTCTCTTGCATTCTGTTACTGGAGAGGGAGAAGTTAAGTTTGTTGACTTCAGTGAGGTGAAGATTCTGTAAGATCGCAGACAGAGGCACATTTTAAAAGACTGAATTACTTTAAACTATGTAAATGTACTGAAGCACTGCTAAAAGAAAAATTTCTAACCATCCCAAGAGCATTTTTCCCCAAGAAACCAACAATCCTCACTTTGCGTAGAGTACTACTTAATATTCACTTCAATCCATGTCCTATATCTAATGATTGCTTCTCTGAATGGCATCCACCCAGGGCTCCAGTGGTAAATATTTAATAAAGGGAACTCCCCCTACCTTTTGCTTTCTTTTTTCCCATATGCATTAAATTAATGACTTCATTTTAACAAGCAAAAGCTGCTTTCTCAAATGCTCCTTCAATATTTCACACTCTTGGAAACTCCCTGTAACCACGTTGATTTACAGGGAAATATTTTGAATGATTAAAATTTGGGGGGCAGAGCGCAACAAGAAAAATAATAAACGTAAGAAGCAGCCCACGATATGGAAGAATTCTGATGTGCTTTTCCCCTCCAGAGCTGGTGAGCATCGGTCCGTCTTTGGTCATTTCCACGGAAAGGCAGAGAAATTTTGCTTACTGCAAAGGGGAAAATAAAGACATTTTACTTGCTTTGTGGAGAGCTTGATTTCCCAAAGACTTTCTTTTTCTGTTTTTATTCTTTTTTTTTTTATTTTTATTTTTATTTTTTTTTTGAGGTGGGTAGAATCCTCTGAGCACT
Organism: Ctenodactylus gundi; assembly: GCA_004027205.1. Lineage (NCBI taxonomy): Eukaryota > Metazoa > Chordata > Mammalia > Rodentia > Ctenodactylidae > Ctenodactylus > Ctenodactylus gundi. The sequence continues at coordinate 63,201 of PVKB01003179.1, read as the reverse complement.
GAGGACATTCTGTTCCGGCAAGCACTGCACTTTGCATCCACAGCAATTACGTTCACATCTTTGATCTCGGGTGAGATCTCTGGTGCATATTTTGTTCTATTTATGTCTTTGAATCTGGTTTCTTATTTTTTGAGGTTATCTTTTTATTTGAAAGATGCTCAGCCTACAATATTTAAAACAAAAAAGAAAGGTGGCATTTAATATCACATCATACTGTTTTTTAGGCATATGGATAGAGTGTCTTTATGTCTCTGGTCTTTTTCTCCCGATATACAGACACTTTGTGTTTTCTTAGCTGTCACTGCAGCATGAACTCGCAATCAGATGGACTGCAACGTGGCTGCTCCAATCCAGCTCAATGCTTTTGCAGTCTCACTATTTCACTTGTCTTAAAAAAAAAAAACTGATCTTCCAGTGACCAGAACGATGATGTAGCTATTGCATAGGAAGGAGATATTCACAGAGCACCTACCTCTAGGTGACATAAATCATCTCATTTATTTGTGATTCCCAGCATTGTTTCAGTTAATATGAATTTATTTTCTTGCTTATGTAGCACATAATTTATATTCAGGTTTCAAGAACTCACCTAGGTAGCTTAAAGGTGATATGTATTATCAAGGGGAGATTAAATAGTAAGAGAGCAGCTAGCGGTCGCTGTACTGATGGCAAAGTGCTAGGAATAAGGGGGCCACATGGGACCTAGGAGTGTACACGACAAAAACTGGTCACCATGGCAACATTTGAGCATTGGGAGACAGGGAGCTGAACTGAGCAACACAGAACTGCAGTGGCCTGATTGAAAGAACTGCCTATAATTTAGTTTGACTGACTTGTTATGTAATATGTTTTCTGCACTATGCAAATGGCCATAGAAATGTGAGAATCCAAAACAGTCTATAAATCCAGACTGCATTAAAAAGACATGTTCTTTCCTTTGGGGGGGTAAGATTAGGTATTCCAATTTGTAGCAAGCCAGAGGGCTTTTTGTTCTTAATGATCTTAGACTGTGAGCATTATCACAGGTATTTCTCTTCAAATCCCTGCCTATAAACAAAATTTCCATATTTTAGAGATGTCTTTATGCAAACCTTAAGCATCATTTCACAAAAGCAAGGCAAACCAGAATGAGAAGGTGTAAGAAGGTGGTACAACTGTAAGAAAGCGTTAAGTTGAGCACTTCTATGGTGAGCTTCATTCTAGAATACGTAATTCAACGAAGTTTTCTTTTTAATTCACTCTTAGTTCATTCTTTGCTGCTTGATCTACCTGGATAATTGTTTCTGCTTTCCTTTTTGATCAGTTTGTACTGCATAGAGTCACTAGTGCCAAATGGCATTTTTTGTTTTATATTGACAAGATGGCAGAGGAGCCTGCGGGGAAACATAATCATATAAATCTACTCAGAGCAACCACAGTATAACTGATTGACTATGGTACCTCAGTTAATAAATTCTGTAAACATAAATTCTCTCCCCAAGGTTCAGTAGTGTTAAACATACAAATATTTTATGTATTATGGAACATGAAATTACAATAAATTCTGTAGCTTAATGGCAACATCGCTGCTAAGCCATACTTATGATAATAATGACAATAATAAAATTCATGGTAATTATGGAAATCATTAGAGCTTAAATTTACTGGGCACTCTGTGTATTTCAGACACGGTTGCCTCATTTAATGCTTACAAAGTCATTATAAGAGGAACAATCACTTTCCCCATTTGGCAGATAGGGGTTTAAAAAGAGAGTATCTGGTTTAAGACTACACATATTGTAGACTGCAGAGTTCTGATTAGAACCCAGAGCCGGCTAGTTCTAAGTCTCTGCTTCGGAGTGCTGTTGTCTTCTCGCAGTGGGTTCAGACTACTTCTTATAAAGACTACGCGCATTGTCATCCGAAACTCACTTTCTTGCCTTGAGGACATTTGCTACTTCTAAACTTTCTCTCCCTTGCGATCATGTGCCAATTAGCCCTGGACTTTATTTGGCTAAACTAGATTAAGAAGAAAAAAAATTGCCCTTGATTCAATCTTGAATGTCCTTATGCAAATGGCGCAGGTGTGTGTCAATATCATTAAAGGCTCAAACAGCAGAAAGCAAGAGCTGGCTAGGATGTACTACACTCCAGAGTCTGGTGAGGCTGGAAAAGCTACCCAGCTCAACAATCAGGAAGATTTTGCTCTTCGTGTTTGGATTTTGTCATTTATTATTGTTAACGATGCACATGTGTGCTGTTTGGAATATCAGTACTTTCTTTTCATCATTATTTCTGTGTGGTGTTTCTTCATGTGAACATTCCAAAATCTATTTGTCTACTCTATTACTTAAGGACTTTTGTGTATTTTCAGTTAGGACAGATAATACTATTATATCCTTCTAATACATATCTTTTTGGAAATATGTGTCTGTATTTCTTTAGTTATTACTATTAGTGGGACACAGGTATAAATGTATAACTTTTGTTGGTAGATATTGCTGAAGAGTTTTTAAACACTATTGTATAATTTTCTTTTTCATGAGCAAAAAGCATAAAAAATATTCCCCTGGGTCCATGTCATCACTTATCATTGGTTTTAATTTTAGCCATCTGGAGGTTTAGGAGGGTTTTTTGTGGTCCTCAGCCAACTAATAATATTGAGGGAATTTTTTCAATATGAATGGTCCATATGTATATCTATTGCAGAAAATCTTTTCAGACATCTTGTCTGTATTTCTAGTTCTTCAGACTTCTTCATATTGATATACAGAAAGCATTGATTTTTAAGTGGTAAGTTTATCAGATACATGGGAATACATTTAATCTTTATTGTCTCTTCTTCAGAACCCTCACAGCACTTAAACATTGGCTAATAAGCAATCTAGTCTTTTGTAATGGAAGCCCAAGATCCAATGGCTTAAACAAAGGTTAAATTTGCATGTTTCTCTTGAAACGATGTAAATAGCCCAACTCAGTTGTGTTGGACTGAGACTCATTCCGTCTCATGTTCTGAAATCTTAAATGTTGTGGTCTTGTCTAGAAAGCAAATGTACCCATATTTCTGCATTTGTGCTCCAGGGTAAGAGGAAAGAAGAGAGAGGCATGCTTTTTCTGTTTTGTGGAAAGGATTCAAAAGTTGTACATTTCAACTCACATCCCTTTGGCTAGATCCTAAATTACCTTTACGGAATGGGATCTAGGAAATACACCTCTAATTTGGTGCCTATATTATCTCACTAAATCTTCTAACATAATAGAAGAAGAAGAGGAAAATATTATCGATGGTCTGCGAACTCTGCCATCACTATTATCTGCTAGATTGCTAAGCTCTGAACTCAGAAATAAAAGTTTCTCAAGCAGATACCCTTAATGTTCTTCTTTTAGAATGTAATATGGAAATCTGAAGAGTATTTGACACTCCTTCCAGGCCCAAACAAGAATAGAATTTCAAAAGATGTTTCCTAGTGAATTAAGAGCTTACATTAGATTATTTAGTTGGAAACAGAGACGTTTTGATTACCCATAAAAGTCACTGTCATTATGTTAGTGGCTATATTAGTTGGGATTCTTAGACAGGTAGAATTGACAGAAATTGTAAATAAAAATAATCTACTTGGAGAGCTTATAACTCCAAAAGGAGACGTAATCCAAAATGGTGGCCTGCGCACAGGTGAGCTGGAGGGTCCCGTGACTCTGCAGAGATGAAACGGAAGAACACCAGTCTGAGGCTGCAGGACAGCTGGTGCAAGTCTCCTACAGATCGTCATTGTTCACAAAACGTGGTGAGAGCAAAGACGAGAAAGAGACTGTGATGGAGATTGGCAAGGTGTAGGCAGGAGTGAAGTGGTGTCTGGAGACCATCACAAAGGCCAGAGGTTCCTCAGGAAAAGCTGCAGCAAACTTTCTTCTTCCTTTTTTGATTAGTTCAAGCTGCCACTTGAGAGTGAGTGTTTTTTCCTCATCTGTTGACCTACAAGTCATTCACACACACCTGTAAACTCTACCCTGGTGTTTCCTAATCTTTTCAACTTGATACAATCTCTTCAAAAAGTCAAAGTGGCAACATTTAGGGGAGCCATATTAATTTATTGAAGCTACTATGACAAATAGGAGAGACCAGTTGGCTCAAACAGTAGAAATAAAGTCACAATTTTGGAGCTCAAAGTTCAAGATCAAAGAACAAGCAGAGTTACATTCTTCTGGGACCTGTATCCTTGACTTGTGGATGCTGTCTAATTCCTACGCCTCCATCTCACCTTGGTTTATAAATGCTGTCTTCTCCCTATCCCTTTACATATTATTCTCTATATAGACAAAGTCTTTCTCTATACTCCTGGTTGGTTCTGAACTCACCTTATGTTCTTGGCAACTTTCCTACCTCAGCTTCTCGAGTGTTTGGATTACAGAGGTGCATCACCATGACTGCTTAATTTTTTTTTTTTTTTTAATGTAGTGCTGTGGACCCTGCATGCCCAGGGCTTTGCCTGTGCTAGGTAAGCACTTCAATCACTGAGCCGTATTCCCAGCCCACGTGTCTTTATTTTGGCCTTCTTTTCTTACAAGGACACCAGACATACTGCACTAGGATCTACCATAGTGATATTGTTTCTACTTAATCGCCTCTATAAAAGCCCTGTCTCCAAATACGGCCACATTACGAGGCACTAGAGGGTAGGTTTACAACATGTCAATTAAGGGGAAACATAGCTCAGCCCATAACAAGTTAGAAAGGCAGATTGAGTGTGGTGGTATAAATATCTACAAGGAAGAGACTTTATGAAAGGAAAAGAAAGACTCATGAGAAATTTCTGGTTAGCTTTTTTGTTGTTTTAACTGGATTATTTACTCTTGATAACTTTGAAGGTCTCCAACAGTTGTGAAGTTTCTTCCTTCCCTGTAAGCTTGAGATGGGAGTTTTTATGAGTTTATTCTTCCTCCCCCCCTTGCCGGCATCCTTACTGAGGCTCTTTCTTCTTTCTTTCCCATTTTATTGATATGTATAACTGCACAATTTAAGCTTTACAATGGAGTTGAGCATTTTGTGCACATATGTATCTTATCAAGTTGACATGGGCTTTCCTGTTCTCTTTTTGTCCCACCCCTTACCCACCTCTCTCTCCCTCCAACCCCACCTTCCCCCCTCTTTCACTTTGTTTTTCGTCTTAAGTTCCATAGGAGTTGTGATCTGGGTTTCTCATATCAAAGAGACCATTTGATGTTTCATCTTCTGCTTCTGACTCACTTCACTAAGCATGATGTTCTCAAGCTTCTTCCATTTGCCTGCAAAAGCCTCCATGCCATTGCACTTTACAGAGGCATAGTATTCATTGTGTATAAATACCACAGTTTGTGTATCCATTGTTTTGTTGATGGGTATTTTGGTGACTTCCATGTTCTAGCTATTGTTAGTTGTGTTGCTATGAACATGGGTATACATATATCTCTGTTGTGTGTTGTTTTGGCCTCTTTTGGATATATTCCCAGGAGGGGTGTCGCTGGATTGAAGGGGATATCTATTTCTAGTCTTTTGAGAGATCTCCATACTGCTTTCCAGAGTCGTTGAATGAATTCACACTCCCACCAGCAGTGCAGGAGGGTTCCTTTCTCCCCACAGCCTCGCCAGCACTGATTGCTATTTGATTTGTTGATATAAACCATTCTCTCTGGAGTGAGATGGTATCTTAGTGTTGCTTTGATTTGCATTTCTCTTATGCTTAGAGATGTTGAGCATCTTTTCATGTATCTATTGGCCCTTTGTATTTCTTCAAAAGTGAGCTGCCTCTTCATTTCATTTGCCCATTTTTCAATAGGATCCTTTATTCTGGTACGCTTAATTTTCTTCAGCTCCCTGTATATTCTAGTTATGAATTTCTTGTCTGAGATGTTGGTGGTGAATAATTTTTCCCAATCTGTTGGTTCTCTATTTACAACGTTGACAGTTTCCTTTGCTGTGCAGAAACTTTTTAATTTGACAAGATTCCACTTGTTGATAATGGGGATAATTTCTTTTGCTCTTGGTGTCTTCTCTAGAAAGTCTTTGCCTACCCCTATGTCTTTTAGATATTTGCCTACTTTGTCTTCTAGAAGGTTGAGTGTTTGAGGCTCTTTCTTACACAGTGCTGAATGTTTTGTCCATCGGATTTAACTATGCTCCTTTGAAGAAGCACTTTTTTCCAGCCAAGGTGCTAACATGACTACCAGGAATTTATGTCTTCTTAGCAGCAGACCTGGAAGAGAGAGAGCTGAGATTCTTTTTCTGCCTTGCAACCTGCTCTGTGGTAGTTGCAGGCTTGACGCAACACCTGTGGTTTCCTACAGCTTGTCAGAGAAAGGAGTCGGTGTATGAGAGATAAGTCTTTGTGCTGGGGATGAAGAGCCCAGGGCAGAAAGGAGAGCAATACAAGGGTATACTGATTCCCAGGGACAATTGCAAGGGAAGTATCATGGCTGAGATGAGGACTTTTGACGACACTGGGACCCTGAGATGGAGAAAGCTGGCGAGAACAGGACAATAGGCTTTGTCGGTCAGCCTCATCTTCCTAGACAGTACTGGTTAAATTAATACAAAGAACATCTGTGGCAAAGTATGAGGTAGAAGGACTGAGGAAGAGAGGGAAGAAGAGAGAATTGTAGAGTCAGAGGTAGTTGAAGAAATCACTCCATCACTGTGTGATTATTTTCACATGTATACCTGAATAAGCGTTTCAGCCTCTTACTTTTCACCATAAACTTGCAAAATCTTTTAACTGGTTATTTTTGTATTTTATCCCACCAGGAATCATGGTAATGTGGTCATTTTTTTTTCAATTTGCAAACTAAACACATGCGATCACAAATGGGAGCAAATTAGTGCAATCACATTAAAATTTATTTAGAAGATATGAGATTAGAAGTTAATTTTGGAAATTCTGTGTCTTATATTTAATTCTGGAGAAGTACAAGCTCATTTGGTATAAAAATAAAAAATACCAAAATGTCTAAACAAATTTTTCTGTGCATATTTGACATATACTGGATGGTACAAGAAGAGACCACGAAGTCACTTAGATATAAAAGCATTTTATCACCCTTTTTGAATACAACATATTCAGCCATTTGCAACTCTCCGTACAGTTATTGCACAGGTTGTCAAAGAATCTTCTCCTGTGCCCACAGGCCACATGCCTCTGGTACTGGGTGATGATATAATGCTAGTCAAATAACTAAGCTCTGGCCTTGTTTTTCTTAGGCGTCCTCATTTCTATCATCTGTTGGTATATCTGCCTTGAACACTTAGCTGGAGAAAAATGCCATGCCAGCTACTGTGAGGTCTCTCCTGGTTCTGAGAAATGATCTTTTGCCCTTTAGCAATTTAGGAACTTAGTGGGGTGACAGCCATCCTAATTCCCAGCCCATATGTGAAGGGAGAGGACTATCATATGGCTATATAACGAGGCTCACTCTGGAGAGGTCCCCTCCTGTATGGCACAGAGCACTGTGGTCTGTCCTGACTGTACTTATATTAGATTTGCTGTCCGGAAGATCGGTGCCATCTGGACTCTGGTAGAGATGGGCCAAGAAGACCACCCATGGTATAGCTCCTGCAGCTTTCCAGGCAGCTGGGTAACAATATTGTATGGGTATAAAAGTCTATTGTAACTAGGGGCTGACTGAATTCAGAGTTTGGGATGGGAAAAGGCTTTTTCGTCATCTGAGAAAACTTTGGAGGGAAAGAGAGATGAAGCCTATGAAATGGAAGGCAATAAGGGGAGGAGGAAAAACGCACTGTAATAGTTAGCCTGGCTTGTGCATATTTCCGAGGGGCAGTCAGGGGGTGAAGAAAGCGTGGGTGAACCTCTGCTTTGTTCACATGGTTCGGAAGCAAGTGCTTCTGGTAATACTTAGCGGAGCTTCTGATGAGTACCAGGCCCTGCCCTCCATACTTGGAAGACGATACCAAAGAGACAAACAAGTTCTCTGCTCTTGTTCAAATGGGGAGAGATACAGTGCAGGAAAATTAAGTAGATGTTGTAGATGTCATCTTACAAGGTGACAAGGGCAATGGGAAAGAAAATAAAGCAATTGACGGAGAATGTTGCATTGCAGGGAAGAATGGTATGGAAATTCACACTTGGGTGGAGACTGACAAGAAACGAGGTGGCCAGACATGGGTATAGCTGGGCAGAAGAAGCAAGAAGCTTAAAGGCCTCAACACACTAGCAAGAAGGGTGAGAAAAGTGAAAGAAAAGAGGCTGGGTGCCTGGAAAAGAGCAAGGAGAGAAATCAAGACCAGGAAGGAAGCAGAAGCCAGAACATGTTGGGACAGTTTGGTTTCTCTACAAGCTTTGGTCTTTACTCTGAGTCCACAGGGCAGACCTTCTAAGAAAGAGAATGCGCTCATGTATTATGTATTCCCAGAGCCTGTGTTTCAGACCTGATGTTGCACTCACTCCTGGGGTTACATCTTTGCCTTCAAAGACTTCACGGTTTATTGAAATATCTGCTCCCTGGCTTGATCTCATCATGAATGCTGAGAGCAAGAGTAGCAGACAAAACACAATAGTTGGCACAAAGATCTTAGGTGCAAGCAGCAACTTGGTTGAACGGTTTCAGCAGCCATGGAACAATAATCCTCATCCCTATTGACTCACTCCAACCTTACAGTTTACTCCTTGGAACAGCCTTCCTGAGGGCGGCTTTCCCAGTCCCCTAACATCTGACATGTTGATAAGCACAGACTCTGTGCCTGTCTCCTGCAATAAAATCGAGTGCTGTCTAAGAGAGGGAGAGCGGCCTTAATCTTATCAGTCACCCTACCCCAGTGAAAGGAGGGAGTCTGAATCCTCTCCCTGGAACACGTTTCTAAAAGGGAAACTTGAAATTGCTTACTGTTTGAAGTGGGAATGAGGGAAGCGGCCAGATCACCCAGAGACAGACCTGCCACCAACCACTGGGGTTGGTCACACCACTGATAAATTCCTAGGGCTACCTGACACAAGAAGACCAAGGCAGATGAGTGGAAGGAACCAAATTCTTAAGAAGACAGTGAAAAAAAAAAAAAACCTGTAGAAGTAGTTGGCAGAGAAATGCTTAAATTTAGGCAACACAGAAGATGCTACAACATGGTCATTTGGTAATAAACTGAGTAAAAATGTGGAGGTAGGATCCCCAGTTTATCTCAGTGTCTTCTGACTAGCTGAGTAAGTGAGCAGAGTAGCATATTTACCTCCTCAGGGATGCTCCATCATTGCCTCAATTTTTCTTTTTTTGTTTTCATTCGTGCTGAGATTTCTCTTTGCAAACAAGCTGGTGTCTAAAATCAGCATTATTTTGCTCAGATATTTGTCTGCTCATTACACCAATAAAGACAAGCAAAAGCAACCAAGCAAACAAGTAAAAAGATGGCATTCATCTTACTTCTTTTCTTAAAAATGTGGAGGAGAAAGTACTTAAATATTTAATGCTGTAAACTAGGATTTGGCTAACACATTTTGGGCAAAAACCTGGTGGTAAATATTGTAGGCTTTGCAGACCACACGTCTCTGATGCAGCTACTCAGATCTACCGCTGTAGGGTAAAAGCAGCTGTAGACGATGTGAAAACAAATGATTGTGGCTGTGTTCCAATAAAACTTTATTTACGAAGCCATGAGATGGGCCAGATTTGGCCCTTGAGCTGCAGTTGCCCAATTCCAGCCTTGTAGCACCATCTGCCCTATTGCAAGTCCTTTCCCATGCAACTTTTTACTGTAGAGTCAAAGCAGTTTATTTTTATTCCCATTTATAGCATTTTCACATCTAAATTTAAGTTTCATAGAAAACATTTTAGAAGTTTAAAACTTTTTCAACAATTTTTAGTCTTTCCAAAATTTTAGCTTTTTTGTGGACTTTTAGGAGATGAAACTCATAACTTCTGTGTCATTTTTTATGCCACAGCAGTTACATTACCAGTAGTTTTCCTACTGCCAGCATCATAAAAAAGTGAAAATTAATTTTCTATCATTTGCATCAAAGTGTCCCAATGCCTCTATATGGTGCTAAAATAAAACTATAAAGTTAATGGAATATTATAATCTGAAAGATGCTCTTTTGTTGAAGAAGGAAAATTGGCTCATCCTCCATGGTTTGAAAGGTTTATAGCAAGCGAACCAACTAAATCAGCAATTAACAGTAAAAGCAAAAGTTAAAAATAGATCCCTACCACCATCGTCTTTTACTGAGAGTAGGAATTCCTATCGGAATACTCAAAGCTTCTCTATGGCTCATTTTAATGTTAAGGTAAACAAATGCCTATGCTTCTAGATTTTGCATTGAAAACTACAACAGTATTTAAAAAAGAGCAACATTTATTCTGCGGCTGCCTGAGAGTGATTAAAATGTTGACAGCATCGCGGGGACCCTGAGCTTGGTGACAGCTGCCGGGCTATTGAGCCCAGCCACAGGGCCTGGGAGGATTCTATTTGGTGAACGGCTCTGTGGGGCCGCGGACGCAGGGCATCCGTTCCACAGAAGCATCTGTTGCCATATAGTAAGTAAAGCTTTATTCCAGAACTCCGACAAAGGCAAAGATTCCGCACCATACGCATTTTCTCTTCCCAGGGAGCAGCGTTGTGTCGGTTTTCCCAGCACCATGACCATACGCTTCCGCGTCTGGAAATGAACAGTGCATTTCGCTCCTGGTTTGGTTAGTAGCAAAAACATCATTTTTGCTTCTTGTACGATCTTCGTTGAGGAAATGGAAATTACAGTGGGTTGGGTTTTCCTAGCAGCGGGTATCCTTCAGGCCGTCCCTAGCTCGCCCCAGTGTGGAGGGACAACCCTAGCACTACGACATTCTCTCATGTCAGAGCCTCGCATGGGGCTGTACCAGTGCTACTGACAACATCTATTCAAAAAGAGAAGCACCTAAAATCCAGATTTGAAATTCATTAAGGGATTTAGGAAAAAGTCTTGCTTTCAGGCCATCTTCTAGCTAAATAAATAAATGAACAGGCAAACTATTCAAAAAAAAAAAAAAATCTAGAACACAACCAAAGGAAGTCTTGTACCCTGCTCACTAACATCTGAAAATAACCCTGTCTGGGAAGGTATGCTTTAGACTAAGAAAGCAGAAAAAACTAATTAGACAAGAAGCAACCGTGAACAAACATGTTAGCAGAATCAATAACTGGAACTGATCAGCTATTTCTTTAATTGTGCCAGCTGGGCGTCCGTGATGTGCTTAACAGAGCATAATTAGCAACTTCTATCCTGTGGCAAAGATCTTTTCTTTCCTTTTCTTCTCTTCCCTTCATATAAATTACTGGGCATGGCAGTTAATAAAGTAATAATAACATTTTTGAAACTGGGAAGTGAGTTGTCTTATGGAAGATGATGTTTTATGAAGCATTAGGGTTCCAAGTATAAGTACACTACGCCAGTTGTGCTAATAAGAACTCGAGCTATCAAGGAAATGTAACTAATTTCTTAATTTAAAGGCCATTATGCGCTCCTTGGGCTAAGGTGCATTATAAAATGTCGAGACGATTTGCTGTGCTATTTTTGCATGGGATTCTATAGTTGGTTCTCATTTGTGGAGCTGTGATTGATCTGAGCCCAAGCCTCACGCCTTCTAAAACTTGAAGGGTCATGCAATACAGTTGTCTGGTACTATTAGGAGGAATTAAACCGGACTATGAGTTGTATAAGGAAAAGAAACAGAGGACAGTACGATTTTTCTAGTTAATTCAAAGGGAGAAAATCCTGCCCAATTGATCTGTAGACTTTTTCCTCTGACTGCCAGCAAAACAAAGTTTTTAAGCATGTAATAGACTGGAAAGACCAAGCACTTGAGTCCAATTTTAATTAAGAAGAGGAAAAAAAATGCTTGTCATTTCTGACATATCCCTGTGAGAGACTGGCCTATTTAGAGCAGTTGTCACCTGGGAAAGTGACGTTACAGGAAATATATATATATATATATATATATATATATATATATATATATATAGTGATGAGAAAATCAGTATTCTGGGAAAAAGAAGGATGTTCTGATGCTTATTCAAAACTTCCCTAAGAGGAGTCTGTTTTTTCTTTTTTTTTCTTTCCTTTTTTTTTTTCTTTTGTTTCTTGAGACAGGGTTTTGCTCTATAGTCCATGCTGGTCCTGAACTCACCATGTTGTTCAGTCTGGCCTGCAATACATGGCAATTCTCCTGCCTCAGACTTCTGAGTTCTGGGATTATGGATGTGCAACACCATGTCTAACTAATTTTTATGTAGTTCCGTTGACTCACACCCAGAACCTTCTGCATGGTAGGCAAGAATTTTAAGCACTGAGCTATGCCCCTACCCCTAAAAGGTGTTTTTACTCAAAGAAATTGTTTCCATAATTTAATTTGAACATAATGAGAAAACACATAATGATAAATATTTTGTCCAACTTACTTCTATAGATAAAGGGTTTTGGGAGCAGGAAGAGGGTAAAATACATTTTCAAGTGATGCTCCTGGGTTGGTTTTTATTTTTTCTTTTTAAGTTACATTGTTTCATACTAAATTTGATAGGAGACTGGTTTACTCACAATAGCTGGAAAGGCTGTGAACATAGTGGGCATGTTGGTGCCTGGGCTCTGCCAACCATGCATAAGAGTTCCTTTTTCTCCCATGATGTTGAAGAAGGGGAATCCTTGCACTGTCTCTTTCTCAGCAACAATTCAGGTCAGCCCACCTGGATTTAGTTCAGGGAAATTCAACACATGCTTACTGGATAATTCTACACACTGCCCTATTGTGACGCATTTGTTCATAGAGAATCCATTACCTTCCATTCTCACAGGAGATTTTTTTTATTTCTGGTATCTAAAGGCAGAATGATTTCCAGCTATTCCTGTGTAAGGTTGTGAGCTAGTCTGGAGATGGGGCAAAGCCCATTGTTCTCAGCACAAATTTTCTGTCTTCAGACAAATAATTTGACTTCTGTGAGACCTATAAATCTCATTTGTGAAATAAGAAATGCAATATTTATCTCATAATGTGTATTTTTGGGGAGGAAACTTTTTAAATTATAGAATAGTGCTAAAATAGTATAACAAACACCTAGATTCCCATAACCCAGAAGTCACAGAAGTTTATATTTTGTAATATTGGCTTCTAAAAATTTTTGTTCAATTAAAGAAATGCTTGAATGCATAAAGAAAATGTGGTGTATGTATACACATCAAAGTATTATTCGGTCATGAAAAGTATGAAATTTCCATCATTTGTGACAATGTGGATGAATCTAGTGGGCCTTATGTGAAGTAAACAAAGTCAACAACAAAAAGGCTCAGAAGTAGAATGTGAAAGAGTTGATTGTACGGAAACTGATAGGAGAATACAGAGCCAGAAACTGAGGATAGGAGGGAGGAGATGAGATTCACGAACAGGTGCCAGGCATCTGGTTGATAGGCAGAGTGCACACTAGTGTGCTACAGCACAGTGGGAGGGCTGTAATCGCTGAAATTCACTTAGAAGAGGGCAATTTGAATGTGCATATTACAAAGAAATGATGAAAGTTTAAGGGAATGGGTACGATAATTTCCCTGAGTTTGTCACTACTAATGCATTCTTGAGTCAAAAAACATCAATCACATCTTATCGCATAAACATACACAAGTACTACATGTCAAAGAAATCAAATAAGGAATCACATACACGTGAACACTAGACTCTTTCTGTGCCCACGTGAGAACATGTCAGGTACCAGGTGCTGAGACTGTTCCCTCAATCCCAGGAAAGGGAGAAGGTGAGGCCCACACAGCCCCTCTGGGAGCCCACAAGTGGGTCGCTAGGTGGAAAATGGCCTTTGTAATCAACTTGTGCAAATGTCGTGGGACTGATTTCATTAGTCCGTGCGAGAGCCATAGAAAGAAGGCGGAGGTTTAGAGGGCTTAGACGTGTGGGGTGCCGCGCAGGATTTCAGGCAAGCTCGCATTCAGTTTTAGCTGGGGGAGGAAAATGATGGAGTCTTAGATTTTATCTTCCGCGTGATGCTGCATTATTTACTTCTTTAATAACATGCGCCTCCTTTTCCGACCTCCTTCTTTCCCGTAACACTTACTGCTCTGCAGCACACAATCTAACTTACTACTTACTGTCCGTGTTGCTTTTCTCATCTACTTGTAAAACATGAACTTTCACTCACTTACCTATTTCCATGAGTTAGTCAGTATATGAACAAAGGTAAACTCATTGTAATCTTCAGAAAGCTCCTTCAGAAAATAAGTCCTGGTGGATATCAAGGGATCATGGTACATATATAAGGAAAAATATGCTTAGCCCATTTTCTTTCTCTATAGTTTCAAAAAATTAAAAAAACCTAATTTATGCAAAGTGGTTATTCATAATCCTTTCTCCCTTTTTTTAGCTTAATAAAAGAAGTGTACACAATTTGCCACCTTGGCTACCTGTAAGTGTACAGTTTGGAAACGTTGAGTGTATTTGCATCGCCGTACATTCATCCCTTTCCCCATCTCTTCTTGTCCTGCAGAACTAGAGCTGTGCACCCGTTAGACAATAACTCCCCATTGTCCCTCCCAACAGCTCTTGGAAACCACCATTGGATCCTCTGTCTGCTCCGTTCCACATACTTTATATCAAAGAAGTCACACAGTGCTTCCTTTTTTGTGACTGGCTTATTTCAATTAGCAAAATCTCCTCAAGGTTTCGTCTCTGCTACTGCATGGATTATAGTTTGCATTTTCGTAAAGGTGGATTACTGCGCCATACGACCTCGTAGCTTATACACACTTAGACTATTATTCTGGCCGCTTTTGGAAGCAGGTCTGGAAGTCCTCTTTCATAAATATGAAAATATGGTAAACTGTGCTGCCCAGAGCCACCCAACAGAAAGGTGAACTCTTAAAAATGTTATGGTGTTCCACAATAATTATGCAAGAAGACAGTTAAAATTGCATACATAATACAAATTTTAAATTCCTGAAATCAGAGATTCCTTTAAATTTTTTGATTATTTTATTTTGATTTGCATATTTGAGGTATGCAACATAATGTATCAATGCACATATAGATAGTGAAATGGGTACTACTGTCAAGCCAATTAATACACCCATCAGTTTACTTTGTGTGTGTGTGTATTAAGAACACCTGATGTCTTTTAGCAAAACTTCCTGGTGTAAGTACAATCCTCTTGTTGCTTGGTAGGCCTCCTGACTTGTTCACCTGACATATTTTGGTCTGCATCTTTGTGTTCTTTGATTACAAGTTTCCGTGCACGGTCCCCATTGTGTGCCCTGGGAACCATTGCTTATTCTGTGTATCCCTTTGACTTGTTTTTTTTTTTCCAAACTTCAATGGAAGTGAAGTATATTTTCACTACAAAAATGAAGTGTACAAGTGACATGATATTTTTCTTTTTCAAAGCTGCATGATATTTCCACTATTATACATGTGCCACAATACAGCTTTGCATTTGCTGACAAACACCGTAATTGTTTCGAAGTCTTGGTTTCTGTGCATGATGCCACCATGAATATGAGTGTGTGAATATCCTGGGGCGATTACAGATTTATCTTGGTGTAAATACAGTACTGGGTCACGTGGGTCTAGTTTTTATTTCTTTGCATCCTTTCACTTCCAATCTATTTACGATTTTAGATCTACGGTGGATGTTTTGTAGATTGCATATCATCGGATCGTGTGTTGTATTTTTATATGCCTGAGGGATTTTGCTCTTCAATTTTTGTACTATCATATTTTGAATTTAGCTGATTTTTTTCTAGGAAAACTTCTTACTTCTCTTCCATTTCCTTTCATGCATATCCTCTCTCTCTCTCTCTCTATCTCTCTCTCTCTCTCTCTCTCTATTTATTTTTTGAGAAAGAGTCTTGCTCTGTAGTCTTTGCTGGTACTGAATCCACTATGTAACCCAGGCTGGCCTTGGACTTAGAGCAGTCCTCTCGCCTCAGCCTCCTGACTGCTGGGATTAAAGGCGTGTTCCACCATACTTGGCTTCCCTGTATGTCCATTCTAAACCTATGTTCTCTGTGATTACCATTGGATTATCTTTAAGAGATCAAAGTTATAGCACACTGATTTGAATTCATATCATATGAAACTCAGTAAAATATGTAAGTTCTAATTCTCCAATTATGTCTTAAAATTGTTTTTATAATTATGTTCAATAACATGAACTGATATTTCTAAAGAATTTTTTGAACAGAAAACAAAATGTAGCATTATAAATGCAAATTACAGTAATAACAATTTTTTAACTACTGTAAAAATTTTCTTTGGCTGAAATCAGCCAAATTTAACTGCAATTTACCATCAAGTCTTTTTTCAGAGCAATTGGTTTCTGAGTTTCAAAAGGATATAGGCAGGCTATATTATGCTATCTTCCCTGAATCTATTTATTATTATTGTTGTTATTATTATTATGAGTGGGGAGAGAACCTAGGGCCTTATGCATGCTAAGCAAGCATTCTGCTACTGAACTATATCTCCAGTCCACTTCTAATAGTTTATAAAATTATTTCTACAGAGAAGTGAAAGTTCTCCTTACCCACCTTTCATAATTTTTTTCTATCACTATAATAATGTATGCCTCTTTGTCTGGCCATCATATTTTTATAAAGATACATGAAGCTTATAAAGTAGGCAGTATTGCTTTGTATAGTTAAATGTACACACACACACACACACACACACACACATATGCATACACACACACACACACACACACACACACACACACACACACAACTTTAGCTTTAGAAAAGAACAGATAACTTTCTACTTTCACCAAACAATTGGTGTTTTCCATACTATAGATGAAAGGAAATTGCGAATATTTTTGTGATTTTCAATTTTTTATTCTTGAAAACAATTCTCTTATCTGTGCTAGAGTTTCCCGGAGGGATAAGTTTTGAAGGGGAGTTGCTGGGTGTAGGGTTTGTGCACTGGTAATTTGACAAGATTTTCTCAAACTTCTCTTCCAAGTGGCTGTGCTAATTTGCTCTTCTATTTTTCCACATTTCAACCTGACTTGTGGTTTCATTCTTTAAATGAAATATAGAGTTCATTGTTTGTTCAGTTTAAAATTTCTTGACCATATTTTCCTAGGCAAGCCAATAGGATTCTCTCTGGGGAATCTGAATTTTGAGTGGAGTTCAGTCGCCAATGAAACTCTTGCATTGGGCATGTGGACAGAGGCCCAGGGCAGTGCTGTTCTATGGAACTCTCTGCATAGCAGAAACAGTCTATGTTTGTTTTTTTCAGTGTGGCAAAAATAAACTACTTATGAAAGGTGACCAGTGCGATTAAAGCACTGAACTTTTAAAGTTTTAGTGAATTTTAGTCAATTTGCATTTAAACTTAGCCTCTTTTAGCTCATTGACTACCATATTGGCTAGCTGTTCAAACCCCAGCTTTACCACATGATATTCGACCTGACACAACTTACTAAATATTTCAAATTTTCAAGTTCCTTTCTTGCAAAATCAGAGTTATTTGATGATATAATGAGTTATGATATGTACTGTGCTATATGAATGTTTGTCCTAGTTGTAATAATGAGAATGAACATCTTGATATTTATTTGAGTGTTGGAACTTCTTCTGTGATTCTTGGCATAAACTTACGCCCATTTGACTACCTGGTCATTCTTTATCTTGTTGATTTATTTTAAATTAAATTAAATACTTTATATTTGATATGCTCAAAGAGATTAAAAAATTAATGCCCACCAAATGTACAGAATAAGTGAATTCAATATTAAAATTTTCTAGTTGTACCTCCAATAAAAACTCTAAAATAAGAGAATGTATGAGTGAAAAATTTGCAAGATCAAGAAATATATTTTTTAAAGGAGATGTGCAAATAGCCAGTAATTTCTTTAAATGTGTTAAATGTAATTTTATTAACTAATACAAGTACATATCTTACAAGATGCACCGCCTAAAATAAAATCTCAGCATCTTTGAAAGCACACATACACAATTTATGGGATACAATACAGTCAGTTGTGATGATGTCTTGACCTTGCTAAGTACAGAAAGACAATGACTGATCTCTTATTAAACAACCATCTTCCTTAAAGAGAAAGGGAGAGAATAGTTATCTCACAGGTTTGGGAATGGCTATTTAGAAGATTTTTCTTTTTAAAAAAGACATTAAAATGCATCAAAATTATGCCTTTTGCAACATTTCATCACGGAATTGTGTGTATAAAAATATTCAACATCGCTGAACAGAGAAACTCTGAAATGGCTTCCAAAAGTCTCATGTATTTGGATGTCATGGATTACCTGTGGAACCATGTGCTATTAGGAGATAAGAACCTGGTCTGGAGGTGTGGGTTATGGGCGTGCGGTGGTTTACAGGTGTGTGGCGGAAGACAGGCATGTGGTAGACTATAGATTACAGAGCTGTGGTGGATTAGGGGCTTAAACCTAGAAGAGGAACATTGTGACTGGACCCAGAAGGAGCAGATCACTGGGACAGGACCTGGAAGGGTCTATGCCTGTTCCTCCTTTCCTTCTGGGAACTTGGCTTCTTGTCTGCAATGCCACGAGGAGCTGCCTTCTCCTCTACCTCCATCATGTGCTTCCACTGTTACTGACCACCCATGCATGAATGGTGACTTACTGAAAATGCGAGCTAAAAGGAACTTTTTCTCCCCTAATTTGTACATATTGGGTATTTTGTTATAACGAGGAAAAAGTAAGATAAAATCAAGGCCACAATGCTATGTTATCTCACTCTAGTAAGCCTGTCTCTCATCAAAAGACAAAAGAACAGTGGTGTAAGGATGTGCAGGAAAGGGAATTTACATAGTGTTGTTGGAAATAGCAATTAGTGTAACCATTATGAAAACACCATGGAGGTTTCTTTAAACGTGATAAGTAGAATTATTACATGACAAACAATCCCACTTCTGAGTATATACCTAAAAGAAACAAAATAAGTATGCTAAAGATATATCGATACTTCCACAGTAGCCAAGAAATAGAAACATGGGAAGTGTTCACTAACTGATGAATGGAAAAAGTATATATGGTCCATACACTTGAAGGAATATTATTCAGCCACAAATAAATGTGCAATTTTATTTGCAGCCACATAGATGGAACTTGAGATCATTATATGAAGTGAAATAAGGCAGGACAGAAACACAATGCCTATAGTGTCACATTCACATGCTGAGTGTTTAAATAGTTGATCTCAGAGCAATTGAGAAATCGAGGGTAAGCTTATCTTAAAATTATGATGAAATCATAAGTTTCAGTTTTAAAGAAGCAAACCAGATTTACAGGAAGTTGGGGACAATACGAGACAGGGAAAGCAGGAAAAGTTAATCAATGGTTCCAAGTTACAGTTAGGTAAGAGGAGGAAGTTCTGAGCATATTGCCATATGGTGACCACTCAAAATAATTATGTATTGTATATCTTAAAAACTAAGGAAGTAAAACTCTGAATATTTTCACAAGGAAGAAATGGTAAATATTTGAAAAGCTAGTGGCACTTAACCTGATTCAAATATAACACAATGCATATGTTTATCAAGCATTTTATGATACTCTATCATTATAAACAATTGTTATGTATTTATAGCTCAGTTAAAAATAAATTGGTGAAACATAAAAAAAATCAATTCAAAATAAAATGAAAGAAACTTCACCATAAAAGTGTACTTTAGCTATCAAGTAGTTCAAATTTAGATAAAGCCACACCAAGAAACACCACAGAGAAATTGAAGGACAGTAACAACAAAAATGTCTACTAGCCTTCTACTAGGCTTTGCTTCCTAAAATTTTCATTTGTTTTTTGCTGAATGATACTTTTTTAAAAAATATTATTGCAAAGCTCTATAGGTAGTAAACTATTTTGCCCTTGTATGTTGAAAATACTCTGTGTTTCCCTATCTCTCCCTGGCAGGCATTCTGTCTTGTTTGTCTGTCTGTTTCTCTCTCTCTCTCTCTCTCTCTCTCTCTCTCTCTCTCTCTCTCTCTCTCTCCTCACTTGAAGGACAATTTTGTAGAGTAAGAAATTCTAAACTGGCCATCTTCCTTAATCATCGTGTAGCCTCTACTATGTTTCATCAAAAGTCTTTTGTCAGCATGACTGTCATTCATTCATAAAGTACCATACATTACAGTAATGCTGATTTAAAATGCATAGTTTCTCTAATATGAGAAAACCAAACTATACAAAATGAAAGAGAGGTGGATGAAAGTAAGAAGACAGACTTGTGGGAATGGGGATGAGTGTGGGGTGGAGAGAGTGGGAAGGAAAAAGGGAAGTAAAAGTGATTGAGATGTGATAAATAAGTGAATGAAAAAATGTCATTCACAACAGCAAAAACTAGAAAATATCTAAATATAAAGTAGAAAGATCTATAAGATCTTTTTGAATAAAACTGCAAAACATTTACAGGAAGAGCTATTTAACCTCATAAACAGTTCTTGTTCACAGATATATAGAACCATAAATATCTTTAGACATGTATGTGTAAGAAGATAAAAATTATTTGTAAGTTCCATTCTATTCCAATGAACATCCCAGCCTTTCTTTTAATAAAATGTGGCAAGCTTATCTTAAAATTATGATGAAATCATATAAGTTTCAATTTTAAAGGAGAAAAAGGAGTGAGGATGTCCTATCTGGTAAAACATATGGCAAGGCATATAATTGACAGCATGGCATTTGTTAAGGGACAAAAAGAGAAACTCGTGGAATAGGATTGGAAACCTGTGTTAATTTCATTGTCTGTCTTCCTTAGTGGTAGGGTCCTTCTTAATTTGAAAGTCTCTTTTGCAGGAGTATTTTGAGGGAGGTTTCTGCTTCGGTTTTATTTTTGTATTTACTTCTTTGTCGTTTTGTGATTTTGAGTTTCTCCCACAGAGGCTTTCCTTCCGATTTAGAACTACATTAAAATGCAAATGTCGGTTATCTGCACTGCCGTGATATCAAGGACGTCACAGATCTGGTGACGGGAGCTGGGTGATATTTGGTCATATGAATGTCAAGACATGCTCGTTTAAACACTGAATCCCAGAACTCTGCTTGGCAGCTTTTTCTTTGAATCTGTTTTCCTAAGGGAGGTTCATTAGCTCCTGTCTTCTAACACTGAGTTCCAATCCTCCATCTTGTAATTCTAGTCTCCATTATCTTTTGCAAATTGGACTTCAGCCATGACTGTTGCCTTTTGGCAATGGAGTCGGGCAGGCCAGACATTTCAGCTGTATTTTTCGCTCCCTCAATCACCCCCCTTTTGCTTTTTAATCAATCTTTGTGACATCTTTGGATCCCCAGGGTGAGAGTGTTTCACGTCATGAATTTGTGGAGTCGTCTTGAGCAGAAGTCTGTTGAATCACTATAAAAGCTCTTCAGAGTTTCTTCTCAATAAAATGAAACAACACAAATTCATGTCTCTGCTATAAAAAATATCTAATTTGAGTAGAAAAACAGAAAATGACTAAGTGAGAACCTATGTGGAGTCTAAAATAATTCAAAAATTCTAGTTTTGACATTTTTGCATATGAAAATTGTCAATGAAAATAGAAGGTATGTGTTGACAAAGTCATAAAACCTGGGGTGGATATCCATGCCCTGTTCCTGCCAGCCCTGGCCTAACTACCAGCACTGAACAGTAGGAGCGATTGATTATGGAAGTGATTTTCAGAAGTGCTCTTTAAGGTCTATAGAGGGCAAATTGACGATCTGTGCTTTTATTTCCTTTACATTTGGGGTCTTATTGTAACATTCAATTATCGAGAAAGTTCCACTGCCATAAATGTATTTTAAAATTTATGATCGATCATAAGATCAAATCATGTATCGTTAAATATAATGGAACCTTGATAATCTCCGAGACTGTATTCAGAAATTTTCACACCTCGCTAAAGTTGGATTTGCAAATTATAAATACAAATTCATATTCAGCTTCTTTTCTGCAAAGCGGTCATAATAATTACATCATTCAATAATTACATCATTGGTTGTTGTGAATGTTACATGAGATCATATGTTGCGTCAAAAGACCAACAAAGCTTCTTTAAAAGGAAAGCTGGAGCTGGTGTGCAATCCTTAGTTAATTGACTTTCACATACTGATCTTGAAATATGCAAAATTCTCATTCATGTTTCCAAAGGAAAAAAACTATTATAAGCTGTAAAATTTAGGTCATCAAGAGATAATCGGTACCACAGATGCTCACTTGGGAATGGCAAAGGCCCTGAGGTTAGAGGCTTTGCCAACATAACAGACTTTGACCTGCGGACTCTTCAGCTTTCTTGGGGATGCCCATAGTGGGGCACCCATGAACTACCACCAGCAAGAAGAGTCTTTGCAGTTTTTTTGTATGTGAAATGCTTAGAGTGTATAATTCGAAGAACAATAAGAATCAGTGCAGGAGTGAAAACAGAAGCATCAACTGAACGCAGTTCAGTTGAACTGTGATGAGGATTGAACCCTCTCCGGGAACTAGAGAATACACAGATCTGCAGGATGGATCTGAAGTGTTATTTAACAATACAAGAAATTCTCCGTAGAAACTAAGAAAAACGTATCAAAGCTATGGGTGTTTCAAAGAAGGAGAGCATGTAGAGGTAGCTCAGGGTGAAGCAAGGACATCTCCGTGGACGGTCTATGAGAGCCATGGGCAAAGTATTTTTCTATGATGGTGAAGGATGCTGTTGGAGATGCCACAGAGACACAAGAGCATAGTGGTTAGGGAATTGGACTCTGATCCAGACTGCCAAATATAAATCCCAAGCTTCCTAAATACAAATCCCAACTGACTTTTTTACATACCTGTGAGCTCAGGCAAATTATTTAATTACTCTGCCTCAGTTGTCTCCTTTGCAAAATGGGAATGAATAATTGCACCTACTCATGAAGTGCTGTTGTGACAATGGGACATTTTAATGTTCGTCGGGTGCTTAGAATAGTTCCAAGCATGTAGTCACATTGTGTTAGTGTTTGTTGAATAATAAGAACCTGGAGTGCCTCACCTGACCCAAATGAACCAGCTTTTTTGAAATGCTATGCAAAGCTTAAGGGTTATAAGGAGAAAGGGAGTTTTTTTTTCAAGTCTCCAAAACAGATGGGCTTAATTTCTTCCCGTGCTAAGATTGTAGAACTATTTCTAGATACATATGAAAACAGTGAACTACAGAATGGTCTTAAGCTCATGTTGCTTGCTCAGTGATTTATGCAAGTTAAATTCTTATAGATGGAACAGAAAGCAAATTTAGATTTAATGCAGCGTTCTAAAAAGCCAGTGATCTTTTCTGTGTGTCTCTGGTCCCACACAAGGTGAGCCAAATACATTGGTATCAGAGAATAATTGACCCTTCTGGTGAAAAGAATTAGGTCTTTAGAGTCCCAGGATATTGCTGAATGTGTTACTTTTTCTAATTAGGAGCTCTAAAAGAAGTTTTCTTTTTTTAATTCTATGATTTAAAATGTTCCACTCTCTTGCACAGAATGTAATTTGGCATAAGTAGAATTAGACAAGGTACCTTGTCTGCTTTAGCTGCTATCACCCAAGCGTTGATTTGAAACAGCACCTAAAGAGAAAAAGAAAATAAATCTGCCTTGTATGTGCAAGTAACCACCCTGGGAGGTAGAGCAACTTCAAGTCACGTAATTGTCACCTGAGACGACAAAGCTGTTCTAAGGGTTTCTTTCTAGCACCAAATTATTGTCTGTCCAAATAGAGAAAATTAAATTAGACTGTTTATAAATTAAACCTCTTCCACCAGCAAGATTGCTCTGCCCTAAAGGAAGTGTTATTCTCAGGCAATAAGCAACTTAAATAATATGACAGCTGGATCTACCATTGAACTCACAAAGCCATTCAGAAAGGTCATCTTCTTTTCTGTCCCTGGCTAATACCTCCCTCAGAGGGAAGAAATTGGCAACAGCAGGTTGGTTCAAGTTATAGTTGGTGGCAGGACTCTCTCAGTGTCAGGCAGTTGGTGCGTTCATCATCCTGAGCAGTGTTTACAGAGTCAGCACCCTGCCCTTACAGGAAGTCACACTCGTAGTGCAGTAACAGTGGAACAATGCATAGAGGCCCAAGCTCTAAAAGGTCTTCCTCACTTTCGTCAGTTTGGAAATCTTTCGCCATGCTATGGATGAGCTAAGGACAGCGGTGGGTAAACTTCTCTAAAAGGATGGGTAGTAACTACATTAAGGTTTTGCAGGACTTTTGATCCCTCTTGCTGTTGTTCAACTCCCTCAGGGAGTGTGAAAACCTAAACAGACGCTATGTAAATGAATGGCCATGGCTGTATCTCAATAAAACTTTATGTATAGAAAGAAGCAACCAGGCATATCTGGTCCCAGGAAGTCCTGGGGAGACAGAAAAACAATGTAATGACAATAAAAAATACTTACTTTAAAAAATCAGAGAAGCTCCAGTTTCCTTCCTTCCTTCCTTCTTTTCTTCCTTCCTCATGCCTTTCTTTCTTCATTTTTTCCTTCCTCCCTCCCTTTCTCCCCTTCCCTTCTTCCTCTGCCCTCTCTGTCTTTTCTTTCTTTCCTTCTTTTTAATTAAACATATAAGCTGAGAAGATAATGGACCAATGGGTAAACACTATCCAACTTACAAATCCAAAGAGTTCTCTAGACTATAGAAACAAAGTGGAACTTGTTCAGATACATGGTGATTTAGATACTTTATCACCAAAGAACTCTTGCTGAAGTCCAAAACAATTTCTTTAAGCAAATGCAGATTGAAATCAGATCAACATCTCAAGGCAAGGGAAAGATAATATAGGAAACAATGATCAATAGTAACTTGTGAAATGTGAAGTAGAATCTAAATGGACAGTGATAGATTATAATATATGTTAAAATGAGTTTTTGTAAGAGATAGATACATTTTAAGGGAAAATTTAATGATTTCCTATAATCAAAAGAGTTTGTTACTAAACAGGAGGATAGCAGAAGTGTTCCTTGAAATTTAGTTTCAATGGTTATTACTGAAGGCAATAGTAAAGAAATGAATCCATATTTACGTGAAACTTAATGTGATAAGGGTAATATTACAGGCCAATGGGAAAATGATGAATTATTCAACGTAACATGGCAGCAACTGACTAGTCACTGAGAGAAAACTCATGCAGGACTCAAATCTCCTGGTGTACACTAAAAATTCTCCACAGAAGTATTGAATATTCATGTAAAATTAAAATATCATAGAAAAAATAGGCAAAGAATTGTTTAACTTTGCAGTAGAAAAATTCATTAAAAAGTTGACAAGTTTGAATACATAAAATCTAAAATAGTGTATAAACAAAGCATAGATGAAAATACAGTGAGAGAAAATATTTAAAAGAGTGCTCCAAACAAAATCAAACTGCAAAACAAAGGAAGTGTAAAAACAATTCACAGAGGTCCTATCAGATTGGGCTGTGATTATACACTACTTAATCCTTACGTAGAACTTCAACTCAGCTCTGGGGAAATATCTTTGCGTAGACATAAGCAAACAAAACATGCAAAATTAAATAATTGCATATACTACAAATATAAAAATGACTTTCCCTTAACTGGGCACAGATAGCGCTTTATAAGGTCTTACAGAAGCTATGAAAGAAATATTCTGCAGTCTTACATCTTTATATATAAAGTTCACTAAACAAAAATAAGTAAATAATAATTTGTATATAAGTAATGGTTGGCAGCATGTGTGGGATTTAAAGAAAAGGTTAAAAGTTTTGGCATTTTTTAGACTTTTTGAAATACTCAAGCCAGATGGAATACTGTGTTTTTATACATATATAGTTAAGCAAATTATTGCTATGACATGAAGAATGTACTTTCAGAAGGTGGGTGAATTTAATTTAAAAAAATTTTATACTGACAGTAGCAATTTCTATTTTTAATTTCCTAGAATAGATTTTTTTTATTCTAATGGTAACTAGCCAAAAACCAGAATGTAGTACTTTCAATTCAGAGAATGTGTGACTTCCAAATACAACTCGAGCAACGTAACAGTGAAACTAAAAGAAAACAATAACAAAGAAAGCATTAAGGAAAAACAACCAAACAAAAAGGCAGGTAGAAAGTTATCAGTGTATCTATGGCTATTGAAATGATTATGAATAAGTGAATCTCTCCTACTAAAAACAAATTTATCGACTATTTG
This sequence comes from Ctenodactylus gundi, assembly GCA_004027205.1. Taxonomy (NCBI): domain Eukaryota; kingdom Metazoa; phylum Chordata; class Mammalia; order Rodentia; family Ctenodactylidae; genus Ctenodactylus; species Ctenodactylus gundi. Next base: position 37,103 of record PVKB01003179.1, on the reverse strand, counting down.
AAGATTCATATTTAATATAAAATTGTTTAAAAGAATTAAAATTAAAGAGATGTGAAAAGACACATGAACTGCTCAGTTTTCCCATTGCTGAGGACAAAATATCTAACATCCACGGTTTGGAAAAGAGGTTTAGTTTGTCTTACGATTTTCAGAAGTGTTACTCCACAGTCACCTGCTCCAAGGCAGAAACACAGATGAAGAACAGGTAGAACAATGTTGCTCACGTCATGGTCAACAGGAAGTAAAGTGCCAGGGAAAAGCACCAGTGCGAGACACACCCTGGATGGCACACCCTGGATGGCACACCCCTAGTGACCCCTCGGTCCAGTCAGCCTTCCAGGAGTCTCTTGATCCAAGCACGTCAACAATGACCATTAACTGACATGTAGGGTTGGAACGAAACCAAAAGAAATCTTTGAGGTTTTTCTTAACATTTTTATTATTTATGAAATGAGAACTCAGTCAGAAATAACTTAGTATCCACCTACAGAGACTGGTTAAATAAGTTACGGTACATTCCCATGGTAGAATGCTGAATTTAGTGTTGAAAATGTAGTGAAATTAAGTTAATAAAGTAGACTATGAAACAGTTATATACTGAATTGCTTATAACGCTTTTGTGTAACTAACACTTTAAAATACACTCTCCTTAAAAATCTATATTTTAAGAATTTTGAAGTGGAGTGAATTAGATCTTTGCTTCATAATTTTCCTCTTAGAAATGAAGCCAATCCTACTACTTTTCTTTATAGAGTACTATTGAAGGCCTTGGAAGATCACAAAGTAAGTGTGTGTGTGTGTGTGTGTGTGTGTGTGTGTGTGTGTGTGTGGTATCAAAGAGGACCACAGCTAGGTCTGATGGTACATGCCTGCAATTCCAGCACTCTGGGAGACTGACCCAGAACCATCAAAAATTCAAGCCCAGCCTGAAAGGTAAAAAACAGCTAGGGATGTAACTCACTGGCAAGGTCCTGGGTTTAATGCAATCTACAGACCACTTCTCCACACATGAACACACACATGCACACATATACACACATTCACATGAGGACAAGAAGACAGCAAACTTAGAGGCCAGTTGTGATCAACTCTATCCCAAAGGTGGTATGGAAGGATTCTAGCACACAGAGTAGCACACAAATCCAATAAAATCTTTATTTAGGGAAATAAAGGTGCTAAAAATTTTGATGAACTAAAATTATATATCCGAAGAGAAAGTTTCAATTTCTGCTGCTCCATTTGGCCTCAGATAATCCCTGTCTTGGAAGCACTTGGATCTGGAGTCATGTTATGTGGTGACTACACAGTTTTCCTTGTCAGTCCACGTCCCTATGCAGCCCTATAATAAATCCTTATCTTTGATAGTAACCTACATACAGTGTTTCTTCTGTGATTCCTTCTATGTTTCATCTCTGTGTACACATAGTACGACTCTATAGTTCATATGCATAAAAAATGACTAGAGGTCTAGGCAATAAGATATCATATATTTAATGCTGATAGTGGAATTGGTTATGATTTTATCTTATTACACTACATATCTGTATTGTCTATTTTTTCATACATACTATACACCATTTTTGCAATAGGAGACAATAAAATGCATTTCAAAATTTAATTTAATTTAAATGTAAATTAATTTTATAGATAACAATGCTTCTCAAGATATTGACTAACATGTATATATAAGCTTTAAAATTATTCATATTATTTGAATAGTCATCTTACTCGTGGGAATTGACCCAAAAAATTGCTCTTGATACACAAAAATCTTTATGCAAAAATTTGTTCATCAAATTGAATTATTATTGATAACAATTCAAAAATGGAAGCAATATTCATCAAGTAAAGCTTAGAAATGTTATTTATCTGAATATTGAGGAATAACACATAATGTATATCAAGGATATATAATAATGTAGAAATTCGCTAATGAAAGAGTAAAAAATAACAAACTATATTATTTTATGATGAAAATTATATAAACTACTTATTTAAAAATAAAATAGAAGAAATGAGGGGCATTGAGACAAGGACCCCAACATGCTTGCCCTGGACTGGTACCAGTCCCAGGCCTTGGAAGGACCAGACTGCCAGGACAGATTAGCTGTGAACAAGGCTCCACCTCAGGCTCCTATTAGGTTCTAATACTGCCATTGATCTGACAGGCAGCAGAGCTTGGCTCCCCACGCCCCTCCTATTTCTGTTCACCATTTCAAATCGATTCTCCAACAACCAGCTGCATAACACATGCCCTCTTCTCCATGGGAGACAAGTCTTCAACCAAACCAGACACCGGTGTTGCAAAGTTTGGGGACCACTGTATTAAGGCATTTTTCCCTGTCAGTGAGATTTGTAAATCTCTCCACCCCTTTACCCCACTGTGAGGCGAGATAAGTCACAAGTTACTTCAGTACACACCCAGATACCCAGGTTGTGTTCAAACACCTGTACGGAGAAACAGCCTCCCGAGCAACCAACAAGCCCCACCATGCCCAGTTCACCAATTTTGACTGGGGATACCATTTGTAGGTGTTCAATGTTCCCTGGGAATGGGAAAGAAAAAATGTTGGTGCCTTAGTCACTTCCTCATTGCTGGGACCCAACACCTAGCACCCACAACGTAAGACAGGAAAGGTTTGTTCTAGCTCACTTTTCAGAGATTTCAGTCCTTTCCTGGTCAGGTGGCAGTTAACAACATTGTGGGAGGGTCTGGCAGAGAACAGCTGCTTTTGGCACTGCAAGAAGAAGTAGCAGGGCTGGGAAAAAGCTGGGGCAAGGATCTGTCCTTCCAGGTCACACCCTCAGTGATCCGGCCCTCCTCATCAGACCCTACCTCTTAACAGCACTTGAAATCCATAGATCAATCCACTTGATTCGGTTGATTTTTCAAATCCAGTAACCTTCCAAATACATAGGGTACTTGGGAAACATTCCAGATCCAAAATATAATAGATGGGAAGATGAAAAATAAAGATCCCTGCAACAGAAAGTTCATTGTCACCCCTCACTTGCACTTGTGGGGGAGAGCAGGGCCCATTGAGCTGGGGCCATAGCAAATCCTTCCTTGATTATTGAGTCTGTCCCATTGTACCATCTTTCTTCAAGACCCAAGCATGCCACCCAACAGGAGGTCTGGTCCTTACGGGGCAAGGAAAGTGTTAGGTCAAAAAAGAACCCAGGCAAACCCAAAATATGACTAGTAGCAAGACAATTTGGAGTTACGCTTTATTACTCCTGTGACCTTATGCCTGGTAGAGAGTCCAGCTGTAAGACCCTGATTATGGAGTGAACAGAGATTTTATTTAGTGTGGGTGGATTCGCCAGCATGAGGGTCAAGAACAGAGCTGTTTATCTGGAGTCTGGGCTGGGAATTGAGTAGAAAACAAAGCAAGACTGCCAAATAGGTTAGGAAAACAGGCAGGTGAGCTATGGGTCAAGGAAAATATGGGTCCAGGAAAGTTGTATTGCCAGGTGCTGAGAACTTTGGTAAGTCTGGGAAGGTTACTGTCTTAATTAATTTTTGTTGCTGGAACAAAATATCCAATATCTACAGTGTAAGGGAAGAAAGATTTGTTCTGGCTCACAGTTTCACTTTAAGGGAAGAAAGATTTATTTTAGCACAGTAGATTCATGGGTAGGTGGCAAGGGCAGGAAGGGCATGATGAAGACAGCTGCTCACAGCATTGTAAGAGGAAGAAATGGGGGCTCAGAGGAAGCTGAGGCTTGAGTTTCTATCCCTCCAGGACACAGGTCTCAGTAATATGCCACTTGCTGGAATTCCACCACACACCCATAGCCTGCCACGCATCTGTAATCTATCCTTCCTGACCAGGCCCCACCTCCCTCAGTACATGAAATTTGTAACATCCAAAGACATGAGGCATTTAGGGGACATTACAGATAACATTCTTCCCTAATCCCCAAAACACTCATGTCTACTTTTTATAGTTCAGATATAGAATTTTCTTCCAAAGCCTCATGTATTTTGATATTATAAAATATCTGTGAACTCTATGTGCTGTTGTGAGGTGAGGCTTAGTTGGGAGGGGCAAATACTTGGAAGGAGCAGAAACCTGGGGCTTTGTCCTGAAAGGGCAGGTCACTGAGCTTGACCTGGAAGCGTAAACACTATCGCCATCCTTCCTGCTTTACTTAGCTTCCTGTTTGTTAAGCTATAAGTAACTTGTCTCCATGTAGGCTTCCACCATGTGCTTCCACCATTGCCAGCTATGGATTGGCTGAGACCTTCTGACTGTGAGCCTTCCCTCCCTTAAGTTGTGGGTGTCAGGTAGTAAGTCTCTTAGTTACAAGAATGTAACTAAGACGGTTATTACGGCTGAGAAGTCAGGTGGAAGTAGCTATCGGTTAGCCAAGGTCATACAGAGAAACCCAAGCTCCAGTTGTGGGAAGAGCTGAGAAGAAGGTGAGCACAGTAGCTATTGCACGGGACCCCCGGACAAAGAATGCTAGCTTATTGAACTAGCTTTTGTGAGATGTATTTCTCACGTATCCCTGAGGTCCTGTATATGGTTCAATTCATAACCACTTGGTAAGCAACAATTCACTCCGTGCTCTCATTCACCTATGAGCATCTAATGTGTGATAGAAACTGTGCCGGACTGATGGTCCTCTTCTCACTATGATGTGCAGTTGACTTAAAATCGTATATGCATATTTTATGTTTTTAACTCATTAATTTTTAGAAGAGCAGCCATGTAAACATTTTTCCATTTTTGGAAGGAAATTTTCTTATCTGTTGGAGATCTAGACCAAGTTACTTAGGGATAAAAGAAAATATTTGGGAAAGTGAGGTAGTATAAAGACACAAAAAATAAAAAGCAAGGACAAAGAAGCAGAATTCTTTTGTACAGATTTGGAGATGTCCATGACAAAAATTGCTTCTTTTATGAACACAAGAAGAGTTAGGTGCCATTAGACAGAAACAATTGCCAGAAGCAGGAAATAAGAACTGAGATGATAATTTTGAAAGAAAAGAACATTGAACTAGGAAAGAGAATATCACGGAATTTGACCTACATCGAGGCATGGATGACTGAACTTGTAGCTCCTGAACTGGTATGAAGAGTCAGAAGATCTCTTAGTGTAAGTGTTAAGAAAATATTATCACTTGGGTGGCTGAGTTGAGAGGACTCACATGAGTTCAAGCCCTCGCCAAACTAAATAGTGAGTTCAGGACAAGCCTGGACTATCGAGTGAGCCCGTCTCAAAGAAAAAGAAAAAGGAAAAACAATAGGTAAGCTTACATAGTTAACATACAAAGTAGATATTCATGAAATGAATACAGAGGACCTAGGATATCAAAGAAACTAGAGTAAGCCTAACATTGGGAAGAAATCATAAAAAGCTGGAAAAAATTAGCAAACACAGATAGAGAAGCCATTTGAGAAATAAATGTATTTTTGGTCAACAATAAATATTCATTCAACTGCACCTCATAAGAAGGTAGACTGATATTTGTTAAGTCCACTGTTAGATGAAAACATTTTAAACAAAGAACCTCACCAAAATATTTTCTTAAAATCCAAGTGTTACATGGAAATTCTAGGTTTTACTCATATCTTGAAATGAATTAGGGATCAGATAGTCAATAATATTATAGGGAAAGCACTAAAAATAATAGTAATATGTCCAGAGCAAAACAAAAACAAAAACAAAAAACCTCTAAATGCAACTGTTAAAAAAATGAGACCTCTAGAACCATCAATGTCCATTTTGGTGAAAACATTTGAGGATATGTTTCCAAACATTTACCAGAATGGAGGAGTTTTGGTTATTTTTTCGTAGCTGTGACCCAACACCTGACATCCACAACTTCAGGGAGGAAAGATATAATTTAGGTCTTCGTTTTGGAGGGTCACAGTCCATTCACCTAGAAATCATGGAACGGGACGGAGCCAGACCCTGAGACAGAGATCCTCAGGTTCAGCAGAGGAGGAAGCCTAGTTTGGGAGGAAGGACGGAACTAGCACACACCCCATGCGCGACGAGCCTTAAGCCTCTCCCGCTTCCAGCCAGGCCACCTCCCAATAGTACACAGTATCCATAGGTACATGAGGGTCTTGGGGAACACACCAGATCCAAACCATAGCAGGAAGAGTGGTCATTTTAAAAAGTCTTCCTCCATCCCTGGAACAACTAATGGAAAGTTACGACCCTCTGTTCTCAGTTTGTGGGGAGCCCTGTGTGCCCTGTCCTTGAAAGATGCATTTCCTTGCCCCTCTCTGTGTTCTGTCCAGCCAGAGGACGTCCCATTATCTGCATCTTCTGGGTGAATGCCACACTCTCTACATTACCAAGCCTGGTGCAGCTTTTAGTCAGAAACCTCGTTCCCTCCGTGGCTCATGTCAAAGTCTACGGTCACATCAGTGCTCTCTGGACAATGCCTTCAAACATTTCTTTAAGCCCCATGATTCCTAATAACATAAAGCCATTTTTTGAATATCAAAAGGATAGCTATTCCAGCTCTTCTCAGCCCCAGCCTCATAGACAACTTGAACTAGAGAGTCCTGTGCTGTGCAGCCTACTTGTAGCAGCATCTCCAGCTTCTACATACTCGACAGTAGTAGCATATGTTTGTGACAACCAAAGACATCCCCAGAAGGTGCTAATTTCCCCTAATGGGTGGGTGTAACATTGTCCCATGCTGGTAACACTAACTTAGATTCCACTTTTTCTTTTCTTCTTCTTTTTAGTTGGTTCATTCCGAACGGATTTATTCGGTACTTACTATGCAGTGGGCTTGGGGAAGAGAAGGCAAAGCCGATCTAGTCTCAGGTTTAAATAGCTTTTGTCTGGTGGACTGCCAAAGACGTGGCTAAGGACACACTCGGTGAGGCACATGAATCACTAATTGCTCCCCAGCAGTGGCCTTGAATAATAACAAAGACAGCAAGTTGCTGGTGTAGATGTAGATGCTCACTTCCTTCCAATAAAAACTGCTTCTTAAGAAAATAGGTATTTCTGTACAGGTCCTTCGATTTCTGTTTCAAAATGACTACTGTCTCCAGATTTGACATTCAGAATGCCAGAAGCCCATGAAATTTGTTTTCTCTCTGAGCAATGGGACTCTTTTATTCCCTCTCCATGGCATCTGCGAGATCAAAGCCATTTATTTCACAATAAATATAAAGGCCTGACTAGCTTAATCTAGACAGAAGGCCGATTCTGTATGGAAAAGTGCACAGCTTAAACAAAAGTAAAGTTATCCAGTATTTCTGAATTTTATACACCAAATATATTGAGCCATTTAATGGTATGATCGTTATACTTGAGCTATCGTGTCAAATAGTCATTTTTTGACAGAAATAACACTTCATTTCCACTATGTAAATTTTAAGGAGATATGGTAGTGGCCTAAATGTAACGACCTCACAGAGAAACATTTTCTGTGAGATCTTTTTCACAAAGGTGTCAGATATCTGGGGCACAAATGATAGTGAGAGCTGGGGCTGACTTTTTTTTTTCTTAAATGATGTTAGCGAAATAGGAAGGGAAAGAATACCTTTTCATAATAGTGGCTCTCACTTTTTCTAGGACACAGGTCATTTTCATGAAAGATTCCTTTTGTGCCCTCCTACTTTTGAAAGGATTGAAAAAAATCACCATGCTTTTAATAGGATACTGGATTCAGGAAGGCAGGATAAGAAACTCAACAGGCAGCTGGGATATGTTAGCTTTAGATGCACATCTACTTTTTCTCTATGAAATCATCTTTTATATCATTTTCTTTTTATCTTATTAGGGTAAAACTGAGATTCTTTGTCAGAGTTTGAATTTCCTTATTGTAAATTAAGGAATTTAGGCAAGACAAACAAGTTTTCCCAGAGTTTTTCACCACTCACTCTGCCTGGATGATATCAAATTAATAGCTACAATCACTCCACCGAAATCTACACACACACACACACACACACACACACACACGTTGGATGTGCACATATACATGTTTAGCCTGACCTAAACAAAATGGCCAGCCATTCTACGAAGAAGCACTAAGAAAGGCCATCATTTTTCTGTATTCAAAAGCTTTAATTTCAGTATAGAAAATAGAATAAATATTTCAAATTTCAAACTCCACCTGGCCTCATAAGTAGAGACAATTTAGTATAGCTAGCATAAATGGACAGTAAATTGTATTCTACCATTTTAGGGAATTTTGAAAATCATTGCTACTATTTGTCTGATTGGAAAATTCTGGAATTGAAAATGTTGTTGGGTACTAAGTAAACTATTTTTTATATAACAACTGAACAAACGCCTTTTAACTTTTCTATTTAAAGAAATGAGATTGCTAATTGTGATTGGGGAAAGAGTTATTAGTACCATAGTCTCACTTGTGCTATAAGCGAATTTCCTTTGAATGTTGCCATCCTGGAGCATCCTTGTAAGTGCCATCGTTAATGGTATTTTTGTGCCTAAGAAAAAGCAGTCTAAGCATGATGCTTCCTTTCCATGGAATAAGACAGCCAAGAGGGATGTAAAAGCCCAAGAAGAGACCCTGAGAGATATCACATCTTGGATGAATCCATCTACTTTACAATGGCGTCTAGACATACCTTATTTATTGAGGTTTTGTTTAATGTTGAGCACTTAACTCTTGTCATCACTGTTAGATTTCCCTACAGTTGCTGTATTCCTACATTGTGTTACAATTTCGAAGTGTCAGGAGACTGTGAATTTCTCCTAAATTTCATTGATGAGGTGTATGCTATTCAGATGATATAAATTTTATTAAGAGGAAGAAATGAGAAGGAGGGGAAATAAATCAAACCCAGGAAGAATCAAATCAGAACAGTCTCACTGAGTAGGCTGGTGTACCTGAGACATCCTAGCTATCGACTCCCCTGTCTGTGCCCAAGTGATCCTGGGAACAGCCTCAGAATCTTTCACAGCTCACGCAGCCATGACCACTCAATTATCCTGAGCACTAGAGAGGAAACCTATTTCCCATTTTTGGACAAGATTTATGAGATTAAAAGACAAGAAATCATGGACAGCTAAATAAAAAATATTTCTGAATATTTACTAGGAAGGTGGCCTAGAGGGTCTGATCTGAAAGATGCTTTAGACATAAATTTTACAAATGAGGAAGCTAAGTTTCAGAAGGCTGTCCTCTGACAAACACCGATATAATTGATGACAACCATAAATAGTATGTTTCAATGGCATCACCATGAACACCGTCCCACCCATCAATCACAAGTATGCATCTGCATTTTAAAATATGCCTATAATTACTTATTATTCAAGTTTACTGTTAGAAAAACACTCCTAGTCCTATATACTGTGAGTAATTGAGACTCTACTATATATTGTTAAATGACTTGCACAATCTGCACCCTGAAGCCCTAGCATGACATTGCCCTCTTCTCTCATTACTGGCTCTTCACAGCAACCAAAGACAAGACAGAAGCCCCAACTATGACACCCTGGATCACTGCCAGGCCCCAGCCATTGAAGCCACGCTTGCTGCAATTCTCTTTGTCTAAGTTGCACACACGCTAAATTGGATACAAGATGCCAAAACAATAGCCTTGTAGGATACTTAGACAAAGGCAAAGGAACACAAAGTAGACAGGAGAAAGCTTGCAAGAGCTTTGGAATTGAATGTGGAATCACTAACACAGCTGGGAAATGACAGCACTGAATGTCTCAAGGTCACTTGCAGCAGAGAAGGGGCCGTATTTCAAAGAAGTTGCCCTGTCTTCCAAGATAAATAGGAGATAGTATCTGGCAAACAGAAAGCTGCTGCAGCACTGTACCAAGAGGAGAGCCAAAAACCAAATCACCAGTGGGAGAAGGAGTGAGGAACACAACAGATTTCCTACATCGCCGGGCAAGAAGAGCTCACTTTTAATTCATAGGATGAAAAATAGGCTGGTTCCGATGACTGTGTAAGCCCAGCAGGGCCGTTTGCAAGAATGGGAACAGCAAGTAGGCAACATGATTTTTTACATTGTGCCAAGATGAACACCTACTTTACCCTTGCAGCTGGATCATAAAAGCAGAAATGCATTTGGAACTGTTTAGAACCACTTGGTTTCCAGAGTCAGAGGGTGTAGCCAGAAGTGCCTCTTCCAATGTTTATAGTTCAAACTACCAGAAGATTCCCAGAGACGGTGTTAACACACTGAGATCTTCACTGGAGGTATGAAGATATTTCAGAGCAAAAACTTTTTTCCTACTTTTAGTTTCAGGTTTTACATTGTCTACCATCCTTTTTTTAAAAAATAAGGTAAGATACAAATTGGAATTTATATCTTGCAAAATTAAATGATTAAGCTCCATTTGCTAACAAGACTATCCTTTCTCCACTAAATTATTCTTTCAACTTTGAAAATAGTCAATTAACTCAGATGAATGTACGACTATTACTGGGCTCTGCTCCATTGCACTGACCTATCAGTCTATGTTCTTGCCATTAACACATTGGCTTGATTAACGCACCTTCCTAAGAAGTCTTGAAATCAAGTAGTGTGAGTTCTCCAACTTAGTTTTGTTTTTTAAAATAATTTTGGCTCATTTTTCTTTACTGTTTGCATTGTAAAATTATCTGCTCACACACTCTAAAACTGTTGTTTTTTAAATTGGAATTGTATTGGCTTCATTATTTATTTATATATTTAGAGATAAATTTTCACATGAATGTATTCTAGTAGCTTCTATATAATTCAAATGCAATTCGAATTCAAAACTACAAGATTTTCAACTTCTTTTCTGTAACACCTGTGCTTCTCTCCAAATGCCTTGGCTGTCTAGACTGCTGGAGACGATAGAATCAAATGCTAAATAAGTACTCACTTTATCCTATTTTGCACACAAAATCTCTGAATATTATCCTCACACTATCACCACCCACATAATTACTGACAACAATGAGCAACTTTTTGCATGTATATTTTTGTTCTCCCATTTTTATAACAGTACTTTATTCTCTGTTTTCTGAATAGTCATTCTACAATAAAGGTCTAATTGAAACTTTTTTCTGAAAGGCATACTCTATTTCCCTCAAAAGTGATTTTAAACTTCTTTAAGTGGGAGAAATAGAGTTGAGAAAAAGAAGAAAACACATACAACACATACTTTCACTAGAATTTAAATGTGTTGGACGTAAACACAGTACGTGACTATGAATTCCCTGGTGGCCAAGTTGAACATAGAAATGGAACAAGATGTAAAAAGTGCTTTATTTAAAATGAAAATTGTCGTATATTTTGCTTAAGATCTAAGGAAGAACACATTTCCCTCCAGTTGGTAATAGTAGAAGACAAAATTTGGGGTTCATAGTAACAAGTCTCCACAAAGGTTTCACAAACATAAATGAAAAATTTCAGCACATAATACAATGGGCAAATGAGTAAAGTCGAGAGACTTTTTAGAAAATGACCTTTGTATACCCATGCACGTAGCAGCACAACTAACAATAGTTAAAATGTGGAAGACACCAAAATACCTGTCAACAAGCCAATGGATACACAAACTGTGGTATTTGTACACAATGAAATACTATGCATCTATAAAGTGCAACATCTTGGAGGCTTTTGTAGGCAAATGGAGGAAACTTGCGACCATCATGCTTAGTGAAGTGAGTCAGAAGCAGAAGATGAAATATCGAATGGTCTCTCTGGTATGAGAGACCCAGATCACAATTATCTCATGGAACTTAAAGTGAAAAATAAAAGGAACAAGGAATTGGGGGTGGAGGGGCTGCAGGGTGTGTAGGGGGTGGGGTCATAAGGAGGGCAGGGAAGGTCTTGTTACCTTGCCAAAATATGTACATGCACAAGATGCTCAAGATCAATGTAAACCTTAAATTGTGCACTTATACATATCAACAAAATGGGGGGGGGGGGGGGGAGAAAATGACCCTTGACTTATATTTTGTTGTTTAATACCTTATTAGGTACATTTTTTTTTTTTTGGCTTCCCAAACGTGAGGAATTTTCCTGTTCTCAAAATGACTACCCAGAAATTTAGTTGACTCATTGAGCCAAACAAGGTCATTTGAGAACAAGGAAGAAGACATTATTGTAGAGACAACCGCATGGGAAGAAGAACTGAACGACTGATAACCTCTCAGCAGGCACACAAGCAGCAAGGTGGGACAGTGGAAGAGAAGTGCTAGTGATTCAGTTGCTAACAACAGTAAGTTTCTTGTGCCCTTGATGAAGGCCAAGACCTAGAGAGAATAAGCACACCTTGGACAAGTCTGACATCAACCAAAGAAGATGGTTAGGATAGAGGAATTTTAGGAAAGATAATCGGAATAGGATAGGATACAGATAGGGCAAAGATGAAATTGTCCTGTGCTCTCCCAGACTGAGTTAAAATCCTATTTTATTAAGTCAAAATTCTCCTACCACAATATTTTCCATGTTGAGTCACACTTCATTTTACAACATAGTATTTCACAAACTTTGCTTTACAAATAGTATTTCATTTACTCGAAAGACTAGCTTGCCCCTTTTCAGGTAACCACATTCTTATTACTGTTTGAGAGCTGGTGGGCTTTCAGAAAATTTTGGAATTACACAGACATGATGGTCTCATACTTTTATGCCAATTTCTCTATTACTTCTTATTTTATTTTCGGACTTTGAAAACATTCTGACTTTTTAATTCCTTGGGCATTGCAATTGACCAGAAATATTCTTGACTGCATAGGAAATTGAGTGGAAACTCTTCATAGGTCTTTAGTGAATCACTTAAGAAAATCCATTTCATTTAACTCATTCCTGGACTCTGTCCTTTTACCCAATATGTTGGTCATCTTTTGCTCCCACACATGACAAAGGGCTTAAAAGGTTAACATAAAAGTTGTATACCACGTTCCAAAACAATGAATTTGGTTTACTGAAAGGTGTTGGGCTAAGTGTAATATGAATAATTATTTCTTATGGTTTTTCCTTATGATTCCTAAACCATAAATTTTTGTAGTCTTAAATTATTGAAAATTTATGTGACTAGTAATAAGATGTTCTTATTAGACAAAAGATTTCTTACCAGCAGGAAACCAGGACTCCACTTATAAACCATGGAAGACACATTCCTTAAGTCAAGCAAGAAGAAAAGTTTAATTCACTGGAAGAAATATGACCTTTGGAGCCATTAAGTATGGGTTGAACCTTGAATTCTAGCCTCGACAAGTTTCATAATATTGGATAAATCATTGGATATCTTTGGGCCTTGGTTTCCACAGTTTTGAGAAATAATAATTGCCTGATAAGATGACAGCCATGATCATATGCTATGATACATGTATTAAGAAGTTTTTGGTAAACTCTGGACTGCTCTGCATCTGTAACTCATCAGTCTTTGTGACTAGTTGTAAAACTCCCAGTCTGCTTGGCTGGCTCCACATCGTACTGTGTGTCCTATGCTGGTGTGAGGACTGCCTTCATGTTTCCACAGCCCCACAGACAGGTGTCATCTGTTTTTTGGGAGTAGTCATTCCTCACACTTGTTGAGAAAGACTGGCTGGTGTGTGACCCTTAAGTCCTTCAAGGAGAAGGTGCCAGGGAGCTGTACTCATTATGAGAGACACTGGCTCCAGACAGCATATCTGATCCCCACACCATGACAGCTCCAAATTCCAGGGGACAACAGGAAGCCTTGCATCTCTAGGTCAAGATATTGGCTGCTTTGAGATTATGGGTGTTATTTATGGCTGAAAGCAGAAATGATCATACACAGTAATATATTTTCATCAGCTTTCAAGAGCCACCTCTCTCCACACCCCACCACCCCCACTTACACTTGCTGGTTATGTATCAAACACGCCACTATAGAATAAGGTTTTCTTTTTGCTGACAAACAAAATCAGATGCTAATCAATAGGAATTCAGTTGGCAGAGATGTCTTGCTCATCAGTGAAATTACATCTGGATCTAGTTGGCTTGATGGTAAGAAATCCTCCTGATGGGAAACTAAAGTGAATTAAGAAAAACCCCTCCTCTGTCACTTATCAAAAGATAACCGCAACCATCAATCAGCAAGCAAGAAAGCAAACAAGCACCGACCCCCCCCCCCCCATTGTCAGGGTGCTGTAAACTAATTTATCACTCAGTTGACCTTCACTGTCCAATTTAATATGAGCAAATGAGACACAATTAATACATTTGCTTGTTTTAAAACTTAAATGCTCTTTCTAAATGATTACTCTCTAACATTGTTGAAGTTCAAGCATTGTCTATTGTTTTTGTGACCACCTTAATAAGCCTGAGAGTCACAATTGACCCTTTCAGTCAAATTCCATGAAGTGACTAACTTAACTCTGTAGCTATTGTTTACTCTGTAAAGAAAATGCAGATGATATTAGCGTTTACTCACAAGAAACTTCCTCAGGTGGTCTTACATAGAAACCCTCCATCCATCAAGGAGGGCCCAGCAGCTAAACTATAGACCTAGCTTGATGTCCATACTTTGTTATCAGCCACGCTCTTAGCAAGGAAAGCAAGTTCATCCCTCTTCACTTTCCAAATATTGTGAAGATAACATATGGGGGTGGGGGGAGGCTACCTAAAACAAGCGCTATGCTTGACCTAGGGTGACCACCAGCTAGGACACAATAGATCTGTCAGAAATATTTTTCCACCTCACTACAAAGGGTGTCCTGAATTGGGCAAGCCTCAAAATAGAATATTGGATATTGTGAACTCTCTTCTCCTCTCCTCCTAGTTTTCTTTCTTTCTTAACTATCCAAATACTTCACGTAAGTCCATTTATCTTACCTTCATAGACATCCTAAAAATGATACTTGAGTGCTGCACATAAAATTAGTGACCTTTTCAAGGAGATTCATAATTTTTGTTCAAGGTCAGTACACTAAGAGATAGTACCAGCAAAATTTGCACATTTCTTAATACCTCATATAAGGCTTTAAAAAAAAAACAACATTCCTAACCAGGCAATTCCAACCTAATTTAGAAATGAAATATCTGTTGGTTAATCCAAACCGTGTGGATGCATTCACTAGAATAAGTTATAAATACGAAAGTCCAAGCAAGCAAAAAAGCATATTGAAAACAATTTCAAAATTCTGGGAGAACTACCAAAAATATCAGTAAGAATAAGCGTTTTCTAGCTTAATCCTTCACATAAATAGACGCTACTGCTGACAGTGTTTCTTTCCGATCTGGACTACCCACTGTCAGCAAGACACACACGGAGATATTTACAGTGATTGTGTTTTACATTACGCCATCTCTATCCTCCTTGGCTTTTCTCAGCATTCTCTGAGCAGGGTGGGACAAAAGGCTGGTATCATGTAGTCTGACCTCAAAAACCCCGGACCACGCACGATCAGGGTGATATCGTTCTTCTCAGCTTCCAGGTTTTTGAATCCTGCCGGGCCAACCAGACACCAGATAGATTATTATGCATTTGCCTGGGTTATGCGGTCACCAGTGTTAAATTCACTTCTTATAGAAAAGTATGTAAGACTTGGGCTAAAAGTGAGTTTCCTGTTGTCTTCACTCTGTGCACATTTGGTGCTGATTGCCCACTTCACCAGAGTAAAACAGGAAGGCCCCCTGCCGTGGTCCACGTGACTGGTCCAGGAACTCAATTCGCTGGGCCACAACAAATCCTTCTAATGGGAGGTAGGCCGGGCGCAACATTTCCAAACTGCCGAACGGCCGTTTGCAAAGGAGAAATACTGACAAGTAAGGAAAGGCACAGGGTACGATCAGGATGTGTAGAATATTTGCTCAAGAAAAAAAAAAGATCCCTTAACAATTGACAATTGAACTATTTCTTGTCTCCACTCATGTTGTTCAGTTTCTCTGTAGAAATGCTAACTTCTTCTGTCTCCCAAGAGCTACAATGAAATTCATATTCAGCGGTGAGTCAACCAGGGGCCCGAGGCTGCCTCCCTGATCTCTAGACTGAGGCCGAAAAAGATTTATGTGTTTTTGCTTTATATGGAATGCAGCCTCCAGTTGCCAAATCTTGATGGCTCCTCCAGTGCCTCTCAAGGTTTGAGTTTACGCTTCTCTGGAGCATACATTTTCTTTTGATGTGTTCTACAGGCAATTGTCTACCCATCTGTCTGCCCCTCAGGTCATCATGTTCCTGAAGCAGAGGTTGTGTCTCTTTAGAATATCGTACCCATAATTCAGGAGTGCGGGGTGGACACGATATATCTCTGAAAAATCTAAGAGTGATGCTTTATAGAGCAATTTTGACCCCTGCCTTGCGGTAAGGGAAAGGGGTACAGGCCATATTTGGAAATATTTTTTGCTTTTCACAAGGTGCCAGGAATACTGCTAACTGTACTACACTGAGCAGGAAAGGGTGCCACTACAAAGGGACACCGTACTCAAAGTGCACACAGGACAGAGGCTGAAAAACCTTGCCAACGAAGCAAACCACCATCCCATGTAAATTCATACATATCTCTCCAAATAGACATTTTTTTGACTGACCAATCTAACAACTCTATTAAGAGCAGTATCTAAAACCAAATTACGTTTTTGGCATAGAATGCATTCTTTCCCCAATGTTACCTCATTTAGTCCTAGATCCTTTTGTTAAGTGTATTACATAGATTATATTGCTCACATTTTATATTTAAACAAATTGATACTGAGAAAATACATCATACCTATGAAGATGGCAGCAGAACTTGAATCTGGAGCCTCTGGTTTCGTGGCCAAGAAAAAAAAAATAAGTAAAAACATAAAACGTTCAAATCCAGACCATGCAAAACAGTGAATCAGTAAGGAAGCAATGCTAAATTCTAAGGTGTAACAAAATGAAAATAAAAGAAAATTAACTTGAGGTCGGATTGCTGGGGCCCCTGAACGTTGTGTGGTGCAATTTGAATTTCACTGAGGAGGAGAACTAGGGACAAAGAGCAGAGCAAACCATTAGAAGTTTTCTTTCAAAAAAGAGACTGCTGGAAGGTGGTAGTAGTTCTCCAGTTCCCACTTGTAAACATTGGGGAGGATGACAGAATGGACCAGGTCAAGTCTTAGAGCATCCAGGCTTGGACAAGCTGCCACCTGCTGCGCCAGATAACATCAACATCTTTGGGGTGATAAATAACTATCCTTTGGAAATCACTGTATGGGTTTTGTTTTTGTGATACCATTGTGAATTTAAGTTACAAATACTAAAACTTTGCATTTTAGATCAATAGCCTACGCATCTATAACCTATAGACCTATGCCTGAAACTTAGATACTTTGGATATACAAATCATTTTCCTTTGATCAGTTCATTTTCAGGACTCAAAAATAGCATTGCAAGACCTTTATCTACCTCAATTACTTAAGCCTTATTGACTTTTAACAAAATGATTCACAATTGCCTTTGAGGGCATCAAGATTCAGAAAACATATAGAAAATTGATGGTGGTGGGTTTCTTCTCAAGACTAGGAGCTTGATTTGATTTTTGAGATGAATAATACTCTCAGCAGTTGGGATTTCAAGGGGGTGTATACATGTTCTCAAAAGAATAATGTACAAACACAGCCCAAGCCTCCCACCCATTACACCTGAAGGAAAGCACGTTCTTCCTTGAATACATTTCTTCTTCACCTCCCACAGATGAAACAGAATCCGGTGTCACCTGTGATCTATTTCTCGAGTAACTGGTGGCGGCAGCTTGTTTTGCATTTCTTTTTTTCACCTTCTTTTTAAACATCAGACTAATCCATCACGTACAGCGGCTGCTCTCATTGTATAGGCTTTTGAATTTCAAAATGCCTAATTTGTTTATTTAAATGAAAAAGAGTTTTCAAAAGAAAGTGGGAAAACTAAGAAGAGGTTTCGCTTCTCATTTGCAGTCAAATATATATTTTGCATTAAGAATCACCATTATGAAGGCTTTCAGGACACCAGTGTCCTTTAAAAGCCTTATTTCAGGGTGGGGAGGTTCTACTCCGAAATGTCAAATTATGTGCGGGTTACAGCCTTTCTGACCCTCCAGGTTTTTAGCCATTTTATGGCACAGCAGATTGAATGACTTCGTGAGGACTTTCCCAATTTATTCTCCTAATAATTGGGTGAGTGGTCATTTCATGTCTTCTTGCTTGGGGTCAGTAGAATCCGGAGTAGAATGGGAAATGGGTTTAGGCCAAAGAGAAAATATCCATCAGTGAGTATGCACCTTCCTTCTGAGTCACAGAGGATCTTCACCTCATTATCCTCACCTTTCAGTGTTGGTCTGGAGGGGGACACATTTCCTAAACAATACCTGCCCTGTTTTTTCGTTGTGTCCCAAGCGCAGTAGAATACTGGATAGGAGAATTCCTATCCCCAAGGCCCTCTTTCCCAGAGAACTTTCTCTCTGTCTCAGCTCAAATCTGCAGAAAGTCTTCTATCAGGATGTAATTGGTGTGCTGAGGATAATCAACTGCTTTAGTCCAAATTATGGATTTGTGAATTACGTGTCAAGCAAAAAGAACTTAACGAGGTTCCTACTTAAACACCAATTCTTGGCATGGTTGTAACTTAAGAGTGATGTGTAATTATATTGCCTTGAGGATATTAAGGGCTGTTTGAATGATAATCCTAATTTACATAAAGGAATAGCACAGAGAAACAATGCCTTCTGATCAGGGGAGTTCCTTAAAAACATACCAGGGAAGTTTAGACTCAATGCCATATACAACCGTGTTATTGTAGACTCTTGGAAGGGAGACACCTGCTGAACGCAGCTTGGTCTATAAAAGCAATTCAGGAGGGTACAGGTGAAGGGATTAGTTGGAGGAACATAGGTCTGCAGCTATGAGGACTATGTTCATATTTACTGAAGAGGAAGGAGGGAGTCAGAAAGACATCTGAGCACCCTTTCAAATGCTTGATGGCAGTTGAGAGGTAGAGGAGAAGTCATCATTGATAGTGACTTCAGGTTTAGAGATGGCTATGGCTACCCACCGAAGGACATCTCCTTAGGTTTAGACAGGAGCCATTGTCTCCAACAGAAGAGTCCCCCTAGATTTGTTTTTTTCCCCTTAAGAGAGTGTGGAGTGGAACAAAACCCAACTATCGTTTTCTCAAAGCTGGTGGAAGCCTAAATGGTATTTCTGAGAATAAGTCATTTCAAATATAAAAAGCTATTGATTTGATGGAGTGCTTGATTTAGTCTATTTTTTATTCTATTACAGCAATGTCAGTGTATAATTTTTTGAGAAATAAAATCAATAGGGAGGGAAAACAGAGCTCCTTGTTGTTCTCACTCTACAGGCTTCTGCTTTCTGCCGCTCTAGCTCAGTCTGCGCTAATGTAGCCTTTTTCTCTCCAGCTCTCTACCTTCCCACGCCCATCCTTCCTGGTCACCGGTCAGAAACCTTCTGCCATGTGTACTCAGAACCACATTTCTTCTTCGTTTTTCATTCCATTCCATCAGCTCCTCACTTCCTATCAGAAACTCTTTCCCCCTACACTCAATCCCACTTGAACAATCCAGTTAACTGGAGAGTAAGTTAATTACGGTATTGCTGTGTTTTATCTCAATTCTTGTTACTCTAAGCCAAGAAAGCAATCTGTCTAAAGCAGTGAGAACAGAATTCTTGGAATTCACGCTGCTGCAGTGTCTAATGCAAAGTGAACTAGTAGAAAACAATGGAAATAAATGTAGTGGGCCACATTTAAATAGTTACATGCTTCTACTGAGTATTTGCTTATTATTAATGTTACACTAAAAATTGCATGTCTATCAACTATTCAAATAACCACATATAGTGATTTTAAAAGAATATCTCCACTACAATGAATTTTAATTGTTTCAGATCAAATCAGTGATTTGCACATAAAAGAAAGTAACCGGGAGTGTATGATGGAGGAAAAGAGCATAAAGCATCCCAAGAACAGGTGGAGAATTGGAGATCGTTATGAGCCGCCTCGATGATGTCTTCCCCTACGTGTCTGGCCCAAACAATTTTTTTGTTTTCTGTTTTAGTCAAATAGAAAACTGTTTTTTGATTGGTGAAAGCAATCCAGCCTACAGTCACTGTTTCCTTCTTCTACATGCAATTGTCACTATCCCTTATCTCAAGCAGACCTGATCTTCTATCTGCTGGATGCCCGGCTAGAAACCATCAAAGAGAAGTTAGGAACGTAATTTTTGGGGCCCGTTGAGAAGAACATTGAGAGCTGAGTTCTACCTCTGTCACGTACAGGGCTGATGACCTTAATAAAATCACTTAATATTCTGAACCATGATTTTTGTTAAAATTAGAATAATAATTACTAATTGGTTGTATCAAGAGTTAAATAAGAGGATAGTGAAAGGTGCTTTGTAAGCACCTGATAAAATATTTAGTACCCAATAAATATTTAGCACTGAATAAAATATTATTATTTGTCATTGCATCCTGTGACCTCTCTATGAGCTAGAGGGACATCTTTATAATGATGAGGTGCAAATATCTTAAGTTTGTTCTGTACAGAATATAACTTTTCATTTTTTCCAGTGATGTACCTCTTCTTACTGTCCTTGTCCTGGTGAGTAATACTTCTATCTTCCCAAGTCAGGCCAGACACTATTACACTTTTTGTTTGTCTTCTCCATCCCCTAATCCATCATTCCCCAACATAGCTAACCATTTTCCAACCATGGACAGAATTTCTTCAAAAATAAAATTTTTCCAAATTTAATGTCTTACAGACATTTTTGAGAATTGTGAAACCATGTAATATTCTCTACAGAATAATGTATTTAAATGTATGAAAATTCTAGCCCTTTTTGGATAAACATTCCCTCCAAGTCTTGTAAAAGCACCTTCTAGATAGCCAAAAAGCTAGATTAGGACACAGCTCTAAAGTATTTCTCCAAACTGGATTATCCTCTATATATTTCTCTGGATTCTTCCCTAGTTACAAACCTTTATCATCTATTGCCTGAATCCAATTTGGCCTCTTTGATTTTTGTATGCCTTTTCTTCTACACAGACTTCGGGCTACACCTAAAATCATTTTACCCTTTAATAGCTTTAGAAAGCTCTTCCTCAAATTCCTTTAAAATCTTTTAGCATTAATATACATGTTCTTCAAATATTATCTTGCATGATTTACTGAAAAGATTCTGAATATAGTCCTAGGGTATATTCCAAAAACATTTGTGTACTTTAAAAAGTAATATGGCCCCTTGACAAGATACGTATGTGCACAAAATGCTCAACTTCATTGTAAACCTTACATTTTGCACTGACACATATCAATAAAATGGGGAAGAAAAAGGAAAAGACTATGGCCAGTGGCCGGGTGAGAGTTAGTGTTAGGATTAGGGCTAGGGCTATGGAAATGCCTGGAATTAATGTTAGTGTTAGGTTTAAGGTCATGTTTAGGCCTTTGTCTAGGATTTGGGGAGGCCTAGGGGAAGAAAAAACACAGGGGACAGCATGACTTGCTAAAATCCAGCTTGGGTTTGCTTTATTACTAGATTTACATCCAGGGACTTATTAACGATTAGGTTAGAGGGTTAAAATTAACGTTGGGCTAGGGTTCGAGTTAGGACTGTAGTAGTAGCTAGGCCTAAGTTTAGGCTTAGCTTTTGGAGTAGGGACAGGGTGAACGTTAGGGCAGGGGTTTGGGTTAGGCTCAGGTTTACTGCAAGGATTAGGGCAAGGGGTAGGTGTAGGGGCAGGGTTAATGTTGGGGCTAGGACTATGTGTAGAGTGAGCTTTGGCTGCAGGGCTACGTACAGGGCTAGGGCTTGTGCAAACATGAAGGACATTGTGTTTCCTAGGCTTAAGAATATGACCACTGCTTGGCTGAGACCTAGTGTTAGGATTAGGACAAGGGCTATGGCAAGGCCTGTGGCTAATATCAGTGTCAGGTTTCAGGTCTTGTTTAGGCCTTGACTAGGATGTTGGGAGGCCTAGGATTAGAACAAAAGCTGTAGAGTGCATGACTGTTAGAAGTCAGCTAGGGTTAACTTTCTGACTAGGCTTACATCTAGGGCCTTATTAAGGGCTAGGGTTGGGGCATGTAAATTGAAGTTTGGCTAGGGTTAGCGTTAGTGCTACGGTAATAACTAGGCCTAAGTTAAGGCCTAGCTTTAACAGAAAAAAAAAAGTGATATGGTTCTGATACTGGTGGGATTAGATGACTCTGTGAGAAACAATGTCCTGATATGATGTTTCTACGTAAATTTCCTCATTCATGATTTTGTTCCGTCTAGCCTTTGTATGTTTGAAAACCAAATATAGTCAGAAACATTCCATTTCCATTGCTTTGATTTGACCTTCAATTTTGGAAACTCTTCACTCTCACAACTTTGTTTGAAAAAATTTCTTCTTCTTCTTTCTGTTTTTAAATCATTCAATGCCACCGGCTCCTCTCTTTTCATTTTTTAAACCAATTTTCCAAATGAGAACTTTGAGTTCCCTAAGCACAGCCTCTTGCAAATGCACTACACGCCCCTTGCGTACTGTAATCTTTGCATAAAGGAGCTATTTACTGTCACTGTTGTGTTACTGTTGTTTGTGTGTGTGTCTCTTACTAACTTCAGTAGATGCAAAAGTCTTGAAGGCAGATTAGACTACTGAGTCCCTGTGACACTGCACACTGTTTACCAGAGCCTTGTATGTTGTAGATACTCATGAAATGTTAGATGAATGATCAGTCTTGCTATTTTAGATAGATCTACCACATTTTTTGAAACATGATCATGTGTCTCAGAGGAGCAGAATCCTCAACTCCACACTACTGTGGTACAGAGGAGCCTTATTGTCCCCACACAGTGCTGTCCTGTTGCTCTCCAGCTAGCTGATGCTGTGTGGGGGAATCACTTACGGGTATTTCTTCTCAATTCTGAGGTCAGCCATCTTTAATAAGGTTGAAATAAGCCAGGTTGGTAGTATTCAGATCAGAGAATTTGGCAAGTACTACAATGAGTTTTTATTTTTTTGTCTTATTTTTCAGAATGACCTACTAACACAGCACTGTCTGTAGCCAAAACAGTTATGAATTCCTCTGTGAGAAACAACATCCTGATAGAGCCTTTTTATGTCAATTTCCTTACTCATGATTTTGTTCAGTCTAGCCCTGATTTGTTCGAAAACTACATATTTCATTGGTTGTATTTGACCTTCAATTCAGGAAGCTCCTCACTCTCACAAATTCATAGAATCCAGTCTAACTCCCAATACTTAATAACATTGAGGGTCACCGTTTATAAGTACAAGAGCTACATAGGCAAGAGATAAAAGAGAAAGCTATGGTGAATATTAACATTTTAAAAAATTAATACTATAAAAAGACATTGCTAGTAATTTCTCCCGAGGCACTTGCCCTCACTTAGAACTCCCTTATCCCATTGCTTTTGACACTTGCTGGAACAGTCCTGAGAGTCCTCTTCTACGAGTGTCATTCCGTGGTGTTAGGGAAACCATGCGACTGCTGCTGCTCAGTGCCTGGCCACGGAAGGGCAGGCTTGTAGGCACACTGTGGTGAGTCCTCAGGCTTCTGATTCCTTGAGTGTGGGTGGTATTTGGTGCCTTTAGAATTCTGGATCTCGTTGATAAAATAAGAGGGGGGTAGGGTGGAGGAGGAGGGAGGGGGGAGTAGGGGGAGGGACAAAATGAGAGTGGGAAAGCCCTTGTCACCTTGACCAGATATGAATGTGCACAAAATGCCCAACCTCATTGTAAACCTTGAAGTTTGCACATATACGTATCAATAAAATGGGGGAAAAATAAGTATTTGGAAATCAATTCAGGGCTTCAATGGCAGCCATGACTGCACATACACGAAAATAAAAGATGACTTTCAGAAGTGCTTCAGAAAGTGGCAAAATGATGGGATAAGTGTACTTGAAGAATTAAACAATGTGCCTTTTAGTACTACACACACACACACACACAGACACACACACACACACACGCATAGAGAGAGAGAGAGAGAGAGAGAGAGAGAGAGAGAGAGAGAGAGAGATTAAACAGTTAAATACAACGCACACCTTGTTTCGCTCATACCTTATAGAGATGCTCCGGAACTTCACTGCCCAAATGACAGGAAGTAGAGCATAGCAAAGCGCCACGTCTGCAGTTCCCCGGAGCTGCTATTTGGAAGCTACAAGAGAGCAGCAAATAGTTTGAATCTCTCCTGAGCTCTAGTGTTACCACCTACAGAGGAAAGGCTCTAATGCTCCCCACCTCCCCCAGCTGTCTTAAGACTTTGTTGGGGAATACATGAGGTGAACTATGTAAACAGAAGGAAGTTTAACATTGCAAATACCACTGAAATGTGTTCTTTTACTTTTGAGCTCCTAGATTTGCTTTTACATGATGGGAGAACCCATCATAACAGGGTGACAGTTCTTTATCATAACTCATCCATCTGCATCTGTGAACAGTCAGTGCATGTTTTAAATTCAGCATCTTCTTTCTACTCACATTTCCTTCCACATAAGATAAACCTGCAACATCAACCAAACTGGTTTTACCTGTTTATCTAAAGATTGTCCCTTATTAACGTTGAATTCCTCTTCCCTTGGAAATACTAAACACGAGAACAATCTGATCTTTATTCCAAACTTTATCAGAATACAGATATACTATTTAATTACTCTCCCTCCTCCCCATAATACAAAAATAAATGGCATTGATTAGTGATTGACTTCAAAGTGAGTAATTGAGCTTTAATGGGTTTATAAAAGGAATTGGAATCAAGGCAATAAATTAAAGGCAAAATAAAAGAGTAAACAAGAAAGGATGTTTTACAACTTGGTTCCATTACAGTCTATGCTAACCAGATTAAAAAGTAATTGCCGTGTCAAGAAAAATTATAGTGGCCTCTGCAAAATGAAAGAGCAGTGGGCTCCCTTTGCGTGCAGGGTGCAAAACAGAAGGAAGAGTAAATGAGCGCAGGGCAGTGGGGAGAGGGCAGAATATTCATTCCTGATGGCCATTATGCTTTCAATATCAGAGCTCTCCTCATAGAAATAGACATTATCATCAACTCATGCTAATGAGCTGCATGATTTCAACTAAACCTTATAA
Source organism: Ctenodactylus gundi (assembly GCA_004027205.1). Lineage (NCBI taxonomy): Eukaryota > Metazoa > Chordata > Mammalia > Rodentia > Ctenodactylidae > Ctenodactylus > Ctenodactylus gundi. The sequence goes on along the minus strand of PVKB01003179.1, from coordinate 12,129 downwards.
TGTCCTCTATTATCTTTGAATAACATATCAGGAATATACGTGAGTGTGTGGTGTGTGTGTGTGTGTGTGTGTGTGTGTGTGTGTGTGTACATAGCTTATCCATTTTAAATGCTCCTTAATAAACGAGATTGCAGAGTCAGAATCTACTCAGTATTTTGGGGGGTCTTTTAAAAAAGTTATTATATTTTTAAAAATGGGTCACATAAGATGTGAAACAAGAAGCACTTGTGCTTTGAGAATCAGAAGTCATTATGAAACAGGGAGACAATGTATATAAATTGGAAGTGGCTGTCATGTCTCTGGGCCCTGACGATACGTCATGGGGCACTTAACGAATTGGAAGCAGTCCTCGTGGAACCACAACTCATTATCTCTGAGAATTCATGGTGAAAATCCCAAAGAGTGGGAAAGGGCAGGTGGCACAGCAATTTTTAAAATAACTAGCCCTGGAATCTGCACCCCCTGAGAGCTTGCTCAAAAAGGCAACTGGAAAGACACAACCATCAAGATTCAAGACAGTGTCTGCAGGTAAATCTAAACATGGAAAGTAATTGTCACTTAGATAATACACAGGGATGATGTAGGGACAATGTGCACATCAATGAATTGGAAGCAACCAAACTTCCCGCAGACACATCTGTCTACTAACTGAGGCTTCCACGTTAGAATAGGAGCATTGGTGCTGGAGCCCTGTGTGAGCCGAGGTGGTTAAACAAGGAATCTGTGATAAGATCATAAACATATTTTCCAAGGGTGCTGCGACCAGCCTTTGAATGCATCAGCAGGTGAAGTCTTAGGTACCACAGACCAAGAGAAGAAACAAACCTGTTTGTATTTTCTTCACATGCTAAACAAAGACTAATACCGACTTTCCTTGTGCGCTTATTTTAACAATCTGTAATCCTGGCTAGATTGAGGTCAAGAAACTAAGTAAGAGATAATTACGCAGAAAGGTAAATTAAATACCCCCTTGAAGATTAGTCGTTCACTTAATACTGTGTGTTTAATATCCTTTCTACCAATCCTCCTTTGAATTGGTCTAGGTTAGAGATGACACATTGATTCAACTTAGGAGATCAACTTGTACTCCAAATTATATGGTGGAGAATGAATCAAAAAATGTTGCCTGTTCATTTTTTAGTTTTCCTAATAAAAATTCTTAAATGCATTTAATACGCTTCTTTCTTTTCAGCACATTAACTCTTTCGTAGTAATTATGGCCACACAAGAAGAAACATGGTTTGAATCAATTTAAAAATTTTAAATCTTGGGGCTGGAAGAATAGCACAGCATTTAGAACACTTGTCTAGCAAGCACAGGATCCCGAGTTCAATTCCCCAGTACCACATAAGTTAGGTGTGATGGTACACACTTATGATCCCAGCACTCAGGAAGCTGAAGCAGAAGGATTGCTGTGAGTTTGAGGCCAAACTGGGCGACATAGTGAGTTCAGAACCAGCCTGGACTACAGAGATAGACCTTGTCCTTAAAAAATTAAAATCTTATGTCAAATTGAAGAACTATTTGTATTCTTTTCCCATGATTCTCTTGTTTTTAATTTGAGTTATTTTAAGAAAGTTTGCTCAGGCAAGTTAGCTGAGTTGCTTAAAGCTATTATATAATACTTGCTCTCTCTCTCTCTCTCTCTCTCTCTCTCTCTCTCTCTCTTTTCTTTTCCCTCCCTCACTCTCTCCCATATTTTAACAAATATTATAGGACAAAATACTGACTAGGAAAATACCAGGATTTAATTTAAGATGGAACAAGATATGACAAGGCACAAATATTTACAAATAGTCCTATAAGCTAAGAGATGCTCAAATTCACTGAAAATAAAATCAGAGCACAGGGTGTCTTCTTTTTTTAGAGATCATATTGACACAAATCTTAGTAGCATACTTAATTAGGAAGTTGTGAGGAAACACACTACAGAAATATTTGGCAACATCTAGAAAATCTAGAAAGTAAATATGCCTCTCATAGTTTATACATAGATTTATTCCTTTGTAAGTAATCAATATTTTCAAGATAATTTATTGACTCATGGTTGTAATGACAAAAAATTGATCTGATATTAACATCCCCAAAGCTGGCACTAATTGAAATATGGGATCCACATGTGGGGCAGCTGTGTAGCTGAGGAAGAGAGGAAAGAGAAACATAATTGATTTCTAAGATAAATTAATAAAAAGGAGATAAAATCAATGAGCCGAACAATTTGTACAGTAAGACACCTTTTATGTACAAGAGAACAAAATAAAATTATGTATTCATATTTGTTTATACCAAAATCTCTGAAAGAATACACACGCAGTAGTAGCCATGACTACGAGGATAGGTAGAGGAAACAAGGTAGGTGAGCATGTTTGGCACTTCTAAGGAAGCTAATCTTAAATAATAGCCAAAAAATCATTCTGATATTTTTTCCCTATACTAACTGAGAAATGGAAACTCAGGGGAGTTTTGAGTGAATATTATCTTCTGAGTTCTGGTACTATTGGGGTTTGATACTTTACTAAATTCAAATTTAGAGTTTTCATTTGTATCAAAGCATATTTTAATTGGGCTCATTAATTGCAGATCCTAGGGTACTCTGAAGCACTAGATTCCAGCCCTTCATTAGCCTGTCATGAAGCCAATTTGGCATTCTTTGTAGATCAACATGCAATCATCTCTAATGCAGTAGGCAGTGCTGTCTTTGTGGGCAGCTAGTGTGAGAATTTTCTATGGGGTGGGGAAGAAGGACTGCCCTCTCCAGAGGTACATTGTGGCAATGCTTGGGAGAAATTCTTTCAGCTAGTCATTTGGCAAGGCCGCTCTTGGCCGAACCCTGGGGCTCAGAAACAATCATAACAATAGATCCTATTGCCGGATACTTGTGATAGGCCAGATGTTGCATACATTTCCTATAATAAATTTAATTATAGTATATTTCAGAAACAAATATTTACTATTACTCTTTTTATATAGTTTCCCTTACTCACCTCATCAATGGCATTTTAATATTTTAGATATATCCTATGTTTATTTATGCACAGTGACCCTGCAGAAGTCAAAACCATCATAAAACTTAGCCTTTTGTGACTCTGAAATCTTAACATTCACACTGTTGACAAACATATCTTACACACTAAGAAATAATTTATACTAAAGCCAAAATCAAATGAACAGTGAATTTTGAGATTCAGGCTCTCACTGCAAAGTATCTGATCTACAGATCAAAGAAAATAATGGTTGTTGCTTCGTATGAAATCATACGAGCCTGCTGTTAGCAAGTCTGCAACAAGCAGTCTTCAAATGCTTTGCAATGTTTCCCCACAGTCCAGCGAGCTCTGGGATAATTCAGCTTCACAGATGAAGGGCAAAGAGGTGACAAAAACAAAACAAAGCAAAACAAAAAAACTGCTGAAGATTGTGCAGTGAGGCATAGTGGTAGATCATGGATCTGGAAGTAAGGAATCTGAACCCATCAGTCTAAACCTTATTTTAGGGCGCTGTCTCAGTTACTTTTCTGTTGCTGTGACTCAACACCCAACATCCACAAATTTAGGGGAGGAAAGGTGTATTTGTAGCTCACAGTTTCAGAAAATCACAGTCCATTTAGGGGTGGCCAGCAGCAATGGAAGCACATGTCAGAGGCAGAAGTGGCTTCTCACAACATCACAAACAGGAAGAAAAGTTGAGACTAGTAGGGCAGGAAGCAGCTTACATATCCGTCCAGGTCTCCTCCTAGTGATTAGGCCCTCCTGGATCCAGGTGTGGAAGGTGTGGTAAACTCTCACTACTTGCCATTAATCCTTATTTATACACCATTAATCTAATTTACAGGCCTTTAATCCAGTTTACATGCCTGTAGTCCACCCCTCCAGACTAGGCCTTAATCTCCCAACAACACGTGGCTCTATAGACAATCCATAACATTTAAATACATGAGAATTTTGAGGGACATTCCAGATCCAAACCACAATAGGCACTAATAGTGTGGTTAGGTTCTGCTTCATGAGCAAAAGGATGTGCAAAAGAAAATTCTCAGACTCAATTGACCATTTTTATGACTTCCGTAGAGAGGGTCAAAGATGCAAATAGTAGTAAAGTAACAGTTCATTATTGGGGGACCATAATGAAATCAGGTTAAGAAATGTTGTTCTCGGGGAGAACGAGATGTACATAAGTCTTCTCCCAAGCCTGCCCAAAGCCCTTGTGAAAGGACCACTCCCCACACTTCTATGCCCCATGACATGCCACCAACTCAGCTAGAACTCCTAGGGCTGGAGTTTGGGAATATGCAGGAACCTTGCATGCTCCTTATAAACAATGAGGTTCGAAAGGTCCTTAAGGTGGATGTGGTTTCTGGATTCCACCAGGTCCCAGACAGCACAGGCACAGAGGGTCACCCTTTCTGCTGCCCCTGCTACCTGCTCTCAGATCTCATCCAGCTGGTGTCCAGGTGAGGACCAGAGTGTGAGAAACTGTGAGGTGGTCCTACAGTCTCACATGGTCTAACAGAAAATTTGGGCGATTTCTTCTCCCTGAGAAGATTAAAGGCAGAAGTTTGAGGAATGTGTGTGTAAAGAACTGGTCTTAGAATAGCAGAGAGATGAAAATAGCAATAGTCGCCTTTGTCATTCCCCTTTTGTTTTGCACGACGCTTGAGTTATTACCAATTTTATATCCTGCTTTCAAGCTGTTCGTTTTTACTATTTCACAAAATGTAAGTTCTGTGAAAAGTTCCTGGTCTACTTGAAAAAAATCAAGAGCCCATGTTGCAAGGCCAAGGAATGAGATCTGCAGCAAACTCACAAACCGCGATGAGGGGCCAGATGTCGTCTCCCAGAGACCAGGTGGCTTGGTGGAACTGGCTCAAAGTTGGGACTCAGAAGATTGATTTTCTTTTAATAAAATCAACGTCATTGTATACATTGTATATATTTATAGTGTGTAACATGACAGTGTGAAACACATATAGAGCAACACGGTCACAGGAGAAACAGGTAACACACCCATCATCTCACATTTTGGCCTGTTTTGCTGCATTAGGACAGCCAACCTGTACACTATAGTCCCTTCCACTTGGCCATACTATGTATTTCTGAAATTGTATCCCTTGAGCAGTGTCTCTCCAGTCACACCATCTACTGCCCCCATGGCTTATTCTTTCTTAAAATTTGACATTTTTCCCCAAAGGATTTCACATATCAATGGAATCCTTTTTTATGTCCAGTTTATTATTTCATTTGCCTGGTTCTCTGTTTAATTTGTGTTGTAGCAAATGGCATGATTCCCTCTTGTTTTTAAGGCTGAATAATCCTTTCTCTCTCTCTCTCTCTCTCTCTCTCTCTCTCTCTCTCTCTCTCTCTCTCTCTCTCTGTCTTTCCATGTGTATGTATGTGTGTATTATAGTATTTTTATCCATTCATCTGACAATCATTACCTGACTTATTTCCATATTTTGATTATTAGAAACAGTACCAGCTGGGCCTCGTAGCACAGACCTGTAATTCCAGCAGTCTGAGAATAGGGAGGTCCTTTCTCAAAAAGCAAAAAAAAAAAAAAAAAAAAAAAAAAAAAAAAAAAAAAAAAAAAAAAAAAAAAAAAAAAAAAAAAAAAAAGAAAGAAAGAAAAAAGAAAGAAAGAAAGAAAGAAAGAAAGAAAGATTTAGCATGGACTGGGAATGTAAGAATGTAGCTCAGTGGGAAGATCCTGGTCTCAATCCTCAGGAACCTGGGAACTGTAAATAAATAAGTAAATGGAGAATAATTTTTTTCAAGTCTTTCTCCCCCATTTTATTGATATGTATAAGTGCAAAATTTAAGATTTACAATGAAGTTGAGCATTTTGTGCACCTACATATCTTGTCAGGATGACAAGGACTTTCCCACTCTCCTTTTGTCCCCCCCACCCCTTCATTTTTAATCAGGTTATGTGCTTCTTCGATACTGAGTTGCAAGAATTCTTTATAAATTTCGGCTGTTAATCCCCTTCCGATACATGGTTTGTGGGAGACTGAGTTTAGGACATGACTGCCCATAAGTCTCTGGAGACTTTGGTTAGGTTCTCTTCCATTTTCAGTTTCCTTACCTGTACTAGATGGTCTCTAGTGTCCCAAATAGATCTAGATTGTCAACTCTTTCAAATGATTATGTAAATCCCCAGGAAAAGCAAAATAGAGAAAACTGAACAACATGATCAAGAGGGAGAAGTTATTTATTTTAGCAAGCTACTATATATATATATATATATATATATATATATATATATATATTTCCTTTTGAGTTTCACAGACTGAGTAAACTCAAAAACTGTGAGTTTCAGAGACCATCAAAATATTGGCATAAAAGACTGCCTCCCAATCACTGGAAGCCTAATGGGGGGGTGGGGGGCAAGCATGTAATAGGAGGACTGAACACAGTCTTGGTCCAGAAGCCCTGGAAGGGGTCCCAGGCGAAGCCACATTTCAAAATGGCGTATATGCTGTGTAAACGTGTGAGTTTCTTTTTTCCCACCGTCTACTCTTACTGGAGGTCACAAAATATTTTTCTACTGCAGCTGAACCAACTCTCAGCATCCCTGAGGCAAATTCCCATGTCTAAAATTAAAATCCATACATTTATATGCATATATTATGGCCCTACGTGTTAGGCAACACTTGCTTTCCCTGAAGACTGGTTGTAGTTTCCGCTCTGTGCCATGCAGACTTATATAACTGGTCACTCTTCCCTCAGCACATTGCCCATCACGGAGATAGGAGTCAATGTTGCATCTGAACTAGAGCAGTGAAAGACCCTAGTCCCTGTGCATGGCGTGCTGATTCTACCTGCGGGGCCCCACCTGCCTCCCACCCCAAGCCCTCTTCTGTGTCCTGGGGTTGCATCCTGATTCACGTCACACCTTCCTCTGTCTGCCGTTTATAAAGAGCACACGAAAGCTGCTCACCTGTATGTGCCTTTTGGTATCTCCTTGTTCTTTGGTATTCTTAGCTGACCCACATTCTATTGTAGCATGTTCCTGTGCTTACAGGCACTCAATTCTGTTCCTTGTCTCCCTATTACATAACTTAAAAATCTTTTCAAACATTTTTATATAAATTAAAAAATAGATATAAAAGTCAAATTCTCGTGTCTCCATGTCACCAACGGGAAACTCATTTTTTAAATCTATATCTCAAACACTTTAAGTTAACATCATTTGCCATACGTTACGTTTGTTGATATTTTCTTACATACATCTAAAGAAATTTCTTATGTGAGCAGTTAAAAATTAGGTATTAGACAGAAAAGGACCGGGGGGAGTGTGCTTTTGGCTTAAAATTGAATTGCGTTCCCAGAACCGCAAACAAAAATACTGATATGCTTCAGATAAGATGGGAATTTCAGGGTGAACTTTCTGTTCACAAAACTGGAAGTCATGGGAGTATACCAAGTAACTTCTAAAGTTTGGGTTTGTGACATGGGAAAGAAAAATTAACTGTTTTAATAGTTGACAACGAAGTTTCCCAAGGCACAAGGACATACTACAACAAAGCCACAGAACAATTAAAATCAAAAACCCTGGTAATGCCAAGAGCCAATGAGGGTCTGCAACAGTCGGACATCTTTTAAATTGTTGATAGGAGGACAGAATGCTACAGTCACCTTCCAAATCGAATAAAATTAAATTCACGTCTACTTTCATAAAAGCAGCTTTTTGTAATAACCAAAACTTGTGAACAACCTAAATATTCAACTGGAGAAATGTCATGCCGTGGTATTCTGCTCAGCAGCATAAAGGAACCAACTACTGGCAATTTTTAAGTAAGCAGGAGATGGATACTTAGACGTATAAATTTGTCAGAACTCATCAAACTATATAATTAAGATTGATGCAACTTATAGACTGTAAGATAAGCCTCAATAAAAGAATATCTTCAAGAGAAAACTACATTCACTGGGAAAATGTGTTAATTAGGTCTTCCAAGTAAAAGGGTAACCTTTCCTTTCTCACACCGCTTTCCACTCTCTACCCTACGTGAGACGCGAAAGTCAGCGCGCCAGGTGAGAGGAAGGACAGCAGAGTCACTCCACGTGACAGAGTAGGTGTCCAGGGGAAAGAAGAGAAAGTAGGGAAGGAAATGGCAAAGAAGAGATGAAGCAAAATGGAGATGAGGGTTTATGAGCTGAGCGTGTAATTCCTTTTTGGGACATCTTAAAATATATAGTAAAATTTATTATACTAGCCAGAGTCTCTGTGATTTTGCAAAGATGGGCTAGATCTCACTATGAGGAAGATCTGACTAGGAGGAAAACAGCTCGAGAGACAGATTCTACTGGCTGAGGGGCTGGGGAGCACAGGCATGGAGAAGCAGGGGAGGATGTTAGATTTCTAGAGGGCCATCCAATTGCCAGGTCAAAGCAATTTCTGGGAGCTCTCCTGTGGTGTGGGGACCTCCCAGAAGGGACATGGGTTAATGAACAATATCTAATTGCACCTAACTTTTCTGATTTCTTTAAATCATACTTTTCTAGGGTCCTAATTATATTGTTCAAGGGTTTTACCCAACTGTTTCAAAAAGTTCTTTTGGGGGACAGGGAATTCTTCTTGATGGAGGTTATACATACATTGGATTCTTTAAATTAAGCCTCTGTTATAGAATCAAATATCAATAACCAGACCTGACTATCTAATAAGCAGATGCTTATGCTATTTCAAAGCTTAAAGCCTAGAAAAAAAAAAGGTGTCTTAACTAGTTTTACAAATCTACATTAATATGGTGATAATATGTAAACTGCGCAGCACCCACTTTTCCAGACTCCATAGACTCATTGATATGAAAAGCTTAAATGTAAAGATGGGTGCTCAGTAAAATATATAATCATCTGTGAAAGGGCCTTAATAATTCATGCTGGCAAAACCAATATGAGTTTAACTTCGGCTCTTAACTTTGTATGTACAGAAGATAGAATTATTTCTATAAAAATCACTTCTCTTTTATCTCTCCTGGTTTCCTTTCATTTTCTGACTTTTTATATCCAGTATCATCAGACTAAGTTGGATATGAATATTCTACTTGAAGACATCTGTTTTCATTTAATTAATTGACCCAATGAGTGCCACTCAAGTAACAGGACAGCTCTCACTTTTCTATTAGATAATTATGCAGTGCCACGGTGACACTGTAGCATCCATCATTCGCGGGCTTGTGTGAGAAGAGGGGAAACTCACGGTGAGGGATGATTCGGACACGCAAAACTCACATCACTCAATTACTTGATAAGACACAAACACACACAGACACAGACACACACACACACACACACACACACACACACACACACACACAACAGCAGCAGCAGCAGCAGCAGCAGCAGCAACCTCTTTTCATGATGTTTTGGCCATTTCCTTGACCTGCTGGTTAGTTCCCTCCATAAAGGAGCCATTTATGGGTGTGAGTCCAGGAACACACTGGAGTTTTATGTCTGAGGGAGCCACGTAAGCCTTTCGTGCCTTTGGTTAGCATTACTAAAGGGCATATTAACATCAGTAACTCTTGGCCCCAGTGACTTCGCGGCATCTCTATAAAAGAGCAGTAAATGGCTTTTTCAGAATGCAAGTAAAACCTAATCAGAAACCATTAAACGGAAATTCCACTGCCACCACTTTTTAAAAATAGTGTTTTAAGCTTTTTTTTTTCTCTTGGAGTGTTAACCATTAACAAGATGAATGCATTTCAAATATTAGACATTTCTATTCATACCAAAGAGTCCATTCTTACATAAAGCCTAAATTGAAATCATCTTATGTTTAATAGAAACAGACATGTATTTAAAATGAGAAGGAGAGAAAGCAGAAAACCTATAAAATGGATTTTATTTTTATAGGAAGTAGAAGCAGACGAAAGTTATTTTTAAAAGAAATTACCTAATTGATGGGCTTTTGGGTGATTTTATTCACTTCTTTATGTTTATCTGAATTGTTCAATTTTCCTCTAATAAATATTTTACTTTCATAATAAAAAACCTCTAGTGGTGAGCAAATCATGATACATTTTTAATGAACATAGAGTTGAAGCTATTGGGGTTTACTGTATGAATCAGATCTCTCCTTTCGTCTGGTTCTGAGAAAATCAAATAAAAAACAGTCCTAAAATATTCAGGGACCGGTCAGCCAGAGAACTCCTCTGAGCCTCCGTTTTCTCCTATGCAAAATACAGTGCCTGCCTGACAACTTTGTGATTTTGAAGTGATGATCTATGAAAAGTGTTTAGCACGAGGTTTGGCAGATAATAAGCATGCATTAAAGCTCACTTGCTATTAGCAATTCTGCCGATGAGAATAAACAGTTCATTCTTCAAGATCCAGCTCAGAACATTTCCCATCTTTAGGGTAAGTGAATAAATCGCTAATCTTGTTGCTACATCTTGGAGGTTGTAGTCATAAACCCTTTGCTTCATATTGTATAGACTTGCTCTACCAGAAAACACCCACATACATAGACAGCATGCCCTTCCGTGTAGAGATTCGGTTATTTCACGGTGTAAATTCAAGTCTGGAAGATTTGGCAGACTAAAAACAAGGAACTAATCTACACTCGACAAAGTGACCTGGCCAAGGAGGTGTGAGTGGCATCTGTTCTGTTCTGAGTGGTGAGTTGAGGTTATTGTAGGGTTTGGCGTGAGGTAGGCAAGCGTGAGGACCAATGAGGACCTCGTATTGAACCGCAGGGATGTAGATGTCCTACAGAAGAAGCTCAACCTTCTCCAAGGAGCTGCACGTGCTGGGCATCTATGCCAGACTTGGAGAAGCCGAAAGATGAGATCCAAGAAGGTGAAGCCGTTGTGGGTCTTGCCACAGTTATCTGACAGCAACATGAGCCTACAGGCAGAGAACACACGTATGATCCAATAGCACCGGATGTCCGTGTTGTCCTGCAGCGTGACAGCTGCTGCTTTGCGCCCACCTCCCTAGTCTATGCACATTCTTTTATGGCTGCGGTAGCCCAGAGAAAGCAACTCTTGGATATTTTGGTCCAGCTTAGCTAAGAGGCTCTGTGCAAAACCATCTTTACATGGCAGTCTGTTTAGGTTCAAGTCCTGTGGACACATGAAAATTTTGATCAAAACTTGCCTAAAGCCTACGACTTTGGCTCTGAATTTAACTAGCAAGAAAGGAGTTGCTTTTCTTCTTAGAGGACGAATCTCAAACTCTCTGGAATCTACCTACATCTGTCACATCTGAGTCTTAGCATCTCAGCAGAGAAGAGCATTCGTTTCCTCCCTTTCCCTACATCAGTGCTTTTCCAGCACATTCACTGGCAGCTTTCTCTACTGTTTCAGGATTATGGGTGGGAAAAGAGGATGAAAAACTTGCATATCTAATAAGTTTCTGGTGATACAGATCCTGAGAGAGAGAGACTTTGGCTCGAATACCACTGCTCCTAATCACGGTTAATCACCTGATCAGACAGGACTACCTGGAGAACTTTCTAAGATTTAGAGAGTTGCATTAAGTCTGGTATCTTCATTTGGGGTGGTGAGTATGTATTTTCTTTTTGGAAGAGTGGTTGTGGTATACATATTTATTTAAAAACTAGAGTTTTATAATTTTCATATTGTTAATTCCAACATTCTTAGAGTTGTTATCAGGAAAAAAGGGAACTTCTATGACCAAACACAGTATCAAAACAATTCAATATTGTTAACCAACTCTTTTCAGGACACAGCTGTAGGTGATATTTTATATTTTTGCTTATTTGGTTTTTGAGACAGGGTCAGATATCTTATAAGTGAAAGAGGCAGAGTAAAACCCGGGCACATGGAAGCCGGGTGTGGTAGCACGTCACTATAATCTCAGCACTTGTGAGACTGAAACAGGAGGGTGACTGTGAGTTCAAGGCCGGTCTGGGCTCCATAGTAAGTTCAGAACATCCTGGACTACAGAGCAAGACCATGTTTCAAAGAAACAAACAAAAACAAACCTGGGGACTTTGGCTTCAGTGTTTGAGCTCTTGACCATCATAGTATATTGATTGATAGGAGCTCTTGACAGGATAACAGGCACTGGAGGTGCTCAGAGATGACAGAGCTTTTCTCAGACTTGTTTGATTATAGATCATTTTCTACTATTTTTCCTGCCACCGCCTCCTCCTCCTCCTCCT
>PVKB01003178.1:182077-220102 GCA_004027205.1 Ctenodactylus gundi | reverse complement strand
ATGAAACTGTGAGCTGAAATTAATCTTTCCTCCCTTAAATTGTGGATGTTGGGTGTTGTGTCCCAGCATCCAGAATGTAACATAACTAAAACACATGGATGACTGTAGATGGGGGTCCCTCTTATGAAATTCACAAAAATAATAACATAAAAAGCCCCAACATAAATGGCAGGGTAGAAAGACAGGCAATGGTCAGATAGGAAAGGGTTGAACTTCTGAAAAGGGGTGGAGATAGTCATACTGATTCCCCAAATCTCATGGTTCTAATGTGTTTCAGAATTTGGAATTCATGTATTTACAAAAAAATGTTTAAAGGTTACTAAACAAGGCAAACATGAGGATGGAGCAGGGGAGGCAAGCTGGAAATTAACACAGTCAAACTGGGTATGTACACACATCATTTCTCTAAGGTGTATGTTATCAATATGTAAATGAATATGTACCATAAGCATATACAAATAAAAGTATAAAAAACTCACCTTGACTAAGACATATCAGCAACGTCTGAGTAACACCCATACTGTTTAGTCTTATGGAGATTTAAAATGCTCTAGGAGTGATACGTTCTTGTTTGGCAGTCTCAGGTATGGGAAAAATACTTTTGGTTAGGAGTAGGTAGCTGGACTGTAAAGTTTATCAGTGGTATACTATCAAGCCCGGGGATACTAGGCAAGGCCACCATCTTACACTGGGTTTTCAACATAAGACATTTAATAATTTACCATTTATTACTGTGGTAAAGGTCTTAAACATGGTATATGGTATTCTCCTAAGATCATGCATAATTTTTAACAGATTAGATTTGTTAACTCTTAATTCACTGAACACAATTTGTTAGAATGCTCCATTCCTAAAAGTACCATATTAATGGGTTATCTTTACTCATGTCTGTAAATGTGCAAAAAATTGACAAGTCCTCGTCACACATCACATTGACTGAGCTATTGTTATAAATGTTGAAAGTCACTGATTTAATTGAACCTTCCATAGAGTGCATTAATCCACAAGACACTCACGATTATCAACTTTTATGTTGATTTTTCAGAATTCAAAAGCAAACATGTTGTATTTAAGGACTAAAGTTTTAATTTTATATGCCAGTGAGAAAATAATATTCCCACAAAAAATTTGTAGCAACTTTTTCTGGATTGTAACTGATCTTTGAAGGATATTTACTACTCTGATATGAATAGCCTTTAGGAATCCGCATTTCTGTTGGAAGAAATTGAGAATATTTTCCTGGCTTTATGAGAAACGTGAGTTTTATCCACAATCATAAACAACTTATAAAAAAGAGTACAACCTTTACATGTATGCACATGGGGAAAACGTAGGAGGTGTAAATCTTCTCCCCTGTCTCTGCTTTCTGGCTACTGGCCTGAATTGCTTTCCTCCTTCATGCCCTTTCATCATGTTTCTACCTTGGAGCCTGGCTGTCATGGACTGAACCCACTGAAACTGTGGGCCAAAATAAACCTTTCCTTCTTTAATTTTTAGTTGTTTGGTATTTTGTTCCAGTGATGTCAAAATAAATAATAGACTGAAACAGAGACCTGTAAATGATCAGAAAACAGCTTCCTACTACATGTACTTTTAAGTTAATTATACTTCAAGTTATTGGTATACATCAGCTGATCTTATTTCAGCATTATTAAATAAAGTTTTCAGTGAAAAAAAGGGAAGGATTTTTAAAAAGGACCTACAGGCTAAAAGTTCTTTAACACACTAGTGAGACATTGTTGACCAGAGAGTAATAAAGAAAGAAAAATTAAGTTTTGCTAGAAACCATAATTTTTCGTCTCCATTTAAATTCATTTCTTCTAACTGACAAGCACTGACTTCTGTTGAATGAGAAAAACAAAACAAAACAAAAACCCAAAACATGTTTGTCCAACAATATGATTTGTTGTCCTTTGGGCCCTAGATTAAGAAGAAACAGCAAGATGTGCTTGGTTTCTTAGAAGCCAACAAAATTGGATTTGAAGAAAAAGATATTGCAGCCAATGAAGAGAATCGAAAGTGGATGAGAGAAAATGTGCCTGAAAACAGTCGACCAGCCACAGGATATCCTCTGCCACCACAAATTTTCAATGAAAGCCAGTATCGTGGGGTAAGGAAACAATTTTCTTTCTTATTTATTGCAAAGATTGCCTTAAATCTATTTATTCTTTTACTCTGACCTTCAAGCTTATACATAATCATTTGTGCTCCTTCTAAACAGCTGTAGTATTTTGCCTTCTAGAAAACAGATGGATGCAGTATCCACAGGATTGTAAGTGTAAAAAATAGAAATCTTGCAACATACAGTTGACTTTCTACTTTTTCAGTTTGATTTCATTCAGTATAGTTTTCATATGACTAGTGTGTATATGTAGAAGCCTCTAGAAATAAGTCAGCTACTTTAGTTACTTACATCAAGATGAGTTAAAATAAGAATATCGTATTTTCTTCTTGAAGGTTATAACAACTGCATTTTTATATCCTTAATGGATTTTCTTAAAATTTTATTTTACCCAATTGAATTTATGAAAGCAATGAGGGAGGCAAATAATTGAGGTTTTTTTCTTTGTGATAGGCTTTCAAGTATGCCACCTCATCGGATTTAATCTTTATTGTAACTCAGAATTAGTTACTTTCATTCTTATGTTTTCATTCAGTATGTGTTTAAGTAACTTCTGTACCATATGGCCATTCTAGGCACCATGGAGTATAAATATAAATGAAACACTGTTTCTTGTCTTGAGGAGCTGATTGGAAATGGGATGTGTGAAGAAACATAAATATCTGCAATAATTAGAGTAATAGCATGGAACAGAAAGTTTACATAAGGGCCATAAAGCTTTGGAATGAAGAAACGTTTATAATCCTAACTCCTCAGATTTGCCGTGTCTGAAGAGCAAAAGTTTTGGGAAGCACCAGTACAGATCATTTGTCTCAGCTTTGTACAAGTGAGAAAGACACTTTCTGGTAGTGTGTTTTGCTTGTGTGAATTCAGAGCATCTATGGGAGGAGTATGACCAAAATGGGAAATTTTGTGTACAAAATGTTTTCTCTATTACTGAATGTGTCAATTAAAAGAGTAAGCTTGGAGATTTCAAGTCTTGCTACAAACAGCAAATGTCAGAATATGCTTTGCAGATAGGTAAAGGAACATAGACTCTTTTGAATAGTGAAACTCTAGTGCATGTATATTTAGAATTTCTGCAAATTATTGAATCCCAGGGTCTGGAAGAAATGACTGATGTTATACTGTCCAGTTTAAGTCAGTATATGTTGTTGTGAGCTCTCATTATTTAAATTTTTATTTTTAAAAACTGACACATAATGTACGTTCTTATGGAGTATCATGTGAAGTTTTGATACATGTATATTTGTTTAATTCTCAAATTAGGGTAAATGTGTATATCTGAACCATTTATCATTTCTTTGTAGTTTAAGTATTCAAGTCCTTCTTCTTTTTGGAAGTACACAGTACATCACTGTTACCTCATTTTTGAAGCAAAATTCCAATTGCTTTTTGACAACAATATGTTTTGGATTATGAGGGTACATTTGGGAAACCATATTTATCTAGAGAAATTCATCCTTTGAACTTAGAGAACATGCAAAATAGAGTATGATATATAAATAAGACAAGTATCACTGAGGAATTGCAAGATGGAAAAAAAGTGGCTGGAAGTAAGACTAACCAACCAAAACATCTATTGCTGCTATACTTTGTGCCCACCACTGAATTAGAACTTTAACAATAAGAATTACAATTTTTCATTTTATATATTCTTATAATAGCATAAACCAGTCATTCATAGAAAACATATTATTTGTCCGAGTTTGTATATTCTTTCTGTGCATGATAATAATCAGCCTGCATACTTATCCCATGAAGTAGGCATTAGTAATTTCATTTTATTGATAAATCATGAGACATGAAATCTACAAGGAGTCGGTTTCCTAAATCATACGAGTAAGTAGAGATGTGCCTTTCTTTGTTTGAATCTTGTATATCTTAAACTATTATGTTGTTCATTTTTTTTTATTTACTTAGAGATCTCCTCCTCATTCTTTTCTTGCTCTATTCTCTCTTTGGGGGAAATGAAGTGATAGCCTGTATAAATTACATTTCCCAGCTTCTATTACCAACTGAATTACTACTATTTGATCAGTAATAAGAGGCATTGGGTGGAAGATTGTCCCACAGAAGAAGAAAGATGAATATATATAACCTTCTGTGTAGTTTCTGGCAATATCCATGTCAGTGGTTGCATCACTTCTGTGGTTACAGTGCTATGATGTATCTCAGTTTACTTTTTCATTCTTGAGGCAGAATATCCAACATCCACAGAATAGGGTAGGAAAGGTTGATTTAGCTCATAATTTCAATTGGCTCAGTCCATTCATTGGCAGCTGCCAATGGTGGAAGCAAATGGCAATAGCCTCACTGGCAGATGAAAAGCCAAATGAAGGAGGGAGGATGGTGCTACTGTATATCCTTCCACATCCTGTACAAATGATCTGCCCCTTCTGGGTTAAGCCCCAGTGTTCCACCCCTTCCGGATTAAGCCCCAGTAATCTGCTCCTTCCAGGCTACACTCCCAGTCATGTGCCACATGCCTATAATCTATGCACCCCTCCTGAGCAGGCCTCATCTCGAATAGAACATGACTCCATAGGCATTCTGCACATCAAAAATCATGAAGCTTTTGGATGACATTTCAGATCCAGACAGTAACATTCTGCTCCTGGCTCCCAAAAGACTCATGTCTACCCCCTTGTGCAAATATATTTAGGTCTTCTGTAAGAGTAGCCAAAGTCTTAACAGTTCTAGCACTGCTGAAAAGCCCACGTCCAAATCTCCTCTAATCTGGGTTTAGTTCCCCAGCACCACATAAGCAGACATGGCGACACCCACCTGTAATCCCAGTATACGAGAGGCTGAGGCAGGGGGATTGCCAAAAGTTTGAGGTCAACCAGCATGAACTACAGAGTAAGACCCTGTCTAAATAAATAAATAAATCTCATCTGAGACTCAAGGCCAACTATTACCTGTGACCTCCTGTGAAAATCAAAGAATAGTTACACACTTCCAACATACAATGGCACAAGATAAACATTCCCATTCCAAGAGAGGATTAGAACATAGAAAGCAGTCAGACCAAAGCAAGCCCCAAAATCAGGAGGACAGTCACTGAATTGAATCCTGTAGTTTCATTAAATCCTACAGTTCTCTGCCCTATACTTGGAATAAGCTGTGGTGAGATGTGAGCTCCAAAGGGCTTGGGTGGCCCTGCTTCTGCAGCATTGCCTCCGGTTGCAGTCTCCTTTGCTTTTTGGTGGTGGGGGCGGGGGGGAGGTGATCGCTCCACATAACAGCCTGTGGCCTTCGTCAGCAGATGATCCACATTTCTGGCATCTCCAAATTTCTGGGATCTCCACTGCACCTTAGGCTTCTCCTTTACAACTTCATGCACCTCACTACCAGGGTACACTGCCTGGCCTCCAAGGCCTTCTTCTAAAATTTGAAAGGAAGCCTCCTTGGCCCCACAACTCTTACATTCTGTATGCCTGTGAATTAGTACTCTGGACCCTTTGTGTCATGTGTGCAGCTGCTTCTGAGTGCCTGGATTGCTGAGTACTGGGCATTTGAACTCTGGCCAGTACATCCCTCTTTGGTCCTATAGGAGCCCTGGGGTACTCTTCCTAGAGCAAAATCTTTTTCCTTTACACTTTAATTGGTAAAGGGTAGGGTCTTAATGATTTCCTAAGACACCCTCAAGGCATCTTTTTTTATAATCCTGATTCCATGTGCTTGGCTTTTTTGTTTAATAGTCTCGCTTTTTTCCCATTTTATCGATATGTATAAGTGCAAAATTTAAGATTTACAATGAAGTTGAGCATTTTGTGCACATACTTATCTTGCCAAGGTGACAAGGACTTTCTCGCTCTCCTTTTATTCCTCCCACTACCTACCCCTCCCTCCCTGCCCTACCCCCCTGTTTCACTTTGTTTTTCGCTTTAAGTTCCATGAGATAGTTAGGTCTCTCATATCAGGGAGACCATTTGATGTTTCACCTTCTGCTTCTGACTTATTTCACTAAGCATGATATTCTCAAGTTTCTTCCATTTCCCTGCAAAAGCCTCCACGCTGTTGGACTTTATAGATGCATAGTATTCCATTGTATATAAATACCACAGTTTGTGTATCCATTGGTCTGTTGATGGGTATTTGGGTGTCTTCCATATTTTAGCTATTGTTAGTTGTGCTGCTGTGAACATGGGTATACATGTACCTCTGTTATGTGTTGTTTTGATTTTGCTTTGTAGCCCAGGTTGGCCTTGAACTCAGCAATTCTTCTGCCTTAGCCTCTTAAGTGTTGGGATTATGGGTATGCACCAGTATACCTGGCTGTACTTGGCTTCTTTTTGATGCTAATCTCTAACAAACGTGCTCTCTTTTTGCTCTAAACTGCAAACTTTTTATATCTTTTTGCTCTGCCATTTTCTGTTGCTTCTCAGTGTAGAGCTGGCTAAAAGTTGCAAACAGTACCCATGTGACATCCTGAACTTGGGGCTACTTGAAGTTTCCACCACTAGATTAAGGAGTACACTACCTTTGATCTCAACTTCAGGCAGACTCTTAAGACAAGGGCAAAATGCCAACAGTTTTTTTTTTTTTTTTCCAGAGCACAGCATGTATGGTTACTATACCATTTTCTAATAAAGTCCTCTTTCCCATTTGAAACCTCTTGAGCCTGACCTTTTGAATCTGCACGTGTCTTGGCATTCTGGTCTTTTGAGCTCTGACCAAAATCTCCCATCAAGGTTGGTTCACAGCAGTCTAAGGCTTCTTTAGCTGGTAATTTAAAAACTTTCCCAAATTCCTCCCCAAAATCAACAGGAAGAGGTAATAATTGTAGTATTTATATACTAAATATTGGCAGACCCGATTTTACAAATCAAAAAATGCTCAACATTAAAGGACAGATTGACACCAGTGTAGTCATACCGATAGACTTCAGTGTTCTACTGTGACAGATAGACAAAAATTCAAACAAAAATAGAATTAAACTATGCAATTGAGCATATAGACTTCTCAGACATATATGGAATGTTTCATCCAATAACAAATACATATTTTTCTCAAAACATACAAAACTTTCTTCAAAATAGAACATATCCTAGGTCATAAAGCATGCTTGAATAAATACAAAGGAATTGGAATAATCTTCATATTGTAGAATTAGAGAGGAAATAAACTAGAAATCAAGAACAAAAGAAACCACCTAAACTATACACATGGAGATTAAATAATACACTTTTGAATAATCAGTAGGTCACAGAATAAGTCAAGGAAAAAAATTGAAAGTTTCTAGAATGTGACAATGGCAATGCATCAGGCTAAAAACTATGAGACACAATGGAAGAAGTTATGGGAGGGAAGCTTATATATAGCTGTGAGTGCTCTATGACAAAGAATAGAGCAATCTCAAATAATCTAATGAACAATCCAAATATGAAACTAGCAGAATAAAAGAAATTATGAGGAGTAGACAATAAATTACATTGAAGCCAAAAAATATATAAAGGATCAATTAATCAGAGTTGATTATTTAAAAGAATACATAACATTGATAAACCCCTTGCTGAAATTAACAAACAACGAAGGAGAAGACTAGTGTCAGTGTAATTAGAAATTAAAAAGCAAAATCTCAATGGATACTCCCAAAATAGCTTGGATTTTAAGAAACTACTTAGGAAACATATGCTATAATTAATTGGAGAACCTAGAGGAAATGGGAAAAATTCCTATAAACTTGAATTGACAAAGCTGAATCAAGAGAAGATAAAAAGCTTTGAAGAGACCAATAACTAGTAACTAAATAGAGGCAGTAATAGAAAAACCTTACCAATAAAGACAAGCTCAGGATTCAGCTGGACTTACCTGTGAATTTTATCTGCATCACAGAAGATTTACAAACAGTACTTCTCATACTTTTCTATGAAATCCAAAGGAAAGGGCATTACCGAACTCATTCTTAGATGCTAGCATAGCCTTGATACCAAAACTGAACAAGTACTTACTCATAAAAAAAAGCTCTGGACCAGTTTCTTTAATGAACATAGATTAAAAAAACTCCTTGACCATACAGATGCTTACAAAGGAAATACCATGAATCATTAAGAAGATTGCACATCATAACCAAGTGGCCTTCATGCCCGTGATGCAAAGATTTTCATGGGAACATGAACAAGATGCACTGGGAAGGCCCAGACAGGAGGATTATTATGAGTACAAGACTAGTCTAGGCTCCACAGTGAGGTCAGGACCAGCCTGGAGTATAGAGCAAGATCCTGCCTCCCCACACCCCCCAAAAAGACCTTACCTCAAACCATATAAGCTCTTTATGGCAGACTTACTGCCAGCATAATACTAAATAGTAAAAAACCGAAATCCTTCTCTGTAAAAGTCCAAGCAAGGCAAAGGTGTCCACATTTGTTGAGAGCCAGAACAACAAACGAGAAAGAAATGAAAGAGACACGCACAGGAAAGGAAGATGTTAAAGTGTTCTTTTGTAGGTGATATGGTCCTGTTCTTGGAAGACCCAGAATTTCCAATAGAAGAATGAAAATAATAAATTTAGTAAAGTGAAAGATACAAAAAATCAAAAAAAACCAAAAATCAGTAGCATTCCTGTACACTGATAGTAAACTCACTGAGAGGAAATGAAAACCATCCCAGTCCCAGTAGCTTCACGTCTCCGCCTTCTTAGCCTTTCCCTTTAGCCCTTCCTGTAGTAGTGTACGCTGCTCTTGCTAGTCTCTGGATTATCTCATGTCTCCAATATGCCCTCGGCTCCGTAATACTTAGTAATTAGCTCTCCATATTAATTTTCTTTAATTTGTTAATTGATTAATTTTCAGCTTTCTGTGTTTCCTAAATTGGCAGTACTGGCATTTTAGTTGAATAGTTTTTTTTTTTTTTTTTTTTTTTTTTTTTTTTTTTTTTTTTTTTTTTTTTTTTTTTTTTTTTTTTTTTTTTTTTTTTTTTTTTTTTTTTTTTTTTTTTTTTTTTTTTTTTTTTTTTTGCAAGGCTCGTCCCTGTTCATTTTGAAGTCATCAGTTGTGCTGTTGGCTTCTACTCATGAGAGGCCAGTAGCACCCTAATTATGAATAAGTGAGAATATCTCCAAACATTGCCAGGTCTCTCTTGGGAAGAAAATTATGTCCTGTTTTGACTTAGGATGTTATCTCCTGACAGGAGCACACTAGAAGCTATTACTTATGTACATATATGAAGCCCAGCTATAGGAGATGCAAAATTTATAAGACCAATCAGTCATTGTTCTGAAGAGCTTATGCTCTGTGTGTGGGGAAGTGAAGCATATTTTCATGAAATAATAATTGATATAATATCCGTAGATGATGAAATATGCTCTGTATCATGTTATGAATAAATTTCTTCATTTTTCTGATGATAATTCCTATAGAAAATGAAAACTGTGTCGTAGTCTCTTTTGTTTAAATTGTATCTCTAACAAGTGTATGCTCACTTTGTTGTATGTCGTCAGTATTTGTGGAATACATGATGTAGTTTGGCTTAGTCATTAAACTGATATTATTTTTCTCATATTTATAAACCTGTTTGTAATTGTTAGGTCTGAAGACAACAAACTGTAATTTGACCACAAAATACTAGACTGAAAAATTGTTCTGGTTGCTTTGTGGTAATAAAAATAGCTCTTGTATGCCTCCTCAATTCTAACTAGTATTTTGTTGTTATTTCCAAGTGGTTGAGTGTAAATATGCTATATGTAACTTGTTTACCTTGAGTAACTGATTAGTCATATGCGTTATTACAGACACGATGTCAGGATCCAGTTAGTTTCAGTTTTGAGCAGTGAGCTCACAAGACATAAAAAATGCTTTAGTACAGTCATTCTACCTCTTTCCTTCATTTTTTTGCAAATTGAACTTGAGTTCAATTTTCTTAGATTCTACATTTGAATGAGAACATGTACTGAGTGTCCCAGGAGTTTGCTAACTTTTTCTATGTGTGGTGATTTTGGAGGCATCCATTACATTAAATTTAATGCTTGGATTATTTTTCTTATAGCCTTAGTATTACTCGTGTGTTCCTGGTACCGAGATTGAGCGTAGGGCCTTCACACTTAGATACATCCTCAGTTCATTCTTATTTTTGATTTTGAGACATGGTTTCACTGAGTCATTGAGTTACCCAGGCCGGGAAAACCTTGTGATGATATTCCTGCCTTGGCCTCCCAGAGTGCTGGCATAATAGGCTTGACAGATTAATCCTGAGCAAATAAACTTTTGCATTATATTTTATATTTTTATATGTGTGATGACCTTTAGGACATGCTGTATTATTTGTGTTTCTGTGGTTGGCTTATTTCATTTAAATTAGTAGCCTCCAGGTTCATCCACGTTGTCACAAGTGACAGGATTGCTTCCTTTTTGAGGGCTAATGTTTTATTGTGTATATGCAGGATGTTTTCTTTATCCATTCGCTCGCTGCTGATCATGTAGCTTTTCTCTGTTTCTTAGCTGTTGTGAATAATAGTGCTGCAGTGGAAGTGAGGGTGTGGATAGACATCTCTCAGGCAAACCTTTCTTTCCCTTTGGGTTCATGCTCAGCGTGTGATTGTTGGATCATATAATAGTTATATTTTTCAACTTCTGAGGAGCCTCCAAACTTTTAATGTAATGATCATGCTAATTAGCATTCTTGCCGACATGCACAAAGTTGCTTATGTACTCAAGCGTGTGTTTATGTTTTTATTTATTGTGGTGCTGCGAATTGAACCCAGAGCCTTTGCACTGAGCAACATCCCTACTTCATTTTATTATTTGAGACGTACTCTCACCAAGTTGCCAAGTTACCCAGTCTGGGTGTGAATTTGCAATCTTCCTGCCTTAGCTTTCTAGGGTGCTCGGATTACAGGTTTTTGCCAATATGTCTGCCTGTGATTTTTTTTTTTTTGTTTTGTTTTTCCAAATTCTGACCATTAGTTGTTATCTTTCATTATTTTGCAAGAAAAGAAAAAAACCTCATTTTTCATATGCCTGTTAGCCTACTAGATGTCTTCTTCTGGGGCACATCAATTTGGGTATTTTGATCCTCTTTGAAGATTGGCTAACTCATTTGCCTTTTATTTACATTTGTGCCTTGTTACTCTGCCTACTTCTGTTTCTACCGGGATCTTCTCAGTCAGCTTGGTGGAATAAACACACATATTTCTTTAGTGAGTAATTTTGTCTTATTTATATGTTTTTACCACGTTTATATACTTTTACCCTATCTCCTAAGAGGTGAATACATTACTTGAGTTATTTTTAATCTAACATTTAAATTACGAGTCAGTAGCATTGACTTTTTGTCATACAATTTCTATGAATTTTAACACATACGTTGATTTGTGTAACCAGTCAGGAAAGCTATCCCATGAACTCTCTCATGTTAACCCTTTGTAGTTAACATTCCATCCACCCTCAGCTGGCAAACACTGATCCTATTCCTATTACTGTAGTTTTTCTTTTCGAGAAGATAATACAGATTGATCCATATACTGTGCAACCTTTTGAGACTAGCCTGTTTTAGTCAATTTAAGATGCATGAGATCCATTCAGATTGTTGCATGTGTCACATTTTATTTAATTACTGTAGAGTATAGACATTTTCACTGCTTCCAGTAACTATCGTTACTTTAAACATTTGCAGTAAGGGGTTAACTCAAGGATACATATCAAGGACTTTGAATACTACATAATATGGTAATTATATTTTTCAATTCATAAGAAACTGCCAATATGTTTCTAGATTGACCTATGTCATTTTATATTCTCATATCTGAGCGTTGTCTTGGACAGTGTCCTTCACAAAGCAATTTTCTCTTAATTCTATGCTGAAAGTCCATATATGAAGAAAATGATTATTTGATTTTTCTTGGTGTTATGGTTTAAATCTAAACTATCTCCCGAGGATTTATGTGTTTGGAGGGTGATTGGATGACGAGAGAACTATACTCATCAGTGGACTCACTGATGATTTCTTGTAGTTAGGAGTCGGGCCTGATTGCAGGGATGGGCTGCTGGTGCTGTGATTTGGAAGGGTATATTTTTGTTCCTTGTCCTTTTCTTTTCTTCCTGCTTCTTGACCACCATGCCATTAGTGGCTGGCTGCCCCTTATGCTGTTGCCAGCGGCCTATGTGTGGGCTGAGACCTATAAAACTGTGAGCTCAGATGAGCTTCTCCTTTACATTTTGGATGTTGGATATTGTGTTTAGTGAAAAGGAAATGACTAAGACGTGGGCAGAATTCACACTCAAAGGGGTGATCGTTAGCTTGAGAGGCTCTGAACATTTTATGTCCAGATCTTTAAAGTACCTAGAAAAGAAAAAGTGCTTGAAAACGTTCTTGTAATTGGCAGTCTGCTGATGAATCATTTTCAAGAGAAGCTAACAAATCATAGGTTTTTTGGCTTTAATAAATCAGCCAAAATGCCAAACGTCTCTCTTTGTTTAAAAATCAAACAAATTAAGTCCAACTATAGACAATGGCTGTGTTTCTAAGTATGTTCAGTATTGATTGTAAGTCGTAAATTTTGGTAAGTCTATTAATTTTGTATGAGGCTTGGTTGCTTAGAGGATGACAGTGTGAAACCCAACTGAACTCAGTCATATAAGTCTCCTTTTGGATCCCCAAGGTTGAAACTTCTTGGGGTTTGATTGCTCCCCTAGTCCTAAGTCATGTGTGTTGGCGGTCTTCTGTCCGTAGACAGGGCCTGAGGGGGGTGAGTGCACAGTCCACCCGTTTCCCAGCCTCTCAAGTCCCGAAAGACACTCAGACGCGACAGGGAGTTTAGTCAAGCAGGAACTCACTTTATTCAGGAAGTACAGAAGCTCATATAGGATAGGGGAGGATGTCGTAAGAAGGAGGGGACAAGTAACTTGACGTGGCACTCATGTAAGTGAAACTTTAGCCGGTTAGCCACTTATTCACACCAGCGTGTATTGGGCTTAAACAGCAACTACATTATGATCACACACTGTCCATGAGGGTGGAAAATATTTTTTCACCTCCCCCGAGGCACTTGTCCAGCGCCATTTTGGTCCCGCGTGTCCCCACAGTCGTGGACATTTCATTCTGTAGCACAGGCTCACCATTCTTTGGCCTTGGTCATGTAGAGCTAAAACCCAATCTAAAGAGACTGAAGAGAAATTTCTCTCTAAATGAATAAAGGAAGAGAAAAATACAGAGAACTAGAACAGCAGTCTACCATCAAAGATAGGCATTTCTAATGGGGGAAAATCCAGAGGATTTGCATAGTGGAGGAAGTGCCAAGTAGATGTAAATGCCTATCATACAAAGTAAACATTCTCCCCTTTTCCTGTGGTGCATCATACTTGTAACAGAAATTAAATGAGACTGCGGGGCCTTGTCTTTTGACTAATTACAGAATTCCAGTGTTAGTGAAAATAGCCTATCTGCCTCTAAGGAGGTAGCTCGCCCTACAGAGAGTCGTTGTGAATATGTTTTCTTTTCTTTTCCATGTTGGTTGCACATTGTTGACTCTTGTTGCCTTCTTTTCATCAAGGACTATGACGCCTTCTTTGAAGCCCGAGAAAACAATGCAGTGTATGCCTTTTTAGGTTTGACAGCACCACCTGGCTCAAAGGTATGATTTTTTTTTTTCAGCTTTCTTATTGCTGCTGGGTTTTTTAAGTAATAAGGTTTCCATCTTTATTAATTGTTCAGGTTAAGTCAAAGGCAGTGCATCAGAGCTAAAAATCCCAGCTCTGTGTATGCTTAAGCCTTACTAAGGCTGAGAAGATGTGCGTAATCATACACATAAAATTGTAAAGTGTATGTGTAGGAGGTAAGTGATAAGTGGAGTGATTTCCTTACAAGACCACCCAAGGTAGCCAGCTGATCATTGCACATTCACAAACAAATGATTAAATCCTTCAAAAAACCTCAAAAACTATTATTCCAGCTGTCATGCACAGTTCTACATGTCCAAGCATCTTAGTTCATGGTTGTCTCTTTAGGAATGTGTACTATCTTTGTGTGAGAACAAATTATAGATTCATCCATTCAAGGTAGCTAAGAGAATTTTGACTCACAAACAGGTCACTAAATTGCTGGGTAAATTTGGGGAATCTTCGCTACTAACTCAAATTAATTTTTCAAGTGGTAGTATTCCCAGGCTAGACCAGATAAAAACAAAAATAAAATTGTCTATCATATGAATGCTTCAAAGCTAGGGATTCTAAATATACTATTGCCTTTTACTATGGGTGTTCTCCACACAAATTGGCTTAATCAAGATGTGTGTTTCCTGGTACATGAATCTGCTACATTCTTAGCATTTAATTTTGTGTTAAATAGATCATTCAGACTACAACATCTTCAATTTTGAGAACCTGTGTGTTGTCTGTATTTTTACTGGGTACAATGTGCCACGGTATAATTGTATTTTTTGACATTCTTTTTTCTCCACAAATAAAATGTTATATTTTAAGTTTTGTATAATTTGAGTCATAAGAAAAAACTAGGTAAAGAGTCTTTCTTTAAGTAAGCTAATAAGACCCAAGTTAAATCACTGAGTTTAGTGCAGATTAAGGGAAGCATGAAAAAGATAACATGAATAATCTATTTTATGAGGCTGATGAGTCCTACCTCTTTGATTAAAATTAAGATTCATTCCCTCGTTTATTCATTTCACAAGTTGTTGAATGTTGAACATTGACATTAATGGTGGGTCAGATACCCAGAATACAGCATATTTCCCACATTATAATTTCTTATAACCTAGAAATAATTATACAACAAATGTATGTGTAAATAATTATAACTTAAGGCGTTCTTTGGTAAATTCTCTTTTAATTAAAATGTATGTAGTTTTGTCAGTTATAAACCAGTAGAGACAAATAGGGTAAGAAAAGAGAAAATATGAGAAACCATTTTACATAATTGTGTCAGTAAATAAATGCTTATCATTCTGGCAGAAGTTAAGAGAGACTCTTGTGGCTTCCATATGGACGCTAAAGGGGTGTCCAGGATACTCTGCCACATGAAAAATGCTCATTTCAAGATAAATAGAGGAATGAATAAATAGGTAAATATGTGGACCAATTTTCTTCTATTGAAATAGGTAATCATGTATCTGAAATTTGAAGAATATCTCTTACTCATATCTCTTACTTATCTTTATAAGATACATGACAATCAAAACAAACATGTAAGGAGAGTGCTTGATTTGTAATTAGATCTTCATCTCAGTATCTACCTTTAGCTCTATTAGAATGATCTGAATCACCTTACCCCACCCTTCATTATGATGATAATTTAATACAACACAGTCTCACTGTAATCATTGGGCTCACCTGGATGGCAGAATGTGAAACTTGTATACTCTGATCAACACATTGCCATTGTTTCTGACCATCTGCATCTGACAGCCCCATATAATAAGCAGAAGACGTTTTCAGATTCTGTATAATGCAATCCTGCTCCTCCTTCGTGTTGATCACCACCGTAGGGCCTCTCCGTTCTACAGCAGTTCTCCTTACTCTCATTTCACAGTTTTGAGTCAACAGAAAAAGTGGCAGTGGGAGTTGAATGACTTCTCATTTTTTTGGGCAGCAGTTCCAAACTTTTTCTTCCATGGTCAAATTGTCCTACACACAGTCTAATTCTGTGTGAAGCAACTCT
Source organism: Ctenodactylus gundi (assembly GCA_004027205.1). Classification (NCBI taxonomy): domain Eukaryota; kingdom Metazoa; phylum Chordata; class Mammalia; order Rodentia; family Ctenodactylidae; genus Ctenodactylus; species Ctenodactylus gundi. The sequence continues at coordinate 204,369 of PVKB01003178.1, read as the reverse complement.
TTTATAGTCTTTTTTTCTTTAAGATGCTGAGAATATTTTTGAAATAAAATGATAAATGTAACAAATGATAACATTTCCTTCAACAGAGGAAGTATCAATAGTGAAGAATAAAGCAGCTTGCAGAAATCAGGTTAACTTGAGTGTGAGAGGTGCCTTTTTTGGGGCGCTGCAGGAGTCTGAGCCAGTGTCTGAGGACTTCTATTTCTCCCCCCCCCACTTTATTGATATGTATAAGTGAAAATTTTAAGGTTTACAACGAAGTTGAGCATTTTGTGCACATACGTATCTTGTGAAGGTGACAAGGACTTTCCCACTCTCATTTTCCCCCTCCCCCTCCCCTCTCCTCCCTCCCTTCCCCGCCCTGCTCCCTGTTTCACTTTGGTTTTTTTTTTTTTTTTTAAGTTCTATAAGAGTTGTGATCTGGTATTTCTTTTCACACCTGCCTTCAACATGAGTAGTTACTGACCGTGTGGAGAAGAAACCTGGTTTCTTCAGAGATTCCGTTTCATCCCATCGTCAGTATCTTCTCCATTGACTCCATCATGCCCGGGTAGCATCATCAGGGTGCTCCTTTCCTTACCTGGATGTTGTTGCATCATCAGGGCACTTTACCCCCACCTCTGTGGTAAATTCTGTCAGACCGATGTGAATAAAATGCAGGAGGAGTTCTGAAGAAGTAATCATAAATTTGTAGTGAGTAGACTAGTAAAGTTTTTACAAAGAAGTTTGAATTGTTGGAGATTCCAAAATAATGATGCGACAAAAGACATCTTTCACAGGGACAGCAATAGAAACCACTGATGGGGATATAGCTGTATATCATGATGTATTCATTGATAGAGTGTAATGCACTGCGACTGCCGCATAGAAGATATTAGTAAAGTTGTATTTGGAAGTGAAACTGGCTAGCTAGGATGGGTGATTGATTATGATTGTGCTCATCTTACTGCTTAACATTGTGATTGCTATGTAAGTTAGTTTCAGCTTTATCCTACAGACATCCAAAACCATGCTGGGAAATAAAGGAAAACAATGATTGTCTCTGTATTATTAAGACATGATTTCATCTGTGTCTTAAGAAAATAAAGTTGGCATCTGTATGCATTGTGAATCACTGAAGAAATGAGATTCTAGAGATGAGAAGCCGTGGTAGAGGACACTTTCAGGGCCCAGAAAATGACTGAGAGGGCCTAAGGTGAGAAAGGAGTCTTAGAAATTAAACTATGAATTCAAAAGACATAAAATGGTATGTTGTAGGATTTATTATAACAATTAATTGGTAGCTGTATATGTAAAGAACTGGGAAGGATTAAAGGTGTGTGTGGGACCTCTAACCTAGGTGATTTGGCAATGAAAAAAGGTCACGAAAGAAAAAGAACAGTGAGTGATCCAGGTAGGTTGATCTTGCAAAGAAGGCATATGATATTCTGAAGGAAGGTTCAGAAACTTTGCATTTGAAAATGCCTTACCTTTGCTCTTATAAGGTAAGAGTGAGGGGAAATTAAAGACATCTGTATTTTGCGCACAGCTGAAAGTATTGGCTTGTTGGAAACAGGCAAAGAAATAATATTAGGATTGCTCATCAAGTCCCCAAGATGAAGGTGGAATTGAGTCCAGAGTAGAGCCAGTCAAATTAGTTGTAATTAGCTTTTTTTCCCCCTTTTACTCTTTAGGCCTGGGAGTAAGGATCTTTGAGTAAAAGAACGGTGATGTTATTAAGGATTAGATAAATGGGAAGCTGATATATTGGGCTAACAAGATCAGAGGTGGATTTCACAATGGACATAAAAGGTGGATTGATGCTAGGGAGATTTTAAATGTTTATGTTTAATATGGTATTTCTAAGACTAAGAATGATAAATTTGGTGTGAGAGTATTATTTTTCTATTCTTCCACTCAATCTTCAGGTTTTGCCATTTAGGAGATAATGACCTAATAAAAAAACTGGTTGAGGAGAAAGCATATGAATTAAGAAATACAACTAGATAATCCACATTGGAGAAGTACATTGGTGGTATAAAAATGCGGTAAAATGAAATAAAGTTTTCATCTGTGAAGTCAGCCGAAAAAAAGGGCACAAAATAATACTTAGTGCTGAAAAGAGTACATTGAGAGACATACTCGGTTTCAGTACTGGTAGTCATGTAAATCGGCACTCCATTTTGAAAACTAAAGTGAAGTTGTGTATCAGTCCCTCAACACTGTTATGGTCCTTAATCCACTCATTGCAGAAACTACTGGGTATTGTAATGTAGTCTAATGAAATAATACTATACATGGAAAAGCCTTATGAATAAAAATAAAAATATGAAAACATGAATCAAAATGTAATTTATGAATCTCACATTTATCAAAATCCACCCAATGAATTCACCAGCTGAATGAACTTTATGGTCAATAACATTAATCAAAACACTATGTGATTTTGAACTTATGAACAAATTAAATATCCAACAATATTGTCAGCAAAATGCAGTTTTTTCCCCCTCCATGAATTTATGCTATCATTAAAAAATAATACACTAGCCTCCTCTCTTCTTTTTCCAAGATTTCACTTTCTATGGTTTCGGTTACCTCAAGTCAACTCTGGTCTGGAAATATTAATGTAAATTTGTGGAGATAAATAATTCATAAGTTTTAAATTGCTGCCCTGAGTAGCATGATAAAATCTCTCACCAGTTTCTTCCATACCACCCAGACATGACCATCCTTTTGTTGAGCTTATCCACTCTGTATATGCTACCTGCTGGCAGTAGGAAGAAAACAAAGAGGACTACATCCATGACTTTTTATTACAGTATATTTTTGTAATTTTTCTATCACTAGTTATTGTCGATTTCCTACTATGCTTAATTTGTAAGTTAAACTGTATTGTAGGTGTGTTTGTATATGTGTTTATAAGAGATAAAACAGGTGTTGTACTGTGTGGTTTCAAGGTTCTACTTGGAATGTACTCCCTATGGTAAGAGGGAAGTATTGTACTTTGTGAAAGAATGTGTTACATCGAGTTACAGGTCTGGAGGAATAGCACAGAGGTTAGAGTGCTTGCCTAGCAAGCACAAGGGTCTGGGTTTAATTTCCCAGCACCACATAAGCTGGGCACATGCCTGTAATCCCAACACTCAGGTGGCTGAAACAGGAGGTTTGCCGTGAATTTGAGGCCAGCCTAGGCTACATGGTGAGTTTAGGACCAGCCTAGACTACAGAGAGAACCTGTCTCAAGTAGATGGTAAACTGAGTTACAGAATTGTTCCTACAGTATAATTTTTAATTACACTTAGAACCTATGCTGAAAATAAAGACTAAAAGGAATTTTAAAAAACATAGCAAATATACATGTTTTTCTCTCATTCTTTATTTTACAGATAATTTCCATACAGTCTTTATACCTAAAATTCTTGAAAACCAATGCCCTGAAGAGGTTGATACTAAATAGTACTGTACTGTAGATATTTCCATATCACAAGGAACTTTTGTGTGGCAGACAAAAACTTTAGAATCTCTTTTGTGTTATTTTATATATTTAAAATATACATAAATGCTATTACTTGCTCTATTTTATCAATGCAAGCATGTATTTCTTAGTGTTGGCACTTCTGAATTTGTGTTACAGCTGATGATGTTTTAAGACATGAAATAAAATAATTGATATGTTTTCCTAAAAACAAATCCAGTGATGTAGATACCAAGAGGAAAAGGACCTCCTCTGTTTAAGGCGTGTTCACTAAAAATATATTGAGGGAGTGGGAATGGCTGCTTAGAGAATTGCTGTTACCGTCTTTGGTTGGTTAGGTACTTGATAGACAAGAGCAGAGGCAAATACAATCTAGGCCCAGATGTGACAACAGCAGGCCTTGAAAGTAGCAACTGCAGGATACGAACAATGGATGATTGCTAATGACCAACTAACGAAGGTTAGATGCTATGTAAAACACCAGAAGAAGCTGTAAACAGAGGTTGTGGACTTCCTCCAGGCCTGTGCAAACACTAGAGAAGACAGTTGTATCCTTAATGAACTTTACGTTGTAATGTTACTAACATATTATGCATAGGCTCAGACATTCATGAACATGATTAGAACCAGATGAATTATGGGAAGCACATATGCTCTAGAGCAAAACTTGTGTGACCTTAAAGCACAATGCCTGGCAGGTTGCTTTATTCCCCCTCTCCCTGGGAGGAACTGATCTTAGAATAAGGAAGTCCAGGAGACATAAAGTGGGACCTCTCAGGATCGTCTGTGTTCATTCACCTTCTCGTGATGGTCCGGTTCAAACTGAACTGTATCTCTGTCCATAAATCTTTTATTCCTTCACGTTCATTTTGCATGCTCATGGTCTCTCCTGACTCTAGTCCCAATGAGACCGGAATCCCAATGCTGACACAATGCCTTGCCAATGCCATCCAGTCCCAAAATTCCTTTTTGGACACTAGACAAGAAACACGATTAACTTGAGCCCACTAACGTCTGGTGCTCACAGTTGCATCTCCATGCTCCAGGAAGGGGCCATGGAGTTTAGCTTTGCTGTGAGATTTGAAATACTTTTTATTTCCAGTGAATTCATTTTTCTACTGTATCTCCAGGAAAGATTGTATGGTAATGCTTTGATTCAATTACTAGCCAGAAGCGAGAGAAGGGAAAAGGAGGAGAAGAGGAAGGGGGTGCATGCGTTGGTCAGTGCACTGAGCTACGCACTTATATACATTTCATTTTATCCTTACTCCATCATCCCTGTGAGCTAGGGGGCATTGATGTTATCTTACAGATGAGGAAAGTTCCATACATAATTTAAATAATCTGTCCAAGGATACATAATCATTTTTGTAGGTTGGCTGGAATTTGAATCCAGTACATTTATAGGGTGATTTTTTTTTTTTTTTATGTTAGGAAAAGAGGAGAGAGTGCCTTTCTAAATTCTCTACTTAATTAGCTAACCCATGATTCTATAAATATTCACTACTTTCAAATAAAAAAGCTTCAGATCAATTTATATATTTTTGATTATGTATTTCTTATAATTAGAAAAGTAAATAATTTGCTTTAGTTGTAATGAATTCTGAGGACAAATTGCAAGGAATTTTTTTTTTTGAGATAGGGTTTCACTCTGTTGCCCAGGCTGGTCCTGAAGTGATTATGGAGCCCAGGATGGTCTTGGACTCACTGCAATCCTCCTGGCTCAGCCTCCTGTGTGCTGGGATTACAGGGGTGCACCACTGTACCTGGCTTATGTGGTACTGGGGAATCGAACATGGGTACTTAGCACTTGCTAGGCAAGTGCTTTAAGCACTGAGCCATTCCTGTAGCCCAGAAGGAATTTTTAATTACCTTCTTTTAGATAACCTGTAATAGTAATTTCTTTTACTAAGAGTGATAGCCAAGAGCTATTAAAATTATAACAAATTAGAGCAAATATTGATAAGGGATGAGTTTGGGAACTAAGCTGCCTCCAACATACTGGTTACTCAGAAGTGTTTCATGCTCATAGGCAGAAATGATTCGCATTAGGGCTTAGTCATATTATTATATAGTTGCTCTCCCAATTACATATGTTGGTCATTTTAAGAGGCTTGATGAAAAGTTTGTCCTGCTATGTAAAGGAATTGTTGAAAATGTATTCTGTGAAGTGAATCAAGTTTCATAATGTTGGTAAAAGAAATAACTCTGGCACTCTGGCAGCCAAATACTATGTGAGAAACTTCAGAACAGTTTAGGAATTTTCTCATCAAATGCTCCCTCTCTCCCTCTTTCCTTCCTCCCACTGGGCTTTTAGAAAGTGACCAGTAGTATGTCTCATTTGTTTTGTTACGGATGCGTTAAGAATGAAGTACGCTGGTTTTCTTCTTATTTTGATCACTTCTTATTCTTTTTTCACTTTTCTTGGTTAAAAGTAAATGTCATCTCTGTGTACTTTTCTTCTTTTCGATCTACTATCATAGGATAATTTTGGAATATTCAGCTGCCTTTATCTCTTCCTGAGATTGTCACATATTCCACTACTGAAAGGTGGTTAGAGTGCTAATGTGAGGCATACATGATTCCTACGACTGAACTCTGACGTTTCTTTTGGCACAATCTTTCTATTCATCTTAATTCAACAGATTTTCCTTGAAGCTTATTTTGTATAAGGTACTATGTTGGGAGCCAACATACCCATGTAGTACAGCGTGCTTATGCTTGAGTACTCACTGATCAAAGGAAAAATAAGACAGCATGATTTCTTTCACTGCCTGCTGTCATGAAACATAAAAGCCACCATGTTTAAATGAATAGCCTGTTTCCTAAGTGATTTGAACCTTCGTTAAATACAATTCAACTAATTGTAAACTTTAGGTAACAATATTTTCCCCCATTTTATTGATATGTATACATGCAAAATTTAAGGTTTACAATGGACATATGTATCTTTTTTTATGCACATACGTATCTTGTCAAGGTGACAAGGGCTTTCCCACTCCCATTTTGTCCCTCCCCTTCCCCTCCCCTCCGTTCCTCCTCCCCTACCTGACCCCCCTGTTTCACTTTGTTTTTTGTTTTAAGTTCCAAAGGAGTTGTGATCTGGGTTTCTCATACCAGAGAGACCATTCGATGTTTCACCTTCTCCTTCTGACTCACTTCACTAAGCATGATGTTCTAAAGTTTCTTCCATTTGCCTGTAAAAGCCTCCACATTGTTGGACTTTATAGATGTATAGTATTCCTTTGTGTACAAATGCCACAATTTGTGTATCCACTGGTGTGTTGATGGATATTTTGGTGACTTCCATATTTTAGCTATTGTACGTAACAATATTTTTGAACACCCAATTTCTGTAAAACATCACCCAAAAAGGGAAAGTAGCTATTTTAAAGATAGAATACCAATTATACACTGTAGATTATTTTAAAGCACTAGTCATGATTAAACAGTTTTGCATTATGTGTTTTGTATTAGTTACCAAGACATAAGGCCATGTACCTACAATTTAAAGGAGGAGAGGCGTAACGTGGCTCATGGTACACAGGATTCAGTCCATGGTCAGCTGGCTCCAAAGGAGAAACATCATGACAGATGAGCATGGTGGACAAAAGATACTTAGTTCATGGTGTCCACAAAGCAGATCAGGGAAACAATGTCAGAGAGAAACTGGCAAATAGACCATATATAATATCTAAAGTCAAGCCTTCATGACCCACTGTGACACATCAAAGGACAAGATGTACTAGTATACTAAATATTTCTTAACCCAACTAAGTTCATATTTCAAGATTAACAGTCCTAGTCAGGACTTTATCAACTTCACACCCAAATATCTTTGCTGAGACCATACTTAATCTCCAAGTAAAGGCAATGATATGTTCCAAATTCTGTCTAATGTAATACAACTATCCCAAATAACCCGAAATCCAGTAGTTCCTCCAAGCATGAACAGTTCCAGCATTTTTCAAAATTTCAAGTCATTTTCTCTTTTGAGATTGAAAGCAAACTCTCAGCCATTAAACCTCTGTAAAAATTAAAAACAAGTTATATAATCTCAAAGTACAGTAGTACAGTATAAACATTCTCGTTCCAGAAGAGGAGGGATAAAGAGAAAATACTTGGACCACAGTAGGACCAAAGCCTAGCAGGGCATACATAAAGTCCTGTAGCTCCATATCTGGCATTCCTAGAACTTGGTAGTAAAATGTAAGATCCAGTGGGCATGGGCTGCCCCAGTCATACGGCCTTGCCAGTTTCTGCCCACGTGACTTCTTGCGTGTTGTCTTTGCTCATGGTCCGCCGCTTTCCTTGACAGATGGTCCAGGTTCCCGACATTGTCATCTTCCTGAGATCTCTCTTGCACCATTGGCAGCATTCCTGTAACTTCGTAACTCACACACTGTCCTCTCGTGGTCTCTGTGCTTGTGCTTGGATTGCCAAGCTTTTTTTTTTTTTTTTTTTTTTTTGATATTTGAGTGGAAGCCTCTCTGACTTCACAACTTTTACTTTTTGAGAAGAGTCCCAGAGATTCTTCTTAAATGAAAGTTTGACACTTCATCCTTGGGCCTACAAAGTTTAGGGTCTTCTTCATTCCTGAGATGCTCTTTAGGAATAACCCCTCCTTTAATCCAACTTTTCACTTGGTTTCTTCTCTGCCAGATTTTTAGGCTCTAAGTTTTTTCTGTTCTGCTTTTATCCCTGGTAGTTAATATAAATCTGTATGACAGTATACATGCTATATCTTGAATCCTGAAAGTTTCCCACACCAGATTAATTAGTCCACTGCTTTCAGTGTCTTGCAGCATTTAAAGACAAGTGCAAAATGTAGGCACTTTTTTTTTTTTTACCAGATTGAAATACACATGGCTTCTAGTCCAAATGCCAATGGAATTCTTATTCCCAACCAATACCTCTGAAGTCAGGCTCTTAACTCTCAGCATTCCTATCAGTGTTCTAGTCTTTTGAGCTGTGACCAGAGTCACCCATTAAGCACTGTTTGCTGCATTCTAAGGCTACTCCTGCCCTGATCTCTAAACATTTCGAGAGCCTTCTAAATTCCCTTGGTCAGGTGTAGTCACGGTAATGATCCCATTCCTGTTCCAATTTTGTTTTTATTAGTCATTTTCCATTGCTGGGACAAAATACCCAACAGTTGCAACTAAAAGGAAGACAGGTTTACTTTGACTCGTATTTTCTGTGGGTTCAGTCTACCTTAAGCCAGCTCTAAAGCAGAAACAACAAGGTGAAAGAGCATGGGAGATGAAAACTTCCCATCATGTCATCCAGGAAGCAGAGAAGAGGAGCCACGAATGAGAATATACCCAAATCATGCTCACAGTGACCTGTACCCTCTGACAGGGGGGTCTACCTTCAAACATGAGACCTTTGAAGGAAATTCAAATGCGGACCGTAACATCAGCTTTCTGTTGCTGTTGTGCAACACCAGATTCACAAGTACAGTGTGAAGAGCTTTCGTTTGATTTAAGTTTTCCAGGATTCAGGCTATGGTTGTCTGGCTTCACAGCAGAAACATCATGGAGATGCATAGATGCTTAGTTTATGGACGCCCAAAAGCAGCAGGGGAACAGTACCAAAGAGGAATGAGTGCTCATATATAGTTAATTCCGTGACTCACCCAGATACAATCATGGATGTGCTTTACTAATCTGCTATACACTTTTTAATTCAACAGAAACGACCTACCAAGATTAAGGGTCACATGACAATGTAGCAGTTGTATAGGTTTCCTGTTAATAACTTTTAAGGAGTCTTTTCTAGAAGTGATTACCCTAGTTTCGAATATTTTAGTAATACTTTAGTCTAACCAAAGTGCACGCAGATCTCTGCTTTGTGGTATTTGAACTTACCTGTTGTGTTTTTCATTTTTAGGAAGCAGCAGCCCAGGCAAAGCAGCAAGACTGAACATTCAGCATTCCACCTTATGCATCTTGAAATACGAATTTCTATTGCTTTTATAAAAATAACAACTTTTAAATGGCAAAATTATGCTGGCTTCAAAGGAAATAGGCTTACTATCTTACTCATCTTTGCATGCAATCAAAATAAATGCATAATTAAAATGTGAAACTATGATGATGAGCATAACAGGAGATTAGCACAAAAATTTAAGTAAATATCATGGAATAGTATTGTTATCTGCCAAGGTATTTTATGTGCCTCAATGATTTTTACAAAACACCTTTCTCATTTGATATTATCCTAACTGAAGTATGTCCACAGTTCAACATTGAATTTTAAAAGGAAACAGAAAAAGAATCTGTTGTTCCCACATTGCCTCATTAGTTTTAGTGGTCATGAATGTGTATGTGTTTGATGTGATATTATTGTGATTAAAATTACTTGTGGGTAATCTTCATGATATGTTAAACATTGTAATTTTCTATAGTAATTATAACATTCCCATTCTTTTGTAGAAGAATCTTCCCTATATTGAATCATGTATTTTAGGCTTCTAGACGTGGCCTTTCATATGAACAGATCAAAATAGATGATTTCCCAACAAATTTTTTAACCAAGCTTCTTATTTAACTACATTGTTATAATAAAATCATGCTCTACTTTGCTTTTTTAGTGAACTATGCATGTTTATGTCACAGAATTTGGGTGCCAGGTAAATTTCAAAGGCATCTTGCATAGAAACTCACTTTTAATTAGCTATTATAAAATATATTGGCACTCTTTGTTCAAGATTTGATTTCCATGGATTATGCAAAACAATTTTTAATCATTTTTTCTATAAGACAAATTGTAACCATGACTGCGCTGTTTATAGATATTTGACTTCTATTTTTTTTAGCTTAGATATATGTTATGTGAGTACATTAAGAGAAAATCCTTTTTATGTTCCTGCCTGTTTCATCAAAAGCACAGCTATGAAATGGAAGAAGTATGTTAGTCAGCTTTCCACTGCTGTGACAAAGTACCTACAAAAGAAATTAAAAGGAGAAGACTTGGCTCCCAGTGTCAGAGGTTTCCATTTATGTCCCTTGGCCCCTTCGCTGGGGACCTGTAACAAAGTAGAATATCATGGTAAGGAGCACACAGCAGAACAAAGCTGCTCATCTTGTGGTGGCTGAAAGCAAAGATAGAAAGCTTCCTTTTAAAACACATTCCCTCTATCACTACCCATTGTTTTATGATTCCATCAGTATGTTTATCTATTCATGATATAGAGTTGCTGTGACCTCCTCTTCTTCCAAAGGCTTTACCTCTACATACTGCTATTTTGGTGACCAAGACTTAAACGCTTGAGTTTTTTAGGGACATTTGAGATTCAAATCAGGCCAAGAGGACATTTTAAAATAATTCTGAAGACTCATAAACAGGAATATGGCTTAAATCACTTCGAACGGGGTCCCCAACCTCGAGGCCATGGATCTCGGAAGGACCGGGGCGCTTGTACAGATGAGCAGAGAGAAGGAGTTGACCTGTGAGTGAAGTGCCACTTCTTATCCACATGCTCCTATTAGGTTCTGAGGTGCTGCAGATCTGACGGGGTAGAGCTTTCCTCCCCTCTCCCCTCATGCTCAGCAGTTCAAGGCCATTCTCCAGCGACTGAGTGTATTACAAGTGCCCCACACCAACTCCTATCCCGTCCCTGGTGTCAGAAAGGTTTGGGACCACTGACTTAGCAGATACATATTTTGTACATTAGTTCCATACTCCTTATTTCTCAAAACCAATACCTTTTACTTCAGTTTACCATATCCGTTGTGGGCAAGTCTGTACTCTTACAACAGTGAACATATAATAATGAAGACATGGCTTTGTTTATTGATGATTGAACTCAATGTGATGCTTTAAAATAAACTCAGTACTTTCAGAAACACAATTTATGTCTTTCCTGGTATTTCTTAATAATTTAATAACAATTTTAGATGAGCAATATTTTATGGCATTGGTAAGAAAAAAGAAAAAGTAATTGAAAAAATAATTTGGATGTAATTTTTGTTTTCCTTTTAGTGTGCTGAATTTTGTAATGTGCAAGAAGTCAAGCTCACTTTCTATTGTTTTCTACTGTTTACAAAACAGTATCATTTAGGTAACTTTATATAAAATGAATTCCTTTGAAACAGAGTCATTTGTAATAAACTCTGGAAAACGCCTCCCAAAAATTGGCCAGTGTTTTCTCCTAAGCTTTATTGCATGTTGCAGATGATACTTGAGGTATTCTTGTAGGTTCCTGTGCTGTAACTCCCCAACTGAACTCCGCTTTCCCCTCAGATAGAACTTGGCTTTCTGTTTATGACATTGGCCGAAAGATTTTCTCCTTCTTTCTTGGGCAAGGCCATAGCAGGTGCCACCATGCCCAGTTTATGTGGTGCCATGAAATCAATCTCACAGCCTAGCACTTGATAGGCAGGTGCTTTAACCACTGGGCTATGCTTCCACATCTCATCATGATTGCTGTTGTGGTTAGGATCTGGAGTGTCCCCCAAAAGTATCATGTATTTTAATAGAACCATGTGATGTTGGTGGATTGGGGTCTGGTCTGGAGGGGTGGATTGCTATTAAGTTAGGATTAACAGTGTGTAGTGGCCACACCTGGGTGCAGGAGGGACTGGTTACTGGGCGGAGACCTGAAAGGATACATAAGCTGCACCTGCCTTCCTGGAGGATTGTGGGACTAGTCTCAACTAGCCTCAGCTTGTCTTCCTGTTTGTCCGGGGAAGCTGCCTCCACCTCTCTCTCTGCCATGGACTTCGATTTGTTGCCGGCCACCCCTGAATGGACTGTGACCTTCGAGACTGTGAGCTAAACCTTTCCTAAGTTTGTGGGTGTTGGGTATTGAGTCACAGCAACGAAAAAGTAACTAAGACAATTGCCTTTTAGGAATAGTTTTGCTTAATTTTATTTACATACCATACTCTTCTCTCACGTGCAACGTACAATTCAGTGCTCTTCATTATATTGAGAGAATTTTGGGACTGTCAGCACAATCTAGATAGAACACTTTAGTCACCCATCCAACACTACAACCATCAGCTCTCAGTGCTCTGCGCTTTATGTTGTATGCAACCACTAATTTATGTCTCTGGAGTTTTATATTTTTTGACATACCACATAAATGGAGTCATATACCACCCAGGATTTGGTGACGTATCTTCCAGTTAAGATTCTCAGTTTCATCGGTGTTACTCCATGCATCCCACTCTGGGTAGAACCACCTGTATGCTTTCACATTTTGATTATTGTGCATACTGTTACTGTGAACACAAATGTACTTTTTTGGGCATCTATTTTCATTGTTTGAATGCACAAACATATAACATGCACATGTGAGTGAGTCGTATGGTAGTTCTATTTTTAACTTTTCTAAAGTGGTGTCACTGTTTTACATTCTAAACGAGTAGCATATGAGTGTTCTATTCTCCTTAATTCCTGGCCAATATTTTACTTTTTTTTATACGCATTTTAACAGCTAGTATGATATCTTGTGATATATATTTCTGTATGCTTAATATGTAGAACTTCTTTTCATTCATATGATTTTGGCCACTTGTATGTCTTCTGTGAAGAAATGTATTTTTAAATCTTTTGTCCATTTTTGATTGGATCATGTCTATTTTTTGCCATAGCCTTTTTTCATAATTTCATTACTAGTCTATCGTCATACACAGTTTGAAAATGTGTTCTACTCTATGGGTGTTTTTCCACTCTCATGAATGTGTTTTTTGAAATACTTAAAAATACCTAATTTTAAAAACAGTATTAGATATATTTTCCTTATTGTTTATACTTTTATTGTCACAGCAAAGAAAAAATGCATAATTCAAGTTGATGAAGATTTACTCATGCAGTTTCCCCTTGGTGTTGTACTTTGGATAGACAGACAGACAGACACACACACAATTCTGAATTCCATTTAGTATGTGATATAGGGTGGAAATTTCAGTTTCTTTTTTTGCGTATGGATATTCAGGTGTCAAAGCACCATTTGCTGAAATGACCAGTATATCTGTTTTAGATTTTCCTGGCACAATCGAAAAAAAAAACACTATATAAACATAAATGTATGGATATATTTATTTTGTATTTAGTTTTAATGTATACTTACAGAGTACTAAGTGATGCAAGAATAAGTTTTCTTAATTTTTCATCACTTTGACAGAATATTTGACATCCACAACATCGGGGAAGAAAGATTTGTTTTAGCTCACAGTTTCAGAAGGTCACAGTCTGTTTACAGTAGGTGGCAGGAAAAATGGAGCCATATGGTGGGGTCAGAGCCAGAGATAAATCCTCATGGCATGGAAGAAAAAAATCCAAGTATGGGAGGAAGGGCAGAACCGCCATGCAGCCCTCCATGTCAAGCTCCAAGCAGCCATCCCTTCCAGTGAGGCGTCACCTGGCAATAGTACATAGTATCCACAGGTATGGGAGACTTTAGGGGGACACACCTGACACCCCAAATTCTGCCCCTGTCCCCCAAAAGACTCATGTTGACCCCTTTATGCAAAATGCATTTAGTCCTTCCCTAAGAATTGTCAAAGCTTTAACAGTTCTAACCCTGTTAAAAAGTCCAAGGTTTCCTCTGAGACTCAAGGTAAACTTTCAGCTACGAGTTCCAGTGAAAAGCAGAGGTAAGCACTTTCAACATATAATGGCACAGGGTAAATATTTCAAGAGGGAGGAATAGAAAGAAAATAGGAAATTGGAACAAAACAGTCTTAAACCTGGTAGAACAAGGGTTAAACCTTGTTAAACCAAGTCCAGTGCCTGGTGTAAACTATGGTGGTTTGTGAACCACACAGGCGATGGTGGCCTTACCCTGACAGGATTGCTGCTCACTGCAGCTTCCATCTTCTCTCCTTGGGGCTTGATCTCACAGCCAGCAGCTTTTCTCAGCTGACAATCTATATCCTGGCTTCTCCGTTAGGCTTCTTTACAACATCACACACTGCCCTCCCGGGAGCACACTGCCTGGCCTCCAAGGCCTTCCTTGGAAATCTGGGTGGAGGGCTCCATAACCCCACATCATTTGCACTCTCCAAGCCTGTAAAGCCAGGACCACACGAATGCTATCAAGGTCTCCAAGTTTTTTGATGGGTGAACTCCAAGTGGCTGATCTTTGGCAACCGTTTTGGCCCTGGGGTACATCTCTCAGAGCAGAGATTTGTGTTTCCACCCTTCAGTTGATAAAGGTGAGGTCTTGTTGACTTTTGAGGTGCCCTCAAGGCATCCTTCTTCCTGTAGTCCTCGATATAAGTACTTGGCTTATTTTTAATGCTATCTTCTTTAACTTCCTCATGTGCATTTGCTACCCACTGCAGGCTTTTTCAGTGTGGTAAAACTGCAAACATTTTATATCGTGTGTCTCTACCATTTTTTCCTACCTGTCACCATAGAGTTGGCTAAAAGCTGCAAGTAGTACCCAACTGACAGTGTAAACATTGGGTTGTCTTGAGATTTTCTCAACAAGATTAAGCAGTCTGCTGCCCTTAATCTCAGTTTCACGCAAAGTCTTCTTTGGACAAGGGAAAAATGACAGCAAATTTTCTACCAGCGCATAGCATGCATGGTTCTTAGACCACTATCCCAATATAATTCTCCTCTTATCAGGAACTTCTTGAGCCTGACCTTTCCAATCCACACTTCTATCAGCGTTCTGGTCTTCTGAGTTCTGAACAGGCTCTCTCATCATGCTTGTTGCAGAGTACTCCAACAATTCTTCAGCTGGTATCCTCAAACTTTTCTAAATTCCTCCTACAAACCAGTTCCAAAGGCTTCCAAACCACATGATCAGGTAAAGTCACTTCAATGACCCCACTTCTCTGGTGTAATTTCTGTCTTACTTTTTCATTGATGTGACAGAATACTCAACAGCCACATTAGGGAGAAAAGATTTATTTTAGCTCACAGTTTCAGATGGTCACTGTCTATTCGTGGTCAGGCAGCTAGAATAATGGTGGAGCCACATGGCACGTCCAGAGCTAGCCAGAGATCCTCAAGGCGTGGCAAAACAGAGCCAAGTCTGGGAAGAGCGGCAGAATCAGCACACCCCCACTCCAGAAGAAGCCCCAAGCAGCCATCCCTTCCAGCAAGGCCCTACCTCCCAACAGTACGCAGTGTGAATAAGAACAGGAGGCTTTGGGGGGATACTGCAGACTCAAATCACAACATATGCATACACTGAGAGACAACAGAACCAAATTAATATTTCCATTAGTTTGAATTTCTATTACTTATCTTTCCTGCTTAAGTGTAAATTTGTACCCTTTGACCACCACCTTCCCAATCCTTTCGCCTCCCACCCTCTAGTAATCATTGTTCAATCTGCTTCCATGACCTTGAATGTTTCAAATCTGACATATATGTAAGAACATATATTGTTGTTGTTGGTTAGACAGAGTCTCGCGCTGTAATCCAAGCTGATCCTGAACTCGCTATGTAGCCCAGGCTGGCCTCGAACTCACAGTAGTCCTTCCTGAGTCTGCCCAGTGCTGGGATTATAGGCATGGCCACCACACCTTGCTTGGCATTGTTCATTTTTGTGTGCCCGAATCATCTCACATAGAATAATGCTCTCTAGATTCATTCATGTTGATGTAAATGACATAATTCCATGGTGAATATATACCACATTTTCTTTTCTCATTGATCTACTGGTGGATAATTTTATTCCATCACTTGCCTATTGTAAATGAAACAGGATGCTGTATTTCTGGACAGTGGATTGCATTTCAGTTATGAATTTGTCAGTATGCTATAAGATAGAATCATGTAGTTTTAATTTCTGTAGCTGTTTATTATGTTTTGAAATTGAAAATGTGAGTTTTTCAACTATGTTACTATTTTCAAAAATATTCTGTTTTGGAATTGTTTGCTCTTCTTATGAATCTTAGGATCACATTATAAATACCTAGAAAAAATTTGACAGGGTATACCTTGGCTCTTTAGTTCAATTTTGAGAATGATAATAAATGTTTGAATCAAAAAACATGGATGCCTTTCAATTTACTTAGATTTTCTTTTGTTTTTGTTTGAGGGATGCAGGTGTACTTTGGATCTACCAGGAGTGCTTTACTGCTGGGCTCTATCTTCGCCTCTCTTAAAAATCTTAATATAATGTATCTTAGTTTAATTATTTTATTTATTTGGGTCCTCTGTAACTGCTTTCAACAATGGTATTAGTTATCAGATTATACCTCATGCATGTCTCGTATTAAATTCACTCTTAAGCGTATTACTCTTTTTGATGCGATTATGAGTAGAACTATTCAAACACCACTTTTCAGGTGGTGTGCAGAAGCACAATTGACTACAATTAATTCTTATATTTTTATTTTGTATCTTACGACATTGCTTAATTCTTTGTTTCTCATAATGATTTTTATATGCAATATCTAGTCAACTGCAGAGATAATTTATCATTTACCTGATTGCCTCTTCTATATCTATATTGTTGATTGTTTATCATAAAAACGTGTTTGATTTGGTCAGATGTTCTTCTGCATTTGTGTCTTAGTTACTTTTTGGTTGCTGTGACTTAATACCAGACACGCACAACTTAGTGAGAAAAGATTTATTGTTGTTTCAGAAGGTCTCAGTCCGATCACGGAAGCACAAGTAGTGGAAGCACATGGCAGCGCTGGAGTGGGGGCAGAGCCAGAGCTCTAGCAGCAGAGTTCCTCACAGCATGGTGATACAGAGAGAGAGTGGGAACAAGGGAGGAACCAGCACACGCCCCTCCAGGTCACGCCCCAGGCACCAGCCGTGCCTCACCTTCCAAATGTACAACAGTATCCACAGGAACATGAGGCTTTTGGGGGACACTCCAGACCGAAACCATGACAGTTTGTTAAAATAAGATTTTTTCTTTATTCTATTAATATATTCTTTTGCATTAGTTTATTTTTGTATATCAAATTATCTTTGCATTCCTAGCATAAGTTTCACTTGACCACAATGCATAGTCTCTGTTTTGATGTTGCTGCTGGAACTATTTAATAGTATTATTGTTGAAGATGTTTGTGGCTGTATTCGTAGGGGACATTTGTCATTATCTTTCTTGTGGAGTCTCTAGATTTTCTGTCAGTGTAATGCTGGCCTTACATTATTTTGTGAGCTTTATCCATTGGCCTGTTGATGGACATATCAGCAGCTTCCATGATTTAGCTATTCTTAGTAAACATTGAGAATCAAGCGTACCTACTAATAAAAATAGTAATTTGGGGGGGGGGAAGAATATTTTGTGTGCTTTGCCCACATTTCTAACTTTTTGGAAGAATTTTTGGAGGATTCATATAGCTTAAAATATTTTGTTGTATTCACTGGTAAAGAGCAAGTGTTTAGACTGCTAATTTAATATCTATATATTATAGTCTTATTTATTCTTTTTCTTCTTAATCAACTTTGATAATTTCTTTTTATTCAAATACAGCTATTCATCCTTTTCTATTCTTTTTTATTTCTGTATAGGCAGTAATGATATCTCATTCATTTTTAATTGAATAATTTGAATTCTTTTTATTAAATATTCTAATTTAATATGTCATTTCATTGATCTTTCCATAGAGCAATTCTTTTATATGTTGTATCATAATTATTATCTATTTTATGAATTTTTACACCTGTCTTTACCTTGCTCAAGTTTAGCTTGTTTTTCCATTTGATTAAAGTGAAGGTAAATGTATACATTTGAGATATTCCCTCCTCTAAATTATTACCACTATGAATTTTTCTCTCAGTGTATTTTAACTATTTTATATAAATTTTAATACATTGTATCATAATTTATATTTCCTAATTTTCTTTCTTGACACATTATTTATGCAGCAGGGTACTTTTGAATTTCTACCTTTGTGAATTTCCCTAGGTTTCTTCTGTTGTTTATTTCTTTTTCTCTCAAATTATTCTTTATATTAGTATTTATTTGCAATCTCTAATAATTGCATTTAACTTGGGAGTTGATGCATATACATATTACATCTTAATCATTTTTGTTTCCTTTTCTCCTTCTCCTTCTCCTTTTTCTCTTTCCCCCCAAACTCCCACCTCTGTCCACAAAATCTATCTGTTTTCTATCATCAATATTTCGTTTTGCTCATTTACATAAGCTTTTAGTTTGTGATTTATTTTGGTTTGAAGCTGCATCTATTTTTCCACAAATGATTCAAATATAATCCCCGTTTTTTGTCTGAGCAGTACTTCATTGCAAATATATCATCTTTTCTTTATTCACTCTTTTGTACGTATCAAGTGCTACTAAGACTCAGCTATTATGAATTGCACTGCTCTAAGCATGATTATGCAAGTATCACTGTTATGTGGTGTCTTTAATTCTTTGGAAAAGATACAGAGAAGAGGTGCAGCTGAGTCAAATAGAATTCCTATTTTCGGTTTTTGAGGCATCATCACGATGGTTTCCATAGTGATTGTACCAGTTTACAGTCCTACCTACAATATAGACGGGTTCCTTTTCCACACAGCATCAGCAGCATTTGTTATTTCTTAAGCTCTTAATAGGAATCATTCTTGCTGGAGTAAGACAGAAGCAGACTTTTTTCATTTGCATTTCTCTAACAGATACAGTGCATTTCTTTGTGTATTTATTAGACATTTTTATTTCATCTTCTGAGAAGGGGCTATTTATTTCAATTGCCCATTTTTTATTTTTTCATTTTTATGAGTTTTTTTCAGTTCCTTGATTTTGCTAGTTATTATTCCTCTGTCTGAGTAATAGCCAGCAAATATTTCTCATTCTGTCATTTGTCTCTTCGCTGCTGACTGTTCCTTTTGCTGTGCAGAAGCTTTTTTTCTTTTTTAAATACAAACCCATTTGTTGAGTCTTGGTGTTATCTGTTGTTCAATCCTTGTTCTAGTAAGGAAAATCCTTGCCTAAGACTATGTACTCAGGGGTTTTGCCTAGTTTGGCTTCCAGCAGACTCAGTGTTTCTGTCTTAATACCCAGGCTTTAAAACCATCTTGAATTCATTTTAGTACAAAAGAGGAGATATGGGTCTAAACTCATTCTTCTGTATGTAGATAGATGACCGGCTTTTCAGGACCATTTCTTAAAAAGTCTATTTTTTTCTCCGTCATAAGTTTTTGGTCCCGTTGTTGAAGTTCCGGTGGCTGAAAGTGCTTGGGTTTGTCTCTGCATCCACACAGTTCTGTTCAGTTGCCCCCTCTATCTGTTTTTGTGCTAGTTGAATGCATATCTGTGTGTGTGTGTGTGTGTGTGTGTGTGTGTGTGTGTGTGTGTTTTACTCGCTGTCACTTTGTAAAATTTCTTCATTTTGTGTATTAAATTTGTAAATTCCCACATGACTGAGCTTGATAGTTTTAAGAGCCTTCTGATGGACTCTAAAAATATTGCATCCCCGAAAATATTGATAGTTAGCCTTGGTTTTTTATATCTCCTCATTATCTCTTTACTTCCTGATTGCTCTAGCTAAAATTTTGTGTACTGTATTGAACAGGAGTGATAAGAATGGACAACTTATTTCTTTTCTTACTTTAGGAGAAATACTTTATTTTTCCCCTTTTAGCATAATGCTGCTAATAGGTCTATCATAAGTAGTTCTTATCAGCTTGAGGCAAGGTCCTTCTACACCCATTTCATCTGAGTTTTTTTTTTCTTTTTCTCATAAATGTATTTGTATTCTGTCAATGTTTTTTTCTTCATCAGTTGAGTTGATCGTGTGATTCTTGTTCTTCTGTCTATTTTGGTGTATTACTTTATCAAGTTATGTAAGTTCAACCATTTTGGTAGCCCTCGGTCTAACTTGGTCTTAATGTATGACCTTTTTGATGATGTGTTGCATTCTTTTTGTTAGTGTCTTCTTACCTTCTTGAGGACCTTTGCATCCAAATTGGCTCACTGTGTTTTGTTGCTGTTGTTATGCTTTAGTCTGGTTTTGGTATCAGGGTAATGCTTGTTTCCAGGAATGAGATTAGTAGTGTCCCTTACTTTCAATTTCCTGGAACGTTTTGGGAAATTTTGGTGTTATATCTGTCTTGAATTCTGGTAAAATTCTGCAGTAAATTCTTACTTTTCTGGGCCTTTCTTCATTGGTAAGATTGTTATTGCCTCCATTTCACTGCTGGTCATTGAGCTATTTAGAATTTCTATATCTTCTTGGTTAAGTAACCCATTTCTTCTGGGTTCTTCAATTTATTAGAATATAGATTTTTAAAATAGGTTTTATAATCCCCTGAATTTCAGCAGTGTCTTGTGATTTCTATTTTGTTACTTCTAATTGCATTGATACCAGTTTTTCTTTCCTTTTTTCAGTGAGCTTTTCTAGGCTTTTATTAACCATATGTAGTCTTTACAGAATGCATTTTCTGATTTGTTGATCTTTTGCATTCTTTTTTAGTGTTCATTTCATTACTTTCCTTTCAGGTCTTTACAATTTCTTTTATTTCTCCCCATTTTATTGATATGTACAAGTGCAAAATCTAAGGTTTACAATGAAGTTGAGCATTTTGTGCACCTACGTATCTTGTCAAGGTGACAAGTACTTTCTCACTCTCCTTTTGTTCCTCCCCTTACCCACCTTGCCCTCCCTCCCCACCCTACCTCCGTGTTTCACTTTGTTTTTCATTTTAAGTTCCATGATACAGTTGTGATCTGGGTCTATAGATTTCTTTACCTTGACTGCTTTTGTGTTTGAACTGCTTGTGTTTTGATAGGACCTTGATGTTCATCGTTATTTATTTGAGATTACTCTGTTATTTTAATGTGTGCATTCATAGCTATCAACTTCCTTCTTAGAACTGGTTTTATAGTGTCCCATAGGTTCTTTTATAATATATTTTCTTTGTCATTGAGCTATAGCACTTTTTTATTTCTTCCTTTTTGTGATCTATTGATTGTTCAATAGTGTATTATTTGATCTCCATGTATTTGCATAGTGTATATAGTTTCTCTTGCAGTTGATTTCTGGTTTCATTGTTCTGTCATCTAAAAGGATGCAGCAAATTATTTAGTTCTTTTGAATGTGTTTAAGAGTGTCTTATGGCCCATGCTATATTTGTAAAAATATTCCATGTGCTTCTGAGAAAAAAGCATATTGTGTTGATGTCTAATAGAGCACTATGTAAATATTTGTTAATCTATTTTTTCCATGGTGTGATTTGATATTTCTTTGTTGATGTTTTTGGTCTGGGTGACCTGTTTGTGAGAGTTGGCCACCAAAGTTACCTATTGTCATGATATTCAGGTTTTTCTGTCTGTTCATTGCTGATTGTCTTTGTTCATGCAGTTGGGTACACCAGCCTCCTGTGCATATATATATATGTATAATTGTAAACTCTTCCTGCTGGATTGCTCTCTTTTTTATCTTCTTTTCCCCCCATTTTATTGATATGTGTGTGTGTGTGTGTGTGTGTGTGTGTGTGTGTGCAAAATTTAAGGTTTACAATGGAGTTGAGCATTTTGTGCACATACGCATCCTGCCAAGGACACAAAGGCTTTCCCACTCCCTTTCTGTCCCTCCCCACACCTTCCCCTCCCTCCGTATAAGGTGTCTGTCTTAGTCTCTTCTGATAAATTTTGGATAAAATCTTCTCTATTTGAAAATAAAATATGTAGCCTTGCTTTTTTGGGCTCCAGTTGAATAGAGTATTATTTTCCGTCTTTTACTTTTGGTCATTTGGTACCTTATGGATGATACATGCCTCTTGAAAGAAAAAACATATTGGGCTTTGTCTTTTGGCCTGATTTGATAGTTTGTGTCTTTTGATTAGGAAGTCAAAACCATTAACACTGAGAGTTAATAATGTATGGTTATAACTGAATTTTGTCATTGTCGGGGTGGGGGGTCTTCTGTCCGTAGACAGGGTCTGAGGCGGGTGAGTGTGCAGT
>PVKB01003178.1:31642-181977 GCA_004027205.1 Ctenodactylus gundi | reverse complement strand
TTCGTTTCTTTGAGTCATCCAGCAGCTCTTCTACCCAGGTTCATTGTTGTATTCTTGTTTTTAGAATACCAGTCATTACATCGACTACAACATCGACTTTCTATTCAAGGCCTGGTACTCTGACCTCACAACACTCAGACTGGCTTCCCATACATTCAGTTGAAATTTTCGTACCTTGAACTTCAGATTGTTTTCTTCTTTAGAATTTTAACTTTTTATTTAAATGGGCCCTCATATCTTGCATTGATAACTTCTGTAAATCACTGAACTTTTTTTCAATTAACACTATTATGAATGTAACGATTTTCTGTTTAAGCTCATTAAACATCTTTTGAACATAGTTCAGTATTTCTTCTTGGATCTAGTAAAATCATTGGGCCTTTTTTCTATAATTACTCCTATTTCAGGGCTTGCAAAATCAGCTTCTGAAGAGTTAGGCTTTCCTGTATATATATTATTGCCTTGTTACTTCATAATTCTATTTTTAAGGGTTTCAGATCAGTTAGGGTAAAAACATTCTGTTTCGCTTGTGAAGATTTCTTTGGTTAGATTATGTCTGTGGTGCTAGATGGAGTTTGGCTATATTTAGTGCTTATATGGGTACATACTCAAGTAGTAAGTTTGAGGGTTTCATTAATATCCATGCACCCTTCCACAGGGTACTTGGCCCCCTACATCATTCAGTTAAGAATAAACAGATCACAGTAATGTCAGTAACCCACAAGCCAGGTATTGGTATATGGCACAACTATGTTCAACCAATATGCCATCATTAACAGTTTGAAAGGGATCAGCAATAGTGATATAATCTAAGGAAAATCAATTATTGACATACAATAAATAATTAAAGCTTTAACATTAGAAATGTGGTCCATAACAAGTGTAGGTACTCAGAAAGACCAAATATTAATTTAGAGAAATAAATTCTTAAAGTGACACTACATCATTATTATCATAGAGAAGAAATTGTGGGCATGATGAAAAAGCTCAATAGGCTAAACCAATAGCACCTTATAGTAATGGTAATAATGATGGTGAATTATGGAAAGGGAGAAATGAGAAGACAGGAAAGGAAGAGAAGTGATAAAAAGGAAAGAGATAAACCTCCAATTGAATACTAGAAGAATGTAAATAAAATCGGGTAGAATACCAAAAGAAAGTACAAGGGAAAGAAAAAAAAAAACTAAAACAAGAATCTTTAACAATGCTACTTTAAAAGACAAAGTGAACAAATTGAAGTAAAAGAGATTAAAAGAAGAAGAAACAACACAAACCTGAAACACAAATCATAATTGAAATGAGTTCAAAAATTCTCTCTGTACTGATTTTAGGTAAGCAGCATCTTTCCAGGTTCCACAACGCTAGCCTTTGCCAGATAAGGGAGAAGGCGTAACCTGTGGGCTGCTGTGGGTCTCCTGCCCACTCCTTCCTGTGGGTTCCCCATGAAGCCTGCCTCTCCTTTTCTGAGCTGTGATTCTTGCCTTCACTCCACTGGCTAAGTTGAGGTGTATCTTGAACATGCGTACACGTGACATTGGAGCCAGAAGACCCCTGAATTCTGTTCTAGAAATAGGCAGTGAGTAGTGCTCAGAAGTTTTCACAACCAGAGCCCTCAGCAAATCACTCACAGCTGGCCTGGCTTCTGACCAGTTGATAGGGCCTCTCCATCCTCTGTGACCTGTTTTTACCACACAGCCCATACCATTCAGAAGATCTGTGGTTTGCTGTCTCTTTTTTCAAGAGTCTCTTGTGACAATTCCCTCCTACTCGCTGGTTAAGGATGCCCCATAGTCCCTGGAGTGTGCCAATTTGTGGCTTCAAATTCCACAAGCAGTTCAAAATTGGTCACGATTATGTCCCTCCCTAGTATGGTGCTGCCAAGAATTGCCTGTCACGCACTGGTCTGCTGAGGCAGATGAGTCTCTTTCAGTCTGAAATTCTGCTGTGTTCGCAGTTTTCAGTACTTACAAACACTACCTGTCCCTTACTTGTCTCTGTGGTGTTGGTCGGCTGGGCCTCGCTCATGTCTGTGGCAATCAACCACTTGTGGGAAGCCAAGAAACCAGTGTGAGCTTACTGCCACGTCCCCCTCTCCTGTTGTCTTCGGTTTCTGCAAATTCCTTGGGATTTCTCACTTGTCTGCTGGCCCCCTCTTAATTCCCAAGGCTCTTCAATTTCTCTTAGCTAATTTGTTCAGATTTTTTTCTTACTATCTCTCTATTCTCCCCCATTTTATTGATAAGTGTAATTGCAAAACAAAAAGTTTACATTGATTTTCAGTGTTTTGCTCACGTACATATTGTGACAAAATTACAAATGTATCTCTATTTTTTTATGCGTTCATGAGGAACCATTAACGGGAGCAATCCTATACCATCTTGTCACCTCTTTCCTGTTCTTTAATTGTAATTTCATTTTTTATATCCTGAAAGGATAGCACAGTTTATATGGCTTTGATATTTTTATATATTCTTTCTTACTTTATTGCCTAATATATGTCCTAATTGGGAGATTATTTTATGTGCTGTTCTCATAGTTCAATGATAATTTTATTTTTTATTAATACATACTCATGATAAATAATGTTTATATTCAACCCATAAATTAGTGTGTATTCAGATCATAGTCTAATCATTCTTCTTCCTTTATCCTTACTACTCTCTTGCCAAATGATTTTCTTTTTTTACTTGATGCATGTTTGTATTGTGAATTTATTTACATATTAATTATATGAAGTTTGGAAAATTGATGCCCATACATATTGGGTTTTGGTCTCTTTGCCTCTTTTCTCTTGTCCACCCCATTTTTATTTTCTTCTGATACTCAAGACCCATTTTGATTTCCATTTCCAAGAACCCCAGGTGCAACAAGAATGGCTTTCATTAAGGCGTCAAAAAACATGGAGGATGTGCGGCTATACTACTGGTAGGACAGTAAACTAGTATAACCGCTACGAAAAGCAGTATGGAGATTTATTAAAAATCTGAAGATAGAAATCCTAGGCATCTTTCCAGAAGAGTTAGAGACATCGCAGAGACACATGCGCACCGGTGTTTACAGCAGCAGAATTCATAGGGACTAAATCCTGGAAACAGTCTAAATGCCCGTGAATGGATGAATGGATACAGGAGGTATGGTGTATATGCTCAATGGAGTATTATGCTGAGATAAAGATAGATTTGAAGTATATCTAAGAAAACAGGGATGCCCTGAGACCCTGATGAACCAGACAAAATGAACCAGACAAAAAAGATTACTATGGCATAGCATCTTTATATGAGAAAGCCAAAATATAATTTATGTGCTCTCATAAAGAATGTGGACTGTGGTGCTCTTGATGGGAGCTGAGGAGCAGTTATGCCAAGTGGGGTACTGAAACCTTCACTACCGTTGGCAAAGAGTGATTTCTCACTTCTGTCTGTTCTTACTTCAATTACGTTTGGAATTTTGATCAGGTGAACATGGTTACATAATTGTTGCGTATCCTTCGTAAACTGACCATTTAATCCTTATGAAATATTCCTCTATCATCTAATCATTTTACCCTATTTTTGCAGTATTAATATAGGCACTCTTACTGCTGTTTCCTTCATACGGTGTCTTTTCTATCCTTTCCCTTCCAACCAATTATTATCTTTGAATCAAAATTGTCCTTCCCGAAGGAAGTATAAATCTCAACCTCGGACTTCTAATTTTATGTTTTCTGTATTTAGAGCAGATTGTTTTGTCTGTTTGCATTTATGTTATTATTGATACAGTTAAATTAATATCTATCATTTTCCTGTATGTGGTCTATTTCATGTCTTATTTTTGTTCTTGTTCCTCTCCTTTACTGTTTCTTTTTGATAGTTGAATATTTTCTGGTTCAATTTTTGATTCCTTTGACAATTTAAAATATACTTACAGTTATTTTATTAGTGTTTCTTTAGATCTTGGCTACACATTTCAATTTATCAGAATTGGCTTCAGTTCCACATTGACGTAGTTTCAGTGAAATATAGAAAAGTTGTTTCCCTATAGTCCCATTCTATCTCCGTTGTGATTTTATTATTGTACATTTGCACTTACATATTATTAAAAATCCAATGCGATTTTGAAAAATTTTAGGTTCATGTAATCTTATGGCTTTTAAGGAGGATATGAGAAGAAAGAACATAAATGCCATTTCTTGATATGTGTCTTAACTTCCTTATACACTATAGCAGTTTTCTTCTACAGACTGAATTTTTTTTTCAGCCCTTGAATTGTCAATTTGCATTACTTACAGGAGTCTTGTGAGGGACACTGAGATGCAGCAGGCACATATTTATAGGCACCTGTTTTTAGCAATGTGATTTTTATCCTTCCAAATGTAAATGAAGTGTAATAAATAAAGAGCAGACATACAGCATATTTTTCTTCCCTTTCCTCTCCCCTTCATCTTCTCTGTTTGTAAAAGATATATATTAGTAATACAGAATGGTAATTTTTTGGTAATTGGTACATACATTTAACGTATCTTACCCATTTGCATTCCCATTAACTTCTTCCCATCTCTTTATTTCTGTAATCCCTTCCTCCTTTCCAAAAGTCTGTATTTTCCGTTCCTACTTTAATTAATCGATTAACTAATTATGTTGTAGATTTCTCTATGAGAGAAACCATGAAATATTAAAAAGTTTACATTCCCACCTATAATGTATAATAGGAAGGTTAATTTTCCCTCACAGTCGTGCCAGCATTCATTCTTTTCTGTTTTCTTTTCTTTTCCCTTTCTTTCTCTCTTTTGAGAGCCAGTATCTCATTCTGTAGTTCAGGACGGTCCTGAACTCACTATGTAGTGCAGGTTGCCCTCAAACCCATGACAATCCTTCTGTGTTGACCTCCTGAGTGCTAGGATTACAGGCAAGTCCCACCATGCCCAGGTTATATAGTGTATTAGTTTGGGTTCTTTCAAAAGGTAGAATTTACAGAAATTATAACAAAAAAAAAACCTATTAGGAAGGCTTACAAATCTGAGGATAGAGATAGTCCAAGATGGTGGCCGGAACGTGCGGGAGTTGGAGTGTCAGATGACTGCTCAGCTGCGAAGTAGATCTCCCTTCCGGGACTGCAGGACACCTGGTGAGAGTCTGCAGCAGATCTCAGTTGTTTGGGGAACACTGGTGAAGACTAGAGAGAATGAAGATGGGTGACTGAAGATCAGTAACAGGCAGACAGGCACAAGTCAAGACTGGAACAAATCTGTGATGAAAATCTGCGCCGCATGTAGCAAGTCCGCGTCTCTAGACAATTGCAAAGGTGACAACTTCACGTGGGGAAGAAGCTGTAACAATCTTCCTTCCTTTCATACTGTTCGAGTTCTAGTCAAGCCTCCCAAAACTGGGTGGGTGCTTGTCCCTCATTTGCTGGCCCACAAATCACTCGCTCTCTAATCCAGGCTGGTTCTCAATTTCCTAATCTCTGCGTGGTTCTCAAACGCTAATCCAGGTATAGTTCCTGATTGCCTCAAGTTGACATAATCTTTCCAACGGTCATATATGGTGCTAGGGAAATGAATCCAGGTCCGTGTGCTTGGTAGGCAAGTGCTTTAAATGCTGCTCTACGGGCTTAGCCCATTTTTCTGTACTGATGATAGCCATTATGACTTGATGGGATGAAATCTTAGTTTTCTCCCCCATTTTTTGATATGTATATATGCTATACATAATGTTTATATTGAACTTGAGTAATTTGTGCACATATATATCCTGGCAAAATTATAAATTTTTCTCCTCTCCATTTTTGACCCTCCCACACTAGTTCCCATTATTCTTCCCATTTAGTTCTATGCAGTGACTATGATCTGGGTTTCTAATATTAGAGAAACCATTCGATATTTAACCTTCTGTCTGACTCGCTTCACTGAACATGATGGTTTCAAGTTGTGTCCATTTACCTATAAAAGCCTCAAACCTATCTGTGTAGGTGAGTGGCATTC
The DNA here is from genome assembly GCA_004027205.1 of Ctenodactylus gundi. Lineage (NCBI taxonomy): Eukaryota > Metazoa > Chordata > Mammalia > Rodentia > Ctenodactylidae > Ctenodactylus > Ctenodactylus gundi. The sequence goes on along the minus strand of PVKB01003178.1, from coordinate 176,018 downwards.
TCTTGTGTAAAAATACCACAGTATGTACCCATTGATCTGGTGATGGGTATTTTGGTGTCTTCCACATTTTAGCTATTGTTGTGCTGCTATGAACATCAATGTACACGTATCTCTTTTATATGATGCTTTTAACTCTTTTGGAAAAATTCCCAGAAGAGGTATTGCTGGATCAAAGAGGATGTTTATTTCCAATTTTTGAGAAACTTTCATACTGTTTTCCTTAGTGGTTGTACCAGCAGTGTAAAAAGGTTCCAATTTCCCACAGCCTTGCCAGCACTAATTGCTATATGAGTTCTTGGTAAAGGCCATGGAATCTCAGGGTTTTTTTTTCTTTTTCTTGTGGTATTGGAGATTGAACCCATGTCATTTGTACTGAGGTTGATACATGCACAGCACTTTTTTTTTTTAAGTTTTTGAGACAGGGTCTAAGTCTCAAAATTGTCCAAGCTGGGACTCATCTTGTGGTCTTCTTGCCTCAGTCTCCCCAAACGCTTAGATTATAGGTGTGCACTGCCACACCTGGCTCTCAAGAGACTTTTAATTTTCATTTTCCTAATGGCTAAATGTATTCAAATTTTCGTACTACTATTGGCCATTCATACTTCTTTCAAGATGTGTATTCATGTGATTTCCCCATGTTTCTGTTTTGTGTCCGGGGGGTATTTTAGTATTTTATGCATTATAAAGATCAACCCTTTATTAGAAAGGTAGCCATCAAATATTTTCTCTAACTTTATGCGTTGTTTCCCCATTTTGTTAATTGATTCTTTAATTTCATGTAGTCTCATTTATTGATTCTTGATATTCCCTGTGTTATTGCAGTCCTATTCAGGGAGTTGTTGCCAGAGGCTTAGGTTTCAAATGTTTTTACTGTTACCTTTTGGTATTTTCAGCTTCTGGTTTCATATGTAAGCGTTTGATCTATTCTACTTAGTTTTAGTAAATGGCAAAAGATAGCGATCTAATTCTAATCTTCTGCATGTAAATAACCAGTTTTCCCAGATTCATTTGTTTAAAAAGTTGTCTCTAGTATATTTTCTGCCAGCGTGAAAAAACAGATGGCTAAAGCCCCATGGGGCTGTTTCAGTCTTCTGCCGCGTTTCATTGGTCCAGTTGCTTTTCTTTCTCTGCCAGTACCCTGCTCTTTTTTTCTGCTGTGGCTCCTGGAGTTGGCGTGCAGCTGAGACCTGGTGCGGTGATGTCTGGCACTGCTCTTTCTGCAGAGAATTACGTGGCTGAATCTTGGTCTCTTGGAATTCTACATGGATTTTAGAATTACTTTTTCTAGTTCTGTGAAAAAGATAGCGTTGAATGTGTGCATAGGTTTTAGTAATACAGCTAATTTTACAGTATTAGATATTCTAATTCATAAATGATGAAAGTCTTTTCACATTCTAATATTTTCTTATATTTCTTCTTTAAAATTCTGTAATTTTTATTGTGGAGGTTGCTCACCTGACTGGTTTGGGTAATTTCTAAGTGTTTAATTTTTTGAAGATATTGTGGCTGGGACTTTTGAAATTACTTTCTTACTTTATAATTGATGTACATTGAGATATTGTTGATTTTTGTGTGTTGACTTTATTACCTACCAGTTTTATAAATTTGTTCAGATCTAAAAATTCCTCTTACAGTATTTTTTTTTATTAATGATACTGGGGATCAAACACAGAAACTTTGTACGGAGCTAAATCTACAAACCATTTTTTTAGTTTTGATTTTGAGAAAGGTTCTCACTATGTTGCTAAGTTTTCCAGGTTGGACTTGATTCTGTTATCTTTCTGCCTCAGCCATTTTATGTACAGAACCATAAAATCTGCAAATAGGAATAGATTGACTTTTTCTATTTCTACTTGTAGCACTTTAATTTCTCTTGCCTTATTCTGCCAGCTAAAATTTCAAATATTTTATTAAATAAGAGTGGTGAAAGTGAACACTCTTGTCTCATTCTCAATTTTAGAGGAAATTCAGTTTTTTTCTATGCATATGGTGATGGCGCATTTGTCACAAGTGGCTTTCATCAGTTTGAAGTAACATCTTTCTAGATTTCATTTCACGAGAAAGAAATTTGGGTTGTGTTGTAGGATTTTTTTGCATCTGTTGAGAAGATCATGCAATCTTTATTGATTCTATTTATGAGGTGTTTTTAGTGGTGCATTACAGTCACTTACTTACACAGATGGAACCATCTTTGCATTTCCAGGATTAAATTAACAATTAACTTGGTCCTAATACGCTTTTCAATGTGTTGCTGAATTCTGTTTGCAATGATCTTAATTTTTTTTATCTCTGTTCATCATACTCACCTGTACAGTGAGGATTTTTTTTTTTTTTTTGATTCTTGATTTTGTATCAGGGTAATGCTGACAACACACAATGAAATTGGGAGAATCCCTTCCTTCTATGTTACATGGAAAAATATTGTGAGGATCATATATGTTTGCTGTTTTCTAAAAGCCTGGTAAAGTTCAGATGGTCTTTATAATTTGGCAGACTTTTTATAATTGTATTAATTTCATTGTTTTTATTGATTTGGTTAAGTTTTTTTTATTTTGCTTCCATTTTAAAGGTAGTTTGTATGTGTCTCGGAATTTATTCATTTCGCATAGACTCTCTGATTTGTGGAAATACAAGTTTCCAAAATAGCTCTGATAATCCTCTAGAGATGGTGGCATATACTTTACTTTCTCTTTTCTAGTTTTATTTATGTAGGCCTTCTATTTCTTATGGTAAGTTTGGTTTGGTGTTTATTTACTTTGTTAATTTTTTTTTTAAAAAACCCTTTGATTCATTGATCATTTGGATTGTTTTCTTTTTAGTTTTGATTTCATTAAATTCCACTCTGACCTTTGTTATTTTATTCTATGATTTAGAGTTCAAATTGTTTTTGCTTTTATAGACCTTTGAGATATAGCATTAGATTATTTGAGATCAGTCTGTTTTTTTCTAATAACTCTGAGCTTTCCCACTAGAGCTGCTTTTATCATGTCCCACCAGTTCTGCTATCTTGTGTTTCCATTATCATTTGATATTAGGAATTTTTAAATTTCTCCTGTGGTTTTATATGTGGCCTATCGATTATTGAATAGTGTAATAATAACCATGTGTATTGTGCAGTTTTGTTTGCTTATGTGCCAAAAATAGGCACACCCAATTTCATAAAATAAACAATATTAGACATTAAAGGACAGATAGCAAAAAGTGGGGGAATTCAATACGCCACTATCAAAAATAGGCCAATTGGACAAAAATTAACAATAACGACAAAAAAGTTAACTATGTTTCAGATCAAATGGGTGAAATAAATATTTAGTGAACATGAGTAATGATATCTTGTTCCCTTTACTTGGATATAGCATACTTCTTTGCCTCTTCTGACCAGTTTTTGCTTGAGGCTGACTTTATTATATATAAATATACCTGCCATTGCTTTCTTTTGAAAGCCACATGCCGAGAGTATAATTTTTCATCCTTACAATTTTAGTCTGTGTGGCTCTTTGTAGATAAGGCATGTCTCAACTGAGTGTGGGGATACACATCTGTAATTCTAGCAATTTGGACAGCGGGAAGAGGAGCATTATAAGTTCAACCCCAGTTTGGATAACTTAGTCACTTAGTGAGATCCTGTCTCAAAATAAACAATGAATAAATAAAAACCTTAGGATATAAGTTAGTGTGAAGACCCTCGATTCAATCTCCAAAAATAGAGGGAGAGAGGAAGTGGAGTCTCATGTGGGAACATGCACATATTTCTTGCTTTTTGATCCAGTCCATCAATCAGTATTTTTAAATTAGAGAATTAAGAACATTTTCATATTTTGCGTTATTACTGAAAGTTATGTATGTATTGCTGTCGTTTTGCTGTTTTTCCAGTGCTTTGTTCACTTACGTATCTCATTTACGTAACTGTTCTTCCAATGAGAATTATTCTTTCCCTTGGCTGTGTGATTCTTTCCTTCATGGTCTCTTTTTCAGATTCCTTTAAGTATTTTCTATAAAGGTGGCTTAGTAGTCATCAGTTCCTTTATTTTGTCTTTGTCTTGTTTTTACACCTTGAAGAAAAGTTTTGCAACATACAGTAAAGCTGGGTTGGCAATTATTTTCTTTCAAGGCTTAAAAATTTTCATTCAAATTCCTTCTGGCTTCTTTTGAGAAATTTGTTGTATTTTAATGAGGTTTTCATTATAAGTAATTTGGTACTTTTCTCTAGCAGCGTTTTTTATGTCACTGGGAATTGAGCCCAGAGCCTTCACACTGAGCTAATCCTTAGCGCATTTTTTTCAACATTTGATTTTGTGACAGAGTCTCACTAAGTATTAAAATGCACAATCTGGGCTTGAATTTGCAATTCCCTTGCCTTGGCTTTTCAGGGCACTGGGATTACATGCCAATGCTACTAAGTTCAGTTCTGGCAGCTCTTAATATTATTTCCTTGATTTACATTTCTGCTACTTGACTCTGCTGTGTTTTAGAGAAATTTGAAGTTCTAAATTTTTCCTTCTCTATCTGATGTCCACTTTGTTGCCTAGGTTAGGGCAAAGTTTTTAATAATTTGAGTGAATAGATGTTTTTATGGCATTAGCCTGTACTTCAACATCCTCTCCAGGGGTGATAATATAAAGAACATTTTAGAGGTGCCTAGAAGGAGCTTTTTTTGTAATCTTTCCTTGGTTTCTCATTTCTTTCATTATCATTGACTTTGAATGTTCTAGTATGCCCAACCTTGTTTTTAAGTTCTGATATATTTTTCCTCTGGTTAGTTGTGCCTGTGATGTAGAGCCTTTAAATTGTGTTTTTATTTGATTTGCTGAGGTTCATATTTGTAATATTTCTGCTTCATTCTTTTGATAACTCCATCCCTTTACTGGATTGATTTTTTCTATCCTGAATTGTCCTCCTTATTTTATTCAAATGCTCACTTATACCTTATTTAAGCTTATTGATTATTTTAAGAACATTTTAGCTGCTTGTCTCCTTTTTATCTCATTGTCTTAAATATCAATTTTTTAAGTTTCTGCATCTAGAATTTTATCCACTTCTGTATGTGTAGGATTGGCTATTAGAAAATTGAGAATATTTGGACTCATCTTGTTGCATTTTTACTTTATGATTCATGTGTTCTTCTATTGATTTTTAAAATCATTTGGCATGGAAATCTCTATCATGATTATGTGGATGTCTGTTTGAGATATGGCCTTATTTCTCTGTTCTGCCCTTGGCATTGGTGTGACTGAGCAGGAAAGCATCCACTCATCCTAGTCAATGTGCTAAATTCACTCCTTAGCGCTGGATCGAAAGACAAGAACAACTACCAGTAACATAAACATACAGAGCATCGACTATAGAGCAACATATATTTTAAAACTTGTTTAGACATTTTTCTACTATTTCACTAGCACAAGATAAAAAAATAATAACAATGTATAATAACAGGCTTGAAAAAGAAAATCGAGAATTAAGTAATAAAAGATATCAAAGAGAAATAAAATAGACCTTAGTTATAATACCGATATGACAAGAAAACATGAAAACAAAGGAGGGTTTGGGGAGATTATGAAAATTTGAGAGAAGAGTAGTGAAGGGTGTAAAAATAGAAAGTGAGAGAAGATAGAAGGACATGGAGTCCAATTAGTAAATTGCTAGATACACAAATTTGGGAGACCCAAGAAACAACTCTCAGGGGGAGAATATGACAAAACAAGTTAATACATCTCAGAAGCAAGCAAAAGCAGTCGGTAACACTGGGACAGATACATATGCTCCCTACACACACACATACACACACACACACACACACACACACACACACACACATGGTATTTATTAATAGGTACAAGAAAAGAAGAGGTTAGAGTGGGAGATTTAAGACAGTATAAATGCAGAAGATAAGAAGAGATTATATATATATATATATATATATATATATATATATATATATATATATATATCACTGGCTGTAAGACAGAAAAGTCCAAAATGTCTGCCTGCTCATGTGCTCATGCAGAAGCTGGAGCGTCCAGTGACTGCTCAGACAAGAGACAGAAGAATACAAGTCTAAGCTTTCAGGTTAATCAGTGTGAGTCTGTGCTGCAGATGCACATCCAAAGGCAATGTGAAGGACTGGAGACTGAAACAAATATCAGATAGAGATAAGCAATAGTAAGACAGCAGTGAGCCAATGTCTATAATAATCCTTCATCTCCCTTCCTTTGTGTTTTGTTCAAGCTGTCAGTCTATTGCTTAGGCCACCAAAAAAGCAGGATGAGCATTCATCCCTTACTTACTGGCCCATAAATCAAGTAGGCAAACCAAAAGCTCTGCCTGGGCATTTCCCTTTAAGTGAACATAATCCTTCAAATGGTCACAATGCACATTTTATCAACTTGAGAAGACACATCTCCTTAAACTATACTTAATTTCAAAATGAAACAGCTGAATTCCTAATTATGCCTAATATAATGCAACTGAACTGCGCACAAACAGAAATGTAATAAATTCTTCCCCAGAATAAAAACAGATTTCCTCTTTGAAAGATGGTTATTCTCCTGACATCCAATTACTTAAATGTCACAATGTAACTTTAATAAGTTTCAATATTAAAACAATCAGTTTTACATATTCATATAAAAAGATAATGATAGCATAGGAAAGAAATCCTAATTACAATCCTCATTTCTGGAACTGGTTGTGTGGTCATAGTTGACGATTATAGCTACCTTCTTCTGCTACCTATTCCGTGTTTCCTTGGCTTTTCAGCAAGCACCTGGGCAGGTCTTGCTTATTTTCCTCGTGGGGTAACCCACACCTTCATTTCTGGTAGTTTCCTATTGATTTTAATAACAGAGATGGTAATACTAGGAGATGCCCTAAAGGATCTTCGTCACCCCAAACATATTCCTCCTCACCTCCATTATGGAGTACTAGCCCAGTTTCCCCTTGGTAGCCAGGATCAATCACCCCTACCAATGCTGTAACTCCACTTTTAGCTTGGATCAGCAGCACAACAAAGACCAAAATGACCAGGGGGAAGTCACAATTTGCAGTTGAATAGAATTGTTGCTCTGCCTCCTACAACAAGCCTTCTTCCTTGTGCAACTAAACTTCTGGGCCAGCAGAGCGTAATGTTGTAAGAACAGAAAGCAAAACTTCTGTTATTGTGTCACTTGGAGTGATAGTGAGTGGTACCAATCCTATCTCCACTCATTCATCCCCGGACCTGTGAATTCTGGTGATTAGAGAAATAATGGCATATATTGGGCTCTGATTCAGACCATGTATAGTCTTTTGAAGAACCTTGCTGTATCCCTGCATGATATTACCATCTAGATGGCACTGTAATTGCATGTTCAAAGGCCATTTCACCATTCTACTAATTCCGCTATTTTCAGATGATGGGGAACGTGGTAAGATCAGTGAATTCTACAAGCATGAGCCCACTGGTATACTTATTGGCAGTGAAATGTGTTCCTTGCTGAGAAGCAATGTTATATGGAATACCATGACAATTGACAAGGGTCTTAGTTATTTTTTGTTGCTGTGACTCTATACTCAACCTGCACAATTGGGGGGGGGCGGGGTGGGATTTTATTTTAGCTCACAGTTTCCAAAAGTCTCAGTCCATTCATGGATGGGCAGCTGGGAAATGATGAAATCACATGGCTGGGCTGAAGCTTGCTTGGGGGCCGGAGCCAGAGCTGCAGATACAGAGATCCTCACGGCAGTATGGCAGAACAGAGACAAGTCTTGGAGGAAGGGTGAAATGAATACCTGCTCCACCCAGTCATGCCCCTAGCACCCACCTCTTCCAGCTAGGCCACACCTTCCGATACATGAGACTTTTGGGGACACTACAGATCTAGACTACAACATTCTGTCCCTGGCCCCCAAAGATGCATGTCTACTTCCTTAAGCAAAAGGCATTTAGTCCACCTCTAAGAGTCGTGAAAGTACTTACAGTTCCAGGAATGTTGAAAAAAAGTGCATGCCCCGGTGTACACTTCTCAGAGTAAATCTTTTGCTTCTCCATCCTTGAGATGGTAAAGGCTAGGATCTTGACTTTTGAGATACCGTCAAGGCACCTTTCCTATAGTCTTGATGGTATTTGCTTTCTTTTTAAGGCTGATCTCCTTAACTTCCCTGTCCTCTCTGGCCCCACCACTGCAGGCCATTTTGGTCTGGCATTGCAAAACTTTGATATGATATTTTCTCTGCCATTTTTTCCCTGTCATTCACCATAGGGTTGGCTAAAAGCTGCAAATATTAGCCATGTAACATCATGAACATCAGTCTGCCTTGAGATTTTCTCCAACAGATTATGTAGTCCAACACCTTAATCTCATTTTCAGGTAAGGTCTCTGGACAAGGATAAAATGCTGTCAAACTTTTTGCAGAGCATAGCATGCATGTTTTTTAGGCCACTTGCCAGTACAGTCTTCCTTCCCATCTGAAACTTCTCAAGCCCAGCCAGGGGCCAGAGCCAGAGTTCCAGAGAAAGAGATCCTCACAGCAGCATGGCAGAACAGAGACAAAGTCTGGGAGGAAGGTTCGATCCAGCACATGCCCCTCCAGGTCAAGCCCCAAGCATCCACCCCTTCCAGCCAGGCCCCACCTCCCAACACTACACAGTATCCTTAGGTACATGAGGCTTTTGGAGGACACTTCAGATCCAAACCACGACAATAAGGCAATAAGTTCTGGTGGAAGCATTGTGTACAGGGAAGGCAAATTCATAACCAGAATAAGCACTCCAGTCAAGACAAAATGCTGTCCTCTCTATGATGGAACTGGTCTGGTACAATCAGTCTGCCACCAGGTTTCAGGATGGTCATACCTAGAGTGGTGCCATATCAGGGACTTAGTGCTGGTCTCTGCAGCTAAGAGAATGGACATTTAACAGTGGCTGTATCCAAGTTAGCTCTGGTGAGTGGAAGTCCATGCATAACCTCTATCTCTGCCAGCATGATTATTTTGTTCTTGAACCTATTGGGCAATGTTGGAGTGACTAAGGAAAGAAATTGACTACTCTCTGCAGAACTCATCTCCCAGTCCACTTGATTATGATCCCTGCATAATATGCAAAACGATCAGCAAAACACACCTCTTGCACTATCGACTGATCATAGGGCACACCCCATGAGACCATAGCTGCATTCTGGGGTCGGCGGGTAGTACAACAGAAGTAGACACAGTGGCTATTTGGCCACTTCTTCATGTAACTTACTTGTGCCTTCCAGACTCGCTCAGGTCAGATCACATATATTATACCACTTTCATTTGAAGATAGACTGTTGTATACATCCAACTTTGTGACTTGGTGTCAGAGAGCATCCAGTTCATATTGCACAGCTCGGGTTGCATGGTGACCTGGTACCGATAATCAAGTGTTCAGGTTCCACTAAGGCTCAGTAAGGGGCCAACGGCTATTTCTCAAAGGTAAAGTAGTTACCTATATGTGACAGCAGGGCCGTGCTCCAAAGGCTTCTCAAAGGCCTCCACTGCGATTCAGCCATAGGGATCTTCCAGAAGCTTCCAACAACATCCTTCTCTGCCACTGACACCTGTAGGACCATTGAATATGCTGGATCACACGGTCCAAGTGGCAGAGAAGCCTAAAAATGCCTGAACCTGCTGCAGAGGCTTCTTTTGTTCTGCACGTCACTCAGAAGTGGCAGCTTTCTAAGTCACTCAGTACATCTGGTGGAGTAATACACCTAGTGGGAAATATGTTGCCTCCAGTTTCCAAATAAGTTCATGTGACACTATTCCTTGTTCTTAGTCATAAGAGGGGCCAGATGCAATATTTTATTCATCATTTTAGAAGGCATATTTCTGCTTGCTCCACACTATCATACTCCCAGAAATTTCACTGAGGCCCTTGAATTTTAGCAGGATTTCACAACATCTGGCATACAATAATTCACCAACAAATTCAGAGCAGTAGCCACCTCTTGCAACGTCATTAGTATATTAGACCATGTGTTATACTCTGCAGAAGAACAAAAAGGTCCAGATCCTCATGAACTAAGTTGTGACACAGGGCTGGAAAGTTGATATACCTCTGAGGCAGCACAGTAAAAGTATACCACTGACCTTGCCAGGTGAAAGCAATTTGCTTCTGATGGGCTTTGTGGATGGTATGAAGAAAAAGGCATTAGTCAAATCAATAGCTGCATACCAGGTGCTGGCAGATGTGTTAATCTGCTTAAGCAACCCCGTTGCATCCTTCAAATCCTTGATGGCGGCATTAATCTCTGCAGTCCCACCAGGGATGCAATATTGCTTCTGATTTACTGTTTTCTTAGATAGAGGCAACTACAATGACTTCCACTGGGCCTTTCCCACCATAACAGCCCTCACACCACAGGTCAGGGAATGAATGTGGAGATTCTGGCAACTACTAAATCTTGATTATGCACTCTGGTATTGGGGAAATGGCTACAAGATGGTATTGGAGATGTATGGGACCAACTCTAAGTTGGACTATGGCTAATACTCTGTTGCGGCTTTGGTCTGGAGTGCCATCAAAAGCCTCACATACCTACAGATTATGTGACTATTGGGAGCTGTGGCATAGTTGGAAGGGGCCATTGCTTAGGGCTTGACCTGCAGGGATGTGTGCTGGTTCTGCCCTTCATCTATGACTTGGCTTTTTTTTTTCCTGTCTTGCCAGGATTTCTTTTTCTGGCTCTGACTCTGCCACTGGTGCCACCATTTTGACCTACCCACCTGTGAATGAATTTTGCCCTTCTGAAACTGTGAGCTCTAATAAATCTTTCCTCCTTAAAGTTGTGGACATTGCACACTCTGTCCAAGCAGTAAGGAAGGACTAAGACAGTGTGGAGGAACATTATATAAGATGGCAAGACAGTCTAGAAGCAAAACCAGTAGTGAAGACTTACAAGCACATATGTACAAGTGCTTCCCCAGTAAGCTAAAAAGTACCAAAATCAAAAACGAAAGCCATTGTGGTTGCTTCTTGTTGTGCATTTGCATTGGAGCTGATTCTTGGATGCTGTTGACAACAGGGAGGAAGTGTGAAAATCTGTTTTTTAACCTAGAGTTCTCTGCTTTTGTCCAAATAGGAGAGCCATTTACAGCAACCTGGAGGCTGAACTCCACTCCTCTGTGGTTGTGGATGTTATTTAGATAGATCCACTAGTGCCAGGATTAGCTCACACATATGCCAATTTAATATCTTCTATAAGTGGGAATTAAGGGGGTCATAAATTTTCACCTGTTGCTACTTCTGTCATTTGTAGTCCATAGGCATGTCCTAGAATGTCTTGAAGCTTTGTAACCTTCCAAACCATGCATTTAGAGACATAGCTGAATAGTGCCTTAGTTTACTTGCAATACCTCTGAAGTGGTCAGAGAAACCATGAGTAGGTAGGATCTTTGCATTAGGGACAGTGGATGCCTAACCTTCAGCTGATCCCTGCAGGGATGCCCTTACTCAGAACCCTCCTAGCACACACCCCATCTGGCTGAACTTGTTGCCTGCCGTTGTCTTTAAAGTACTGTTTTTCCATATTGCTCATCTGTCCTGCCTAGATCCTTCCAGCCTAGAGTTTGGACTTCTGTGAGCTGAGAACTGCAGACTTTGTCTTAATGGGTCACCTTGTTCTTGGGCTCCAGCTCTCAGGGTAAGTGGCTTTCTGTTCCAGCTCCACCCATGCTCCTCTCCTGCTTGTTTTACCAAGGCAAGGGGTAAGAGGCATGCAGATGACTTCTCAGTCGAGTCCTGTGTGAATCTGCAGGGAGGAAATGGTTGTTGCCCTCATGACTACGCACTGGTTGTTCTCCGAGCTCTCTGCTAAGGCCGTGGCTCTGCCAGGAGCAGATTCAGCACTTGTAAAAATAAGGAGGCTTTCATTTGATCTCTGTATGTTCATTTGGTGCCAGGCTGTGTTGCTTCAGTAATCTACCTTTTTCCTAAATATTAATATAAGGTTTTTGTGTCTTTGATAGCTCTCCCAAGTTGCAGTTCTTTGGTTTGCTGGGCCACCCCTATCTCCTCATTAAACTGTGTACTGTTATTTTGGATGAATATTTCTTTTCTTGAATTTTTGGAGGAGGCCCAGTCATGTAGGCTTTTGTTTTCTATTTATTCCTTTATTTTCTACAGGCGTGTCATGTGTTACCATGTCCAGCCTACATGGTGCTGGGGCAGTGGACTCAGGGCCCTGCACTTGCTAGGCAAGCTCTTTCTGAGCTGTGTTTCTTGCTCCTGGATGAATACTTCAAAATAACGCGTGAGTGTAGGCTCCCTCTATTCTTCCCCCCACTTTCTTCTTCACTGAATTCTTACTTGTTAGATCATGATTGGGAATGGTGAAGATTTTGAATTTCTACTGTATATCTGCTAAAGGTCTTGCTTGCCTCATTTTACTGAGACGTAAGTACAATGGTTAATTTTGTGGATCAATGTGGGTGACCTATGATGCCCACTAATGCGATCATATATCATGCCAAATATTCCCATGAAGAGATTTTTAGATGGAATTAACATTTAAAGCAGTAAGGCATACTCTATAAAAGATTGAAAGCCTTAAGAAAAAAAGGCTGAAACATCCCGAGAAAAAATGAATTTTGCCTCCAGACTGCCTTTAAAAGCAGGAATGCAACATCATCTCTGCAATTTGCATTGCACCACCTGCTCTGCCAATTTGGGTCTTGCCACAATTCTGTGCATCAATTTCACTTGAACTTGCAGCATGCTAGGCAAGTACCCTATCATTGAGCTCCATACCCAGCTCAAACCGAATCTCTTAAATGAGTCATATGCATGTGTGTGTATATGCATACATATATGCACACATATATTTACATATACATGGAAAAAGATAACTATGTGTCTAGGTATATTACTTGTGTAGATACCTAGATATATTTCTATATATACAAATACTTCTACACATATCTCTAAACTATAGATATCTATTTGTACATATGTTCATATGTTTGTAGCCATATATCTGTCTTTTGCATATTATTTGTGCTTTTCAGGAGAACACTGACAGAGCAGGTATTATTTCCACTGCATTTTTATTGATAAAATGAAGTTATGTAATTTCCCAGCTGAGAAATGGCAGTGTTACTGTTACCTAAGTCCGAATAATTATTAAATCTATTTTGGGATGCTCAATGCTATCACACTAGAAGATACACCGAAAAGAACCTTTTTTTCCAATTATATTTCTAGAACTTCTTTAGGTGATCATTTATGAAACAAAAGCATTTCTGAAAAATTGACTATGAAATCCAATTTTGAGGCTTATATACTTAAATTTAAGGCTGAGAGCCCAATCTTACTAAAATTTGCTGTTGCTATAGCAACACAAAATCTGCGTTGTGAAATGAAATTCTGAGGTAAATACTAACAAGTTATTTAGAAAAAACAAGCAGAGGAGTTACAGATTTTACCTCAACTGTTCAGCTTTTCCAACTTTAATGTGCTTCTTAAAGAATTTGATTCTTGTGTGAACACACCAGCTAGCTCTCTTAGGGAAATTAGTCAAATAAGGGATTTGAAATTTTATGTAGATAAGATATGATTTTTACTATTTCTAAGTGTTTGCAAAATATTAAGTGAAATCATTGGGGGAAGAGTTCATATATAATATTTATAATAATCATCTTAAAGTGAAAATAGAAAAATATGTATTAAATACATTGTATAGTCACTGACACCTCAACAAATTGTGCATTACTCTGTATAGTTAATGAGTCTTCCAAATATATTTTGCCTTTTCTGTTTCCTAGAATATATTATTATTGGGCTATGTGTTGGGACAATATTAAAAACTCCATTGTAAACCTTAAATTTTGCACATTTACATATCAATAAAATGGGAAAAAATCAAGTAATAACTGTTACAATAAAAAATCTTATCTTTGATTTTTATAATATTTTCAAATATTTAGGTTTAAAGTGATGCTGTGATAGTAAATATAGTAAGTTCATTCAACCCATATTTTTAATTAAATATAACTAGAAAGCATGTTTTCACGGAAGGAAAATGAGATACAATGTAGTGGGAGATGACGGGCGAATTGTGAAGCATCTGTGGGACAGTAAGGTCAGTAAGTGGTTCTAAGAGAAGAGCAGTATGAGTTGGTGGGTTCAAGAAGGGGTCAGGCAGAGTTTCCAGGGGAAGTGATACATAAACTGAAACTAAACTAGGCCCAATGAAAAAGTAAGGAGAAGTTGGACCTGATGACATGGGCCTATAATCCCAGCACTCTGAGAGACCAAGGCAGGAGGCTTCCAAGTTCAACGTGAGCCGGTGCAACTTAGTGACTTAGTGAGTCCTTGTCTCAGAGTTGAAAAATAATGGACTAGAGATGTCATTCAGTGTGAAGGCCCTGAAATTAATCCCCTGTAACACACACACACACACACACACACACACACACACAAATGCAAGGAGAGTCAGCATCATATTTCCCAGGCATAGATGTAAGACATATCATTAAACAGCAAGTATAACTATTATTTTAGTATGACTAGGTAGAATATGTAGCACACATATGTTAATATTTCCTTAGATCAGAAAGTGAAAAAGTAGGTTTTAACATATTTTCGTATTTCTTTGCTTTGCTCAGGAATGGATGAGATTTTGTCATTTATTCATGTGGTGTACATTCTATTTGATATTTTTAAAATACACTCTAGAATTGAATTGTTTACAATTGAAAAACAAAAACACTTTCTCCTGCCTCCCCCTGTGGAGCAGGCTGTGGTTTCAGTCAGTCATCAATCTTTGTCTGTCACCTTTTGTCACACTTTAAAATAACTTTGATTTTGCGCAAATATATTTTCATTCAAATTGAACTGTTATTTTTCATCATAGTCCCCCTCTCCTCCTCCTCCTCCTCTTCGCTCCCTTCCCTTTTTATTTGAACACTCTCATCCTAAGAAAGAGATCTTTAGGCCATTTTCTGAAAGAGGCAGAATTATTAGGTCCTTGTGGCTGTTGTGGTTTCAGAAGTAAGCAAGGATCCAGCTCCTCTGAAGAGTTCCTTGGAAAGTAGCTTCAAGACAACATCTTAACTAGTAAACTGGAATACACCAATTTAAAACTTACCAACATTCATCACTATATTTTGACCAAATGGTGATAACTGGCTTATGTGAAGGTTACGATGAGCCGTGAAGCAAATCATTGTCATCAGGGTGGTACTTTATGGTTGAGCCTCACAGTGATCAGAAGCTAATCCTCCTTTGGAACAAATCCCGAAGTTTCATGCCAAGAGGAACTCCAGATGGAAAAATCAGTGCTGCCACACCTTGACCTTGGCTGACTTTGCACATCCACACATACCAGAGGTCTGGAAATGTAAACCCAGTTCTACCAGCGACCCTTCAAATTGGCATCTAGAGGCTGAGTGACAATGCCAGACACCGCAAACAGCTCTTGTCAGAATCATGCGGTACGCGGGCTAACCTATGCTGAGTATGATCCTACTTGTTAACTTCTAAAAAAGTATCAAGCCATTCTCTTTGAGGTGCGATGGTATCTTAGTGATGTTTTCATTTGCATTTTTATAATAGCTAAGGATGTTGAACATCTTTTCATGTATTTGATGGCCATTTGGACTTCTTTATCTGAGAACTGCCTATTCATTTCTGTTGCCCATTTTTAAATTGGGTTTTTTAATTTGAGGGGTCTGTTTCACTTCAGTTCCTTGTATATTACAATTCCTAGCCTCCTATCTGAGGTATAGGTGGTGAATATTTTTTCCATTCTATTGGTTCTCTCTTTGCTCTGTTGATAATTTCCTTTGCCTTGCAAAAAAAAAAAATTAACTTGAAATAATCCCATTTGTTGATTCTGGGGGCTATTTCTTCTGTATTGGGTGTCTTATTAACTCAAATAGCAAGCAATGCTGGTGAGGCTGTGGGGAGAAAGAACCTTCTTACACTGCTAGTGGGAATGTAAACTGGTGCAACCACTGTGGAGGGCAGTATGGAAATTTCTCAGAAGACCAAAAATAAACATTCCCTTTGATGCAGTGACACCTCTTCAGGGAATCTTTCCAAAAAAGTTAAAAACATCATATAAAAGAGATACATGTACACCCATGTTCATGCACAGAGCCCTGCATGCAGTCATGAATAGCTAAAATGTGAAAGACACCAAAATACCCACCAACAGAACAATGGATAAAATATTGTGGTATATGTACATCGTGGAGTACTACTCATCTATGAAGACAGATAGGTTGGAGGCTTTTGTAGGTAAATGGCTGCAACTTGAGACCATCGTGCTCTGTGAAGTGACAGAAGACAGAAGGTTAAATGTTGAATGGTTTCTCTAATATGAGAAATCCAGATCACAGTCATTTCATAGAACTAAATGAGGACAGTGGGTACTAGTGGGGAGGTGAAAGTGCGGAAGGGTTTGTAATGCCGATGTTGACATACATGTGCAAGAAATACTGAAGTCAATGCAGACATTAGGTATTGCATATATGCATATCAATAAAATGTAGAAATTTTTTTAAAAGTTTAAAGCTTGCATGAAAACACAAGACTGGAGCATCTTCAATTTATTTTCCTTGGGATTCTCCACTCTTCAAATTATCTTGTTTTTTCACACATGAATTATAGGTGCCAATCCAACAATCCCAGAATCTCAGGCTCCATGAAATCAGATAATCTTCCATTCTTTACAGATTTTTCTTAATCTTCACAAATGTTTTCTTCTGAGCCCAATTTGAAGGAGTCTAATCATAATTCTTTCCAAAGTGTTCACTAATTTTTTTCTCTAATTGAGACTAATCTCACATTCTCCTCTCCCAGAAACGTCCTTACATTGGACTCATGAAGAATCTGGACTTTGTTGGCAAAAGCTTTGTCGAAATGCAAGATCTCTAAAGACACGGGAAGAATCCTGAAGATGAAGCTGGAAGATCCTAAACTCTCCAAAAACAGATTGGGCAAAGCACGTCACTTAGTGCTGATTTACTCCTCAGTGTCTGCTTGCCCCACAGACTGGGAGAGAGGAGGCCTTCAATCCCAGGACAGAGAGAGCCAGACACAAATCACAGAAGGGGAAAGTCCTTGGGTGGATTCTCACCTTGAAAGGAAGTGTTTTTGTTTTCCTGCTCCTTGACTGCCCATAGAGCACAAATACTTGTGAAACCTTGAAGGTATTATGTCTTACATACACATCTTGTCATTTTCTTTCAGCAAATTGATCATGACACCCCAAAATGAGAGTTGTAGAATGCTTTCTACAAACTGAAGTTGACAGTTGGCAGTATTAGGCTCATGTCACTCTGAACAACTTTTCACCCCTCTCAGTTGCACACATATGGTAACCCAATATCAGCCCAATGCATTCTGGTAACTGAAATGCTTCGTGGAGGGTGGATTTGGTGGCAAGCAGTAGGAACGTTGTTCTGAATGTGCCTGTGAGGGCACAACCACCTTTCCTCCCCTTTCCAGAAGCCCTGTCAGATGGAAGCATTGAAGAGGTGAAGCCTAGAAGAAATCATTTAGGAAAGAACTTCCTCTGACTTGCCAACTGATTCCTAAAACATTTCTTTTTTCTTATCAAATATTTCTTTCATCATCTCACTCCCACCTCCCAAGCCCAAAACTAATTTATCTTTGAGGATACCATATTGTAGATAGAAAGTGGTCCATGAAAAATGGACATCCATCTGTAATACAAACCTGCTTTACAGCTCAAGTGACGGTCCACATTGCTGATGCTCACAGCTATCAGGTGAACATTTCCAAAACCAGTGATAAATGACTGTCTTCATTACTTTTTAGTTGCTGTGACTAAACACCCAACAACCACAACTTAAGGGAAGAAAGATTTATTTTAGCTCACAGTTTCAGAAGGTCACAGTCCATTCATGGGTGGACGGCTGAAACGTGGTGGAATCACATGGTGGGGCTGGGACAAGGTTCGAGGGTTGGAGTCAGATTCAAGTAAAGAGACTCTCACAGCATGGCAGAACAGGAAGCCAAGTCTAGGAGGAAGGGTGGAATCACCCCTCCAGTCAAACTCCAAGCAGGCCCCCTTTCCAGCCAGGTCCTGCCTCCCAATAGAGCACAGGATCCACAGGTACATGAGGCTTTTGAGGGACACTCCAGATCCAGACCATAACAATGACTAATCAGCTATGTATCACGTTGGCCTACGGGGTGATTTCACATTGAAAAAAGTAACGGAAGTATCTTATTCCCTCCTTCAGGTCTCTAGTAGTGCTTCCCTTGTGCCAGGCTCCACCCAGGAAATGAATGGATAAAAAGAAGACAGATAGGACCTCTGCCTTTGTGGAGATAACTGCTTAATGAACAAATAATCCCCCTCCCCACATCTCCATCAAGATCCTTCCTCTTCCCTAGCCCTGGGTACAAACCCTGTGCACAGGTTCTTCCAGAAAGGTTTCCAAATGCCCAACACACTGAACAAGCCCTGTTGTTCAAGTTGCAGTGAAGACTAGATGGTGTGGCTGCAGGAGAGGCTGCTCGGGCAGGAGAGTCCAGACCTGTGTTAAGTACCAGGCGGACTTGAGGAGTGAGAGAGGAGGGTCAGAATGGCCACGAAATTAATTTTCTAGACTTTTTTCCCCTTAAATTCAGTGTTAAGTTACAAAACAGCATGAGCGAGAGCTGCATTTTCCCGGGTGTTGAGAATGTGTGCTATGAACTTAACCCACCTCGGAGCACTCTGCTGTACAAGCCTGTTAAACCTACAGGGGGCCTTGAAATCCCTCTCAGGGCAGCCTCCTGAAGATCGGCTTTCTGTCTTACCACCTTCAATCTCTATCTGTGCCTGAATGACTGTGACTGTTCAATAATGAAATAATAATTTATAGTATCGTATACTAATGATCACTATACTATGGTTACTAACCATACCATACTGTAGTTAGTATCATACCAATATTTCATGTCAAAATGCATTGTTTTCTTCTAAGAATTTAAATTGTTATGGAGAGAGTAGTTTCAATTTCTTATTTATTCTTCCAAGTAAGTTGAAAATCAATTTCTAAGTTTCAGCTAGTTCCTTGTTAAATCTGTTGCATTCTCCTGGGCTGTCTTTTGTTTTTCCTTTTTTCCAGCAGAGCTCTGCAGGCAGTCATGAAGGACTTACTCTAATATTTGTGAACTGTTTCATCACGAAATATCAGCCCTCTGTGGGATTTTTAAAATTCTTGGTGAAGTATTTTCTTACCTCAGTCTTGTATCAAGTTGCTGTGTTTTCCAGCTTGTTGCACTGACAATAATTGTTTCAGTAATTAAATACTTTACAGAAAAAAAGAGATTATTTAGCCCCAGAGTATGAAATATACTCCTGAAAGCTTTTATTATCTGCTCTGTTGCCTGTGGCAATAATTGCTAAAGTTATCATGGTGATCTTTCTCATTGAGCGTCGAAACCCTCTAGAACACTGTTTTAACCACACTGTGGTAAACACACTATTTTAGGAAGGCCCTATCAATCGCCAGATTTGCCACAGAGTTACAATGTATTCCCTACATCAATCTAGTCTTCACTGATCTCATCTTTCCAAGACTGAAACCGAAATACAGGATACCAAATACATTACTCCAAGACACAAAGCTACTAGCACCTTGCAGAATAAGAATAAGTTGAAGAATCTGTTAACCAGTGCTATTTTTACTATACCTCTTTTAAGAAAAAAATTCCTTGAAGTAATAGGGAAAAACTTGAAGTATGCAGTTCAATTTTATTTTTAAAAATATATGCCATGTGAACATGATGTATGGTGAATACTTTAAATTAAAAAAAAATATTACAGTAAAAGACACATTGCCATTAGTCCCATTGCGAATACTCAGTGTCTTCGAACACATTTATTTCATTGTTCTTATCTATTTCTGAAGCAGTTCTGTAACTGTCTCTATGAGGTGTGATAAAAAATGTGATGAATACTCCTGCCAAGCGTCAGCCAACAGGAAGGCTGGCTTGTAAAAACACTATAATGTGTTCTTAGCCACTTTATTCACCAGATGTGGCACCATAGGACTTCTGGACCTTCCCCAAAGTAAAATCAATCATGAAAAATATTTTAAATTAATTGAGGACATTCAGTCAGCTATAATGGCACAACTGAAGACACCTCGTGAAACACGGCTTCTAGAATGGCTTCAGTATGTGGCAAGTATAATTTGTGTTTTCACAATGAAGCAGCGTATTTTGGGGGCAGTTTATGACGAAATATCTTTAACAGAAATAAATTTTTAAACATTCACTGTATTTTGCATCACCCCTTCTGCAGTTCTATTTTCAATACTGATCATCCCTGGTTCAGAAACAAAAACACTAGGTAGTTATTTTAAAACTGAATTTTTTTCAAAATTATTTATTCTTCAAATAAAATATGGGGAGGGCTACTGTGGAAGACACATTTGTTGAGCTTGTTTGAAAGCAACAGTTTTCTTTAAGGGTAGCCTAAGCTTTTGACAAGAAAAGTTTGAAAGCTATTGCTCTTAAAATATATTTATAGCTAGACAGTTAATAATTTATATATTCATTACTTAATTATATTTTACATCTTAGATTCCATGTTTTTTTAAATCTAAAGACTGCTAAGACTTTCAAGTATTTACTTAAGTTAACCCAATGGACTATAGACGCGTAGAAGAAACTATTAGTGACTCATCTTTCAGTGCACTTGACCTAATCCATAGGTTCTGTATTGGATATTTCGATCAAGCAAATGCTAGTTTAGGAAGGATAATTTCTGCCTACATAAGGTAAGATTATTAAGATATGCCATACCTATCTTTCAGAATGTTGCCATTACAGTGGGTTTTTTTTTTTTGGTCTATGTTGGACATATTACATACAATAATTCTATTCCTCAAAACTAACCTGAGTATATATTCTAACCTCAGTATTACACAACTTTCTTTGAAGAAGACAGAAAAATTCACATTCCACACGTTGTTCAGCTAGTCATCCTCCTGTTCCTTCCTCATGCATAGACTGTAAGCATATAAGAAAAATTCTTAACTTGAGGTTTCAGTCATTTTCTTGAACTCATTAGACTAATAGCTTTCAAGCCTTTTCCTTATGATCTCCATTTAGAAATGCATTTCAAGTTGTGCTCAAGTAAACAAATATATGTCTACATCTACATTTTAATCTACATTAATTGCTGACAAATTTATATGCCCATACCTTTTAATATGCATTGATTTTGCATTACTTTTAAATTTAAATGAAATTTAAATGATATACAAAACATAAATTTATACATACTTATGGAGTACCACATGATATTTTGATACATGTATAACTTCTGCAGTGTTTAAATAAGGTTAAACACTCAAACATTTATTTCTTTATGCAAAATACTTGCAAAACACTTTGCCCTAACTTTTAAAAATCTATATTATCTGTAGAAACCCTAGTGTGTTATAGCACACTAGAACTTCTCACTCCTCCCTAATTACAACGTGGTACCCCCTGGTCAACCTCTTTCCTCTCATCCCCTTCCACTTTTTCCACTGTGTGATAACCACAATTTTCCCCTCAACTCCTATGAGGTTAAAGTTTTGATATGCCTTATATAAGTAAGACCCCGAGGGACTTGACTTTATGCACTTGTCTTGTTTCAGTTAACATAATGATCTCTAGTCCCATTTCTGTTGCTTCTATGGTTTAACTATTGTGGGTCGTGCTGCAATAAACAAGGAAAGACAGATGTCTCTCTCACATATTGACATGGTTTTTGTGAGAGATTCTCTGAAAGACTGCACTTTACTTTTTCTTTTTCAATTTTTATTTTTGAGTATACATGGGCTACAGTTCCCATAACATGTTGGTAACATACAACTTGGAGAAATTGTGCCAGTATGTACCACGTTGGAATGCTTTTCCTCCCTCTTACCCTTCCCTCTGTCTCTTAGCATCTCTTCCCTTTCTTAGTAGTGCGTCACCCTTCATCCCACCTCTTTCTTAAGTTGAGGACATTTTATGCACGTATTTATGACACTATTCTATGAGAAACATCAATCTATATGTAGTCTTTTGTATCTGATCCATTTCATTGAGCATTATTGACTCAAGGTAACCCCACTTTATTTCAAATGCTTCACATCTGTCTTTGTGGCTATATAATATTCTGTTGTGTATAAGTATCAGATTTTCTTTACTCAATCTTCTGTTGATTGGCATGTAGCTTTCCCCCAATTTTAGCTGTCAGAAATTGTACTGCTATGAATGCGACTATGCATGTGTCCTTATGATAAGATGACTGCATTAGTTGGGGTTCTTTCAAAAGGCAAAATTTACAAATTTTGTCACAAAAGGATTTATTAGGAAGGCTTACAAATCCAAGGATAGAGGTGGTCCAAGATGGCTACTCAGCCGTGAAGTAGATCTCCCTACCAGGACTGCGGGACAGCCGGTGAGGTGAGAGTCTGCTCTAGATCTTGGGTAAAGACTGAAGCCTGAAGACTGGTGACTGAAGAGCAACAACACGCAGACAGGCACAAGTCAAGACTGGAGGGAATCTGTGCTGACCATCAGCGATGTGTAGCAAGTCAGCGTCCACAGACAATTGTGAAGGCAAGAGCTTTCCCAGAGGAAGAAGCTGTAACAATTGTCCCTCTTTCTTCCTTTTATCCCTTGGAGTTCCAGTTGGCCTTCCCACATCTGGGTGGGTGCTCTTCTCTCATTGGCCAGCCCACAAATCACTCACACTCTAGTTCAGACCAGTTCTTGATCCCCAATCTACGGGTGGTTCACAAATCCTAATCCCGTTCTGTCAGAGGCTCTGGGCTGAGCATGCCTGCAGTTTAAGGTTGCGCTCAGTTGGCCTGAGGCTGATTCCTGGGCTCCTCTTTCTCTCCACTTCTGATGTGTCTTCAGGGTTTCTGATCTTCCTATGCCCTCCTTTCAATTATTGAGGCTCTCTTTCCTCTTCTAGCTATGCTGATCAGACAGTTGTTAATTATAATCTCAACTTTTTAAGTGAGTCCCTGAGGAGACAATGCACAGCTCTGGTACTTTGACGCCATGTTGAATGGAATTTGAACAATTTTTTTTCAAGTGCTTAATGTAGGCCATCCTCATTGGAGTGTCATGAACTCTCAGTGTTGCTTTGATCAACACGTCTCTGATGGATGATAATATTGCACACTTTTTCATGTATTTTTGACATTCTGTATTTCTTCTTCTGAGTTTCTTTTCATTTCATTTGCCCATTTTTGAGGAGTTTTTAAAATACATTCTAGACATTAATTCTCTGTTTGAGAAATTGCTGCAAACCATTTTTCCCCTTCTGGGGGCTGTCTATTCACCCTTTCGATTGAGCCTCATTTGTCGATACTTGCCGCTATTTCTTGTGCAGTCGGGGTTCTGTTCACTAAATCCTTTCCTGTCCCTGTCTCTTCCAGTAATCAATACCTATTTTGTCTTCCAACAGATCCAGTGTGTCTGTTTTGACATCTAGCTCATTGATCCATTTTGTTTTCATTTTAGTATATTGTGACAGCTGTGAGCCTACTTTCATTCTCCTCTATATAGATAACCAGTTTTCCTGACATCAGTTATTAAACATGCTAAATTTTCTCTGGTGTATGGTTCTGGTCCCTTTGTTGAAGATCAGGAGTTTTGGGTTTGTCTCTATGCCCTCAACTCCATTCCATTGATCCATTGGTTGTTTTGTCTGTTCTCATGCCAGTACTATGTAGAGTTAATTGCTGTTGCTTTGTGATATATTTTGACATCTGGTACTGTGACTCCTCCAGCTTTGTGCTTGTTGCTTAGCATTGCTTTAGAAATTCTAGTTCTTTTCTGGTTCCATATGAATTTTAGAGTTGTTGATTTTAGTTCTGTGGAGAATTTTTTTAGTAACCTGATTGGCATTGTGTTGAATTTTATAACAGTTTTGGAAGTATGGCCATTGTGACAATATTAGTTCTTATCCAAAAGCAATGAATGTCTTTTCATTTTCTAAAGTCTTCTTCAATCTCTTTATTCAGGATTGATTTCTTGATGTCCTTCTTGCTGAATTCACTACTGGTATATCAGTTATCTTTTGATTTGTGTGTGTTGATTTTGTAAACTCCCACTTTGCTGAATTTGCCCATTAGTTCTAAGAGTATTCTGGTGGAATATTTGTGGGGTCTTCACCTGTAAATAGGGATATATTAACCTCTTCCCTTACAACTGATATTCCTTTTATTCTTTTCTCTTGCTTTGATTGCTATGGCCAAAATTGAACAGAAGGGGTGACACTGGGCATCCTTGTCTTATTTCTGATTTTAGAGCAAATGCGTTCAGTCTTTTCTCATTTAGAATAATGACGGTAGAGGGATTGTCCTAGATCAGGTAGAATTAAGGTCCTTCTAGTCCTATTTTCTTCAGACTGTATCATAAGTGAATACTGGATTTTGTCAAGTGCTTTATCTGCATCTATTGAGATGATCATATGATTTTTATCTTTGTATCTCTTAATGGGGTAGATTACATTTATTGATTTGCATATGTTAAACCAACCCTGTATCTCTGGTATGAAGCCCACACAATCATGATATGTTATCTTCTTTATATTTTATTACATTCCATTGATTAGTAGCTTATTGAATATTTTCCCATTTGCGTTCAATAGGAAGATTGGCCTGTGATGTTTTTTTTCTTCTTAGATCTTTTTCTGGTTTGGGTATTAAAGTTATACCAGATTTGAGGAATGACTTTTACAATTTTTCTTCCTTTTTGGTTTCTTGAAAGACTTGGCTGAATAATTCTGCGTTGAATTCATCAGATCCTGGGATATTCTTAGCTAAAAGTTTTTTTTTATTACCTGTCCAATTTTGTAATTGGCTATTGATCTATTATGTAGGAATTCAGATGGTTTGCAGTTTCAACAGCATGCCTCTTGACTCAATCAGAATAGAAACTGCTTTTGACTTATAAATTCAGGTGGAAGGCCACCTTGGATTCTACTGTGCTGGCAGAATGGGCCTCCACAACGGATAATGGGCATAAAGATAGCTTATTTGCAAAAAATAAAAAAGTGCATCAGAGGGTAGTATTAAGAAACTGTTTTCTAAGTAGATAAGTACTTACATTCGTAATAATGACTACATGCAAATAATTTGTGTAATATCTCCTAAGCATGTGCTCTTGCTTTCCTTGGATATAAAAAGCTTAACAGTTAAAAAATAAAATTGTTCCATCCATAAGATGTTTTCATAAGTCTGCTTGAGTAGCCATTAATGCGACCCCAATCTAGACCTCTGCTTCACTGCATGTTGTGCAGGCCACAACACTGTTCAGGCATTTTAAGCTTCAATTTTGGAGGTTGACATGCCTTTAGAAACTCATTCTTCTAGATTCTTAAATTTACTGGAGTATAAATTTTCAACCAACTTTTTATTATCCTTTGCATTTCAGTGCTGTCTGTTCTAATTTCATCATTTTTACCTCTAATAGGTTTATTCTTTTCTTCTTTTAGCTAGAGGTTCATTGATTTTTTGGAAGAAACAGTTTTGTATTTCATTGATATTCTTAATATCAATTTTATTAATTACTTTTAAAATTTTTATCTTTATAATTTATTTCCTTCTGCTAGTTTTGGGATTCTTGCTTTTCTAGAGCTCTGAGTTGCATCATTAGATTTCTTTTAATTTGGAATTTCTCAGTTCTTTTTAGATATGAATTTATGGCAATAAATTTCCCTCTTAACACTGCCTTCATTGTGTCCCACTGGTTGTGTTGTAATGTATTTCCACTATCTTTCGTCTGTAGCAATTTTCTGACTAATCTTCCTCTGAATTATTTTTTTACAAAGACACCTGTCATGGGATTTAGAATTCATTCAGAAAAATCCAAAATGTGTGCCTCATAGCAAAATTTTAATCACATCTTCAAAATTCCTTTTCCAAATAAGAAAATATTGATAAGCTTCAGGGAGTAAGATGTAGAAAATTATTGGGGAGGTCATATTTCAACACAGAGAACTGTCTTCTCTGTGGATGGCTGGAAGTGTGTTGTCTCTGAGAAAGTTATAGACTTTTTACATTAACAGATAAAATGATCCAACAGAGAATTCAATTAATTTTATTATGCTAAATAATAATTTTTAATTTTCTTAGACTATGCCTAAAATCTAGGAGAAAAAGTGTTAAAGGAACAAAACCTTCGTGGCACATTGTATATATTGCTTCCATATTAAGGCACAAGAATTGCTTTTTAAACTGTGAATGCTAGGTCTATTCCTTCCACTTTTTACCTGGTTCACAGTTGTCTCTCACTGTTATTGGCCACTCAGAGGCCACACATCCAGGTTCACCTACTCACAGCAGAGACCAAATCAAAGGGACTTTTATTATAGTAAGTAGGAAAAGGTTTATTCAAAGCTGGCTTTAGGAAAGGAGGTAAGAATAACTGCAAATTTACCCATCTCTCTGAGTTTCCCCAGTAGACAGAGACCTTTATAGAATGTATCAGAGGAGAGAAGGAATCACAGATGAATTTTGGTCCAAGATTACAACTTAATCTGTTAACCCCAGAGAGAACGGCATATATCAAGAACTTGAACAGCAATTGATGCTGGTAAGGCTGTGGGGGAAAAGGACCCTCTTACACCGCCGGTAGGAATATAAATGGGTACAACTACTGTGGAGGGAAGTATGGAAATTTCTCCAAAGGCTGATAATAAACACCCCTTTTGATCCAGCTATACCTCTTCTAGGAATCTTCCTAAAAGAGTTAAAAGCACCATGTAGCAGAGATACTTGTATACCCATGTCTTAGCAGCACAACTAACCATAGATAAAATGTGGAAGACACCAAAATACCCATCAACAGACCAACGGATACACAACTGTGGCATATGTGCACAACGGAGTACTACTCATCTATAAAGACCGAGAGTTTTGAAGCTTTTGAAGATACACGGATGCAACTTGAGACCATTGTGCTCAGTGAAGTGAGTCAGATGCAGAGAGTAGAATATCAAATGGTGTCTCTAATATGAAAAATTCAGATCATAGTCATTTCATAGAACTAAATGAGTGGATAGAGGGAATTGAGAGAAGGGAGAGGGAATGGGAGGATCAAAAAAGAGAGAAAGTGTTTGTACTGCTGATGCAATATATATGTGCACAGAATACTCAAGTTCAATGTAAACATTATGTATCACACATATAGAAATTCATAAAACCAAAATATTAATCTGTTAAATGTGGGTTTCACAGTCTTTAGCTGGCTGAAGGTAGGGCTTTCAGAACCCTGGGTGGGTAGTGTCTAGTTACCAACAATCACACATTTTCGAACCAGGGATATATCTTTCTTCTTTGTTACCTTTCTTGAGGCCCATATCCTGCTTTCAAGGAGGAAAAAAGAGGATACCAGGAAGTTTTTAGTTCTTTACACCAAACTTGACTGTGTCAGACATTGAAATTTCTGGGAGTATGTGTGGAGCACTTCTTTATCTAGACCAGTCCCTGAAAAATGGGATATATTATTCTGCCTATATCAAATTCAACCTTATTTTTTCTCTTACTCTTCAAGAAATCTGACCCAAGAAATTTAATAGTCACACTTACTGGAATGTTTGGCCTCTGGCTAATATGCATAAGAGCCACCCGTCAATCTCTGCAGCCTTGTTTGTCAGTTTGTTAGGGCTTTGCGTCTCTGACGGTCATATTTTCTCCTCTAAATCCATCTTATTTTTCAAAGTCTGTCATTAAGCCATCTGCCACCCTGTTTCATGGGAGCCCAGGATCGTTTTCTGGTGCCAGTCAGAATGTGACTCATGTTAATGTAGCTTTTTAGTGAAGAAATTTTTTTCCATGTCTGAAAGGAGTGAATTCAACATCATAAGAACCATTTTTTGTTGAGTTGAGCAACATCAGAGATTTAAAAACAAAAATGCTTTTATGTTTGTCCTATGTAGAGTCCAGTGTAAAGTCTGTTATTATCTACTTTGCAGTCAGCACTTGAAAACACTAGGAATTGACAATCCACAAAACCTGTCAGCAAAAAAAAGTAAAAAGTAAATTCAGTTTATACAGATATTAAATATCATATCACCTACTTATTTGAAGACCAAGAACTAGAGCTTAGTTACAAATTTAGAATTTTCAGTACATAACAGAAATTTAAGCTTTTCAATATAGTATGTAAGAATTAACATCTATTTTCCTATCTAAAAACATATAACTTTATAATAAAGTACACCTGTTTTGTGGCAGCTAATGCATTGTAACAATTTAGCAAAATATTTTGATTAATTTTATAGTATATTAAAACAACTATCACTGACTATGTTATACCAAGACAATTATATATTTAAGAGTAAAGCACGTGAAAAACAACAGTAATCTGTATAATCAGAACTGCAGAACTGTAACGAGTAACCCACGAAACCAAAAACAGACTTGCAACAGACACTGGTAAAAAAATGCTAACTTGTTAAATTAAGACATTATTTTATTAAATATTTAAAGCACAAAAGGCTGCAGAGAACACAAAAAATGATTTTACCAAAATAGAAACTTCTCTTTCAGATTTAGCTCTCTCCCAGAACAGGTCAATAAATTAATCATTGCTATAAATTGAACAACTGTGGCATTATTTTCATAGGTTACACTTTGAACTTTTTCAAAGTTTTTAAAGAGCTGGCTTAAATTAAGAGATGAGAAGTGTTTATTCAAGATATAGTATTAGGAAACTGACAGAAACATAAAATCTCAAGTAACTACAGAATGATATCATCCATGCATACGATACCAGCAGCTCCAAAATCCCGTTATTACTCATATTTGTCCAATTTATTGAATCGTATAAGTACAAAATTTAGAGTTTACATTGATCTTGAGCATTTTGTGCACATACATATATTGGCTAAGTTACAAGACCTTCCCCTATCTCCTTTTGACCCTCCTGCTACCCCCCCCCCCCATTCCATCCCGAGTTCCCATTATTTTCCTCTTTAAGTTCCGTAAGATAATTGTGATCTGGGTTTCTCATATCAGACAAAACATTTGATATTTCAAATTCTGCTTCTGACTCACTTCGCTAAGCATGATGTTCTCAAGTTTCTTCCATTTGCCTGCAAAGGCCTCCGTGCTGTTAGACTTTATAGATGCATAGTATTCCATTGTGTATAAGTACCATAGTTGGTGTATCCATTGGTCTATTGATGGATATTTTGGTGTCTTCCACATTTTAGCTACTGTTAGTTGTGCTACTATGAATATGGGTATACATGTATCTCTGTTATGTGTTGTTTTTAACTCTTTCTAGAATATTCCCAGGAGGGGTGTCACTGGATCAAAGGAGATGTTTATTTCCAGTCTTTTCAGAGAGTTCCATACTGCTTTCCATAATGGTTGTACTAGTTTACATTCCCACCAGCAGTGCAGGAAGGATCTTTCTTCCCATAGCCTCGCCAGCACTGATTGCTGTTTTAGTTCTTGATATAAGCCAATTTCTCTGGAGATAGATGGTATCTTAGTGATGTTTTGATTTGCATTTCTCTTATAGGTAGGGATGTTGAAAATCTGTTCATGTACTTATTGGCTATTTGAACTTCTTTATCAGTGAAGTGGCCCTTTATTTTATATGCCTATTTTTCAATAGGGTCCTTGATTTTGGGAGGCTTACTTTTCTTCAGTTCCCTGTATATTCTGGTCATAAGCCTCTTATCTGAGGTGTTGGTGGTGAATATTTTTTCCCATTCTGTGGTTTCTCTTTTTACAGTGTTGCTGTGCAGAAACTTTTTAATTTGACATGAACCCATTTATTAATAATGGGGATAGTTTATTTTGCTTTTGATGTTTTATTAAGAAAGTCTTTGCCTACACTTATGTCTTTCAGATATTTGCCTAATTTATCTTCTAGAAGGTTCAGTGTTTCAGTTTTAATATCTAGGTCTTTGACACACTTTGATTTGATTTTGGTGCATGATGACAGGTATGTGTTTAGGTTTATTCTTCTGCATGTGGATGTCCAGATTTCCCAGCACCATTTGTTGAACAGGCTATCCATTTTCCAGTGTATGTTTTTGCCTCCTTTATCGAAGATTAAGGTAGTTGAGGGTATTTGGGTTTGTCTCTGCATCCTCAATTCTGTCTGTTCCACTGGTCTATCTGTTTTTGTGCCAGTATAAAATTGTTTTTATGACTATTGCTTTAGAGTACAGCCTGATGTCTGGTATTGTAATGCCTCCTGCCTTGCTTTTGTTACTCAGGATTGCTTTGTTTAGTCTTGGTCTCTTTTGGTTTTATATGAATTTAAGGATTATTGTTTCAAGTTCTTTGAAAAAATTGTTGGTATTTTAATAGGAATTGCATTGAATCTATGTATCAGTTTTGGCTGTATAGTCATTTTGGCTACATTTATTCTGCCTATCCAAGAACAGGGGATGTCTTTCCATTTTCTGATGTCGCCTACGATTTCTTTCTTCAATGTAATATAGTTTTCTTTATATAGGTCCTTCACTTCCTTGGTTAGGTATACACCTAGGTATTTAATTTTTGCTCTGTTTTTGAGAATGGAATTGTTTTTCTGAGATCTTTCTCAGTGAGTTCAATGTTAGTGCAGAGAAAAGCTATAGATTTTTTTTTGGTCTTGATTTTGTAGCCTGTAATTTGGCTGTATTTGTTTATTATTTTCAAGAGTTTCATAGTGGAGTTTTTGGGGTCCTCCATGTAGATAATCATATCGTCTGCAAATAAGGATAGTTTGACTTCCTCTTTTCCGATGCAGATTCCCTTTATTTCACTTTCTTGTTTGATTGCTATGGCAAGTGTTTCAAGGACTATGGTAAACAAGAGTGGTGAAAGTGGGCAGCCTTGTCATGTTCCTGATTTGAGAGGAAACGATTTCAATTTTTCTCCATTTACTATGATATTTGCAGTAGGCTTGGCATATATGGCTTCTATGAGTTTTAGGTAGGACCCTCGTACACCTATTTTTCTCAGAGTTTTTATCATGTAAGGGTGCTGAATTTTATCAAAGGATTTTTGTGCGCAAATTGAGATGATCACGTGTTTTCTGTTTTTGCTTTTGTCGATATGGTGTATTACATTGATTAATTTACATATGTTGAACCAGCCTTGCATCTCAGGAATGAAGCCCACTTGATCATGGTGTTTTATCTTGCTGATAACTTGTTGGATTCTATTTGCCAGAATCTTATTAAGGATTTTTGCATCTATATTCATTAAGGATATTGGCCTATAATTTTCCTTCCTAGTACAGTCTTTGTCTGGTTTTGGGACTAGGGTGATGCTAGACTCCAGAAATGAGTTTGGAAGTATTCCTTCTCTTTCTACGTCATGAAACAGCTTGAGAAGGATTGGAGTTAGTTCTTTTCTGAAGTACTGAAAAAATTCTACTGTGAATCCATCTGGTCCTGGACTTTTATTTGTAGGTAAAGCTTTTATTACTGCCTCAATTTCTGTGTGTGTAACGGGGTTATTCAAGATTTTTATGTCTTCTTCATTTAATTTTGGTATTTTATATGTATCTAGGAAGTCATCTATTTCTTCTGAATTCTCTAACCTGTTAGAATATAGGTGTTCAAAATAATTTCTCCTAATATTCTGAATTCTGCAGAGTCTGTTGTAATTTCACCCTTTTCATTTCTAAGTGCGCTAATCTGTGCTCCTTCTTTCCTTCTCTTGGTGAATTTAGCTAGAGGTTTGTCTATCTTGTTTATTCTTTCAAAGAACCAGCTCTGACTCATTAATCTTTTTATTGTCTTTTTAATTTCAGTTTCATTAATTTTAGTCTGATCTTCGTCATTTCTTCTACTGCTTTTTGGGTTAAGTTGTTCTGGTTTCTCTAAGTCCTTAAGGTGCATCATTAACGTGTTTGTGACTGTTGTGCTCTTTTGGTGTGTGCATTTATGGCTATGAATTTCCCTCTAAGTAGTGCTTTCATTGTATCCCATAGATTTTGATATGATGCACTTCCACCATCATTTAACTCTATGAAGGTTTTTATTTCTTTGATTTCTTCTGTGATCTATTGTTTGATCAGTAGTAAGTTGTTAAGTCTCCATGTATTTGTGTATTTTCTTCTGTTTCTGTTGGTGCTAAATTACAGTTGTATTCCACTATGGTCTGAGAGCATACATGGAATTATTTCTATCCTTTTGAACTTATTTAAGCATGACTTATGGCTTAGAACATGGCCTATTTTAGAAAATGTTCCATGTGCTGCTGAGAAGAACGTGTAATCAGTTGATGTTGGGTGGATACTCTGTAAACATCTGTTATGTCCATGTTTTCTATAGTGTCATTCAGCAGTTGTATGTCTGTGGATTTTTTGTCTGGTTGATCTATTTACCTGTGATAGTGGGGTATTAAAGTTCCCTACTATAATTGTATCAGGGCCTATATGACCTTTCAGATCTAATAATTTTTGGTTTACATAATCGGGTTCTCTAGAGTTTGGGGGCATATATATTGATAATTGTGATTTCTTCTTGTTCAAGTGTTTCTTTAACTAGTACATAGTGGCCATCTTTGTCTCTTTTCATCTGTTTTGTTTTGAAATATGATGAGTCTGAGACGAATATAGCTACCCCTGCTGTTTCCTGAGACCTGTTGCATGACATATTCATTTCCATCCTTTTATTTTCAGTCTATCAGTTTCCTTGTGGGTGAAGTGTGTCTCTTGTAGACAGCAAATTGTGATTTTTTTGTTTTTTGATCCTGTCATCCCGTCTACGTCTTTTAATAAGTGAGTCGAGACCATTCACACTTAGAGTAATTATTCAGGTATGTTTGGTGTGTCCTGCCATCGTTGTAGTTTTTCAACATTGTTTACTAGCCTTACTTTTTTGTCAGCTCATTCCTCTCTAGCTGTTGTCTCTTTTTCTCTGGGGTTACTAGTGTCATTGGCCTCCCTTTTGCTTTCTAAGTTTCCTTTAAGCATTTTCTGTAGTGCTGGCTTAGTGGCTGCAAATTTCTTTAAGCTTTCTATATCATGGAAAGTTTTGATTTCTTCCTCTATTTCAAAAGACAGTTTTGCTGGATATAGTAGTCTTGGTTGGCATTTGTGTTCTTTTAGTGCTTGGATGACATTGCTCCATGATCTCCTGGCTTTCAGAGTCTGGGTTGAGAAGCCTGCAGTTATCCTGATGGGCTTATCTTTGTAGGTCACCTTCTGCTTTTCTCTTACAGCTTTTGGTGTTCTCTCCACTCTTTGTGTTGGGTTTCTAGTACTTTAGTTATGTTATGTCATGATGATGTTCTCTTCTCCATATTGTTTGGTGTTGTCTATGCCTGCAGTAGTTCCATGTTCATTTCTCTTCTTAGATTTGGGAAATTTTATACCATAATTTCATTAAACATGACTTTTAAGCCTTTTGTTTTTTCCTCAGTCTTCTTTTAGACTCCCGTATTTCTGAGGTTATTTCTCTTTGAGTTGTCTATCAGCTGTTGTAATGATTTGTTTTCTTCCTTTTTTACTTTGTGTTTTTATAGACTTTCTGTTTCCGTGCTCAGTCATTTTGTCTTCTAGGTCTGATATTCTGTTCTGAAAATGTTCTAAATGGTTGTTGATTATTTACTGTGTGTTTTTCACTTCCTGAATATCTGCATTCATTTTTTTACATCTCTCTTGTGTTCTTCTTTAATTTCTCGTATTGTCTTCATTATCTTCCGGTTTATATCTTCTTTGTTCTCCTGTAATTGCTTTTCAATGTTTGCTGTTAGCTTAGCTACGTAATGGCATACCTCTTGCACAATCTGTTTCATTTCCTGCTTTAATTCAATGTATTTCTTGGACCAGAAGTTATCATCAATTTTGCCTTTTTCATCTTTTGATTCTGCAATTTCAGGATTCCTGGTATCATTTTCTGGGGTGTCAGGCCTTTTGTAGGAGATTTACTACCATGTTTCCTCATGTTTCTGCTGTCTCTTGCTTTCTCTGGCTGTCTGTCTCTGGTGTGCAGTAAAGAAGGGTTTGGCAAAGGCCCAGTCCAAGATGGCTTTGGAAGGCTCTGGTGTAACGGATGGATGGAGTGCAATGGATTCCTTGTCCCAGGTGCCTCTGGAAGCCTCTGGGGCTTGGGATTAACAGGGTGACTGAATTCCATGGAAGTCTCTAGAAACCTCTGAAGCACATGAGGGAAATAAAACTCCCCTGGCTCAGATGGTGAGTCAGGGTGAGGGGTGCAAAGTCCAGGTCTCGGAGGAAAATGGGGGGCCGACTATGGTCACCTGGAACTCCCCCTGGCACCAGCAGAGGGTGGGGCTCAGGGCAAGAACTCCAACTCACTCCCCTGGCATGGTGGACAGTGGGATTCAGGGCCCAAACTCCAGCTCCAGAACTCCCCTGGCACCAACGGGGAGTGGCATGGAGAGGAGTGGGCCCACCAAGCTGACCCAGACCTCCCCTGGTGCCAGCAGAGAGTGGGGCATGAATTGCAGCGGCTCTGATAGGAGAGGAAGGATCCCCAAGCTCACCAAGAACTCCCCTGGCATTAGCGGTGTCCATAATTTTGTTTTATATTGCAAATATTATGGAGATATATCTACAAACTATTAAATACATTTGATAAACCCAAATACAATGTTACTTAAGAAATAAAGCTTTTTTATATTAACCTAATTATAATGAACTCTAATGTTTTATTTGTACATGTATTTAATTTAAATAGATACCTCTACATTGTCCACAAGAACATGAAGCACCTGATAAACACAGCCAGTTCTCTTAAGGAAAAAATTCTCTCAAAAGGCCTAGAAATCAGATCTACATATCTGCAAGTGATCACAAATGGCACATTTTTTATGATGCTGTGTAATGGCAACTGAATGTCTCATGCTGTTTCCCTCTCCCTGAAAGCATTCTTACTTTCCCACATTTTACATTAGGCATGCAGCAAGGAGACAGAGGAGGGGGAGGAGAAAGGAATGTTGCAATATGGCAGTCAGCTGGGTCCTGAGCCTGTCCAATTGAAGCCAATCTCCTTTTGCCTTATTTGTATTGAGGACTTCCTTCGATTTTATCTCTGCCAATGGGAAGAAAGAGGGAAATACTGGTGATTCGGAGATAAAACCTCCTGACCTGCCACAGGTTGGTGTACTAGCTCCCTGATCAAGGGCGAATACTGACCTTACAAAGTTGTTATGAAAAACCTCCCTTTTTTTCTGACCTCCACACCTCCATGTACTTCCTTTGTTTGGACAGGTGTGTCATTTGATGTCATTTGCCCAAATCTTGGGGCTATTTCAAGATTTTTCACATCAGACAGAAGGGAGAACCTCAATAAAGGGGGAGGCGTGCCCTGACTGGTTTTTCAGGTGGTCTGCTATGCTTGGGAATTTCAACTTCTCACAGAGCCTTGAAAAAGCATCTTATTTTTAAATATTCAAAGACAGAGAAGATACATTGGAAAAAATGAAAAGACTGGGACTGACCTGATAACTTCATGCATGAACCAAGGTAGAATAGACTGGCTCTATAAGGACTACTTTGGGGATCAGGGGTCCTCAGTGATTGTGAGGAACTGGGGAAATAGAAGTTTGGAAGGAATCTTCAGCATGGGAAATTGAGCACTTTCGGTCAGTCTAGAATCAAGACTGTCAATTTGTTTAAGGATGAAAATAAAAATTCTAGGCCTAGGGAGCCATGGAAAAGGGAAGTTGAAGATATTTTTTTCTCTGACATTTCCTGGATAGTGCATTGGGAAGAAGGGCCAGGTTTTGTGGCTGTAGCCTTCATACTCAGAGTGCAGGAGAAATCTCCTGTATGGAAAGTTGGGTGCCTCAGGGGATTGGGTGCATGAGAAACCTCCAGTGTGTGTGTGTGTGTGTGTGTGTGTGTGTGTGTGTGTGTGTGTGTGTGGTGAGAGGGGGGTAAAATATACAGGAAAACTGAGACATGGGGAAGCAAGGATGAGGCATCCTTACTCTTGACTAGGCCAGATCAGGGGAACAGCCCCAAGGCCAGGATGGAATGGAGACCCAGAGCTCAGCATACAGCCAGCTTGCAGTCTGCAGACCAGCCTGATGGGTTCAAATGGCCATGGCCGCAGAGCCTGCTCCAATGGTATCAGCCTTAGCCAAACTTTCGGGGTTCTTGGCCCAAATTTGGCTCTGATGAAGACTGGATATATTAAGCCGCATTTCGTTTTGTTTTCTTTTGTTTTGTTTTTAGAATCTCTAAAGGCATTTGGTCACAGCCATAATTTTGGGGAATGAAACGAAAAGTTCTTGGCAATGAGATAAAAGGTAATAAATGGTAGTTTACCTGAAAATATCAAAACTTGGCTAATGATCTTAAGAGTTTTGTTTTGTCTTCTAATTAATTTGTGTTTATTACCATTGGCCTTGCGCATAGGGGATTATGGGTAAAATCCCCCTTCATGGAAAAAAACAGCTGCGTAATTGGGATTTTGTTTCTCCTGTCATAGAGGTGAATTCTCCAGTTCCACAACACCCCAGATTAAGGGAAACACTCTTTGTTAATAAGTAATATACATATTTCTTCAATAATATGTAACTTGAAGCTTTGTCTACTGTTAAGTTTGAGTTAAAGTTGCCTATGTATAAATGGGTCTAACAGTGGCTACAATGTTTTGTAGGTTAGAAGATCTAAAATTAGTTAATTCTTGCATGAATATCAGTGCTAGTAAAACTTATAGATTTGTTAAATATGAGGTTACATGGTGGTAATTACACTGCTGAGCCATATATTATAAACTGCCTCAAAGGTAGAGGGTTAATTATGGCAGGCTGTATAGATATGATTTATAGGCTTAAATCTGACTCTTGAGAAAATTGATATCTCGTCAAAATGGTGAACACTATGTTAAATGTTTAAGTTCTCCCAAAGGATATAGAGGTATCTATTTAAGTTAAATAAATATATGAGTAAAACATTGGCGTTATTTATAATTGGGTTAAAATACTAAAAGCTTTTGATAAAAGTAGATCTATGTGTTCTTTAGTTCTTGCAGGTGAATAGGTGATTTCGGAATTCAATTTGTAACAAGGCTTAAGATAATAGGTATTAGCATTATTTTGACAAGTCATGGCTTTCTCCAAATTTTGTTCTGAGGTTCTACTTGGTTAGATAAATCACTGCTCTGTGGTTCTGTATGTAACATGCATGGTTCTTAAAAAATATTGGCCTTGGTATAATACAGCCAATTGATTTAATGTGCTGTAAAAGTGACTAAAATGTTTGCAGCTATTTGACTGGCGAAGGCCATGGGAGACAATTGTCCTTGATTGGTGAAGATATTGATTCTTCCACACTGTATTGGAAGGATTATGGGTCTGTTAGACACAAAAAGTTCTGAAAGTGGAGCTAAGCTATAATTATTAATATTGGAGAAATGAGTAATGCACTTTAATACCTGCCTTAGCTGAATTGACTGTCTTGTTGGCTGTTTTGCATCTGCTTGCAAGTTCAGCATATTAAAAATTAAAAGTTTTATTTTCCCAAGCGTGAGGAAAAAGAAGTTATTAGGTACTATGTTTTTCCCTTCCTGGAAGCAAAAAGGATAGCACTGGCACAGATATGTAAATGCTTTTAAAAAAAAGACACCTTCATTTCAAAGATTCCACTCTACCAGTTCTACAGGTATATAAAGGACTGAGGAATGATGGGAATGTTGAAGAGAAGCTATGAAATTTTTGGATATCAGAGAGCTTGCCAGCAACAATAGACTGTGAAACTTATTCTGTAACCCAAAGTTTGTGACTGTCTTCCTCCCATCATATCTTCTTGGTCGCAGAGGCAAAGTGGAAAGTTGGGACTTTTCAGAGAAGTGATTCTCACCATCTTCCCTGAAGCTTCCTTTGAAACCCAGCCCCAGTCTGCTGGAAATCCTAACTAAAGTTGCTTGCCTCAACCTGACTGACTTTCTAAATACAGAGGGAATCAGACAAAAAAAGTTAGACCATAATTGTCTGGATATTATAGAATATCAGACAGTGGTCTGGCTAGGTTTCAGTGAAATGCCAAGGCCCAGGGGGATTAAAGTGTTTGTAGATGAGTCTTATCGGACAATTAATGGTAAAAGTCATAATGGATATGCTCTCACTGATGGAAAAGTTTGCCTACCTGTGAGAAGGGGAGACTACCAAATAATTGGTACACTCCAACATGTAAGTTGTTCACCTATTATTAGACTGTAAAGCTGCACACACACACACACACACACACACACACACACACAACCAAACAAAAAATTGCTTTTGGGTGATTGATACTTTTGGAAACTTTTGAAATAAAAGGGGTCTTAGAGATGGTAAGAAGAAGCAACTGTACATGGGAGCTATTTAGGTGGTTTGGGAGAACTTCCCTCTTCCTGATGGGCCAGCCATAGTTCATGTGAATGGTCACTGGAAGGGAGACGACTTCGAGGCAGTCAGTAAAATTTGCAGTTGGGGTAACTGCGAAGGCATTCCCAGAGGGGGAAGTTATCACTACTCCAGATGAAGAGGGATAATAATCCCTGGCAGGTAGAAAAGTCCACGGTACAGTGATCACGAGAAAATTGAGAAGGAAGCCATTAGGGATTAGAGACCTTGAGCAATAATCTTGTTGATGTGAATCTGCTCTCCCCACTGGAGTAGTGGGAACTTTCCCAGGTCCATGGACTCTTGTGTAGTTAAGAATAAAACAGGCTAAGTCTGAAAATAATGCAAGCAACAGTCTATTGAAACAAACCAAAGAAAAAGAAAAGCCTTTGGCTGAGGAGCCAAGAGAAATCACAAGCAGGTCTTCATTAGAGAAAGAAAAAAACAAAAGAAATAAAGAAAAATCCCTGGCCAAGAAGCCAAGAGGAAACCCTAGCAGATCTCCATTAGAAAAAGAAAGAAAAGAAAAGCTCCTGGCCAAAAAGCCAAGAAGGCCTCTGAGCTGTTATCCTGTCAGCGTGGGTCTGAGGGCTAAAAGAACAAAGGGGTGGGCGTACAGCTATGAGATAGCTCTCAACAATTGGCTGGAGCTGTGAGATGGCTCTCAATGATTGGCTACTTCACATGTACATAACCGGAGAAAGCAGGACTTCCTCAAGGTGGAAGAAATGCCTCTACTTCATTAACTTTAGAATATTGAAACATATTAACTGTTCAGGCTGAGGAAACTGAAAAACGATCTCAACTGAAAAACAATGGGGGGAGTTCACCAGATATTTTACTCTCCAGTTTTTCTTTCCTAAGTTCCTGTCCATCACCCTGCTAAATTGCCAAGGACCAAATGTCTCCCCACAACTCTCTTTAGAATTAAAAGAACTCCCAAAATGACTTGGGACTCTCGGCATACAAGATGTTCTACAGACTGCCATACGTAGACAAATTCTCAGATCTTCCAACCATGGATACCAAGGGTAAGTTTACCAAGAAATATGTGCTGTTTATATATTCCACTTTGTCTTCCTTAAAGCTAAAGGAACTTCTTGCCCAGACACCTCCTCTTGAGTTCACAGCCTGGTGACCTGGTACTAATCAAGACCAGGAAGGAAGGCGAACATCAAATGAACTAGGAAGGACCTTCCCGAGTGTTTCTGGCAACCAAGATGGCTACAATGACCAGTAATTTCTCATCTCAACTACAAAAAATTAACATTGAGGATGTTGCTTGCAGGCCTTGCAAAATGTATTGATTGCATCTTTACTATAAATGTTACAGAAAACTACCTCTGTAACCAGTGTGAGCTACAAAAGACAGAGATCTGTATACAATGATGCTGCTCAGGCAGTTGTAAAGGAGGGAAGGATGTACAACCGACCATAGAGATTGAAACGCCTATAGGGAAAAAAAATTCCTGGCTGAAGTGGATCAAATATTCTGTTTGTGCCCATAATAAGAGCAACTGTTATGCTAATGAGGCA
The DNA here is from genome assembly GCA_004027205.1 of Ctenodactylus gundi. NCBI lineage: Eukaryota > Metazoa > Chordata > Mammalia > Rodentia > Ctenodactylidae > Ctenodactylus > Ctenodactylus gundi. The sequence continues at coordinate 136,202 of PVKB01003178.1, read as the reverse complement.
GGAAAGCCAGAGGCTGAAATGTTCCTGCGTCCTTTTGGATGGACCTCAGACCCTATAGGCATGGAATGCGTGATATTATTTCAAGATGGCAGGGCCTGGGACAGGACAGTAAGTCCTGTTGAATCCTGTCACTGCTGTTCCCAGCTATCAAGGACCTAAGACAAAAACTCCCAAGAATCATGAGACCTTCAGTTCCTGACTCGGGCTAATAAATTAGCTGGAGATTTGGGTCTTAAGTATCCATTCACCAGCTGATTAGAAAGCTGGTTTGGAAAATGGAAAGAAAGAGTAACTTTTTTCTTAAATCCCTTCACTGTAGTGGCTGGGGTATTGGAGCCTCTGGGTCACTGTGTCATTCTTTGTGTCTGGGGCCTAATCCAACAAGTCATAGAAATGGCACCCATGCCATTCCAACAGAACACCCTTCTATTCCAACTGATTTGTCTTGACTGCACCCTGATGAGAAAAGTTCAGAATGGTTACAGGAATTTGAATAGAAAACAAAACAAACAAAAACCCAATCAAACAAACAGAAAACAACAGTCTCTTAGGGACAATAAGTGAAAATGCAGCCAGATAATTAATTAAAAGAGAAGGGAAAGGAATTTTGAGTGGTAGTGAGTGGCACATTTTACATGATGGAATGGAATGGCAATCGAGTGTGTCACCTCGCTCCCCTTTCACAGAGAGCTTTCTTACTCTCACATGTTTTACACTTGGCAAGCACCAGGGAGGCAGAGAAGGAAGAGCAGAAATAAACGCCACATCATGGTGACCAGCTTGGCCTTGAACCAATCTGACTTAAGAAATGAATACTCATTTTTGTAAATCAATCTGGTGCCGTTTGAACAGTTTATAAACACAGAAATCTATATATAAACACACACGCCATGTATATTACATAAAGACTCTGATTTATCATTTATCAGTTTTTAAAAGATTAAATATTATTTTTTAAAACTTTAGAGCACAGGCCTAAGTGATATTTAATCCTCAATTTCAAAGTGTGACATTGTATCAAGGTAGGCCAACTTATATCTCAAAAAAACTTAACCATCCTGTTTCCATAGCAGCAGGTTGTTATCTCATGATGTTGAAAATGAAATCATAAACAAAGCAGGCAAGTTGAATAGTGGGTGGTTTATTTTAAAAAGTAAGGACAAAGGGGAATTATGCTCCCACTAACCAGAAGGGATGACAAAGAGGGCTGCTGGGAATGTTCCTTGTCTAAGAGTTTTATAGACCAGCTAAATAAGGGAGTAATTTTACTGAAGAATCTGGTCAGGGCGACTCCTCATACGTCACTTGTGCATGAGGGTTCCCATAATCCTTTGGGCTTAAATTAGATGTCTCAGATGCAGTCCATAAGTAAGAGTTCTCAATGAGTACGTCACCTGAAGGGACAAGGTAAGATTGTAAAGGGCATGAGCTTCAAGGGGGAAGCATACACATCATCTCATGGGGGTTGAAGGCTGGTTAGTTGATTATTGACTCACAGATCTGTGGACTCTGTGAGCTCCGTAGTTGCCTATTCTACATGGAGATTGTTGTTTTACTTTCTTTTTGACCACCTTATAAGGTATGGAATGCTTGTGGGCCGAGTGGACAGGGAGCGATCTGTTGGTTCTTGGTCTCCTTGGCTATTTCCATCTTCACCTCCTTCAACCTCCCTGCTCACGTTTACCCTACTGTCTCGCAATCCCTTTAATCTGTTTTAGGGTTCTCCTGCCTTAATTTACTGCAAGTTTCTGTCAGCTTAATGGTTTCTTCAAGTTTTATGGTACTTCCTCAGAGTAATAAATATCAGACATAGGAGCTCAGATATGCTTTTATCCTGGTTCTGTTGCTAAGCTTCTTTTAGTGTGGGAAAAAAGAAACTGGTTTTGAAATATTTATTTATTTATTTTGCTGACATGAGTGGTAAACCATTTGTGGTCAAATTTCCCACTTCTCCGGCAAAAACCTGGGAGTAGCAATTGACTTCTTAGTCAAAAGAATTTTAGAAACTTATGTTACATTTTAATACACAAGTAAAGGACAAGTTACCACAACCTAAATATCTCAGTCTGTAGAATATCAGACTCTCAACTCCAGGGACAGCACTTCAAGTCTACAGCACAACAGCTTTTATTCCTGAGCAGATCGCAGCAGGGTTTTTCAAATCCACTCCAGTGTCTCTATCTGCCGGAAAGTTTCCCACTCCAAACTTTCCTGTCTGACACATAAAAATCTTTGATCTCCGTAGTGACTCACTGGAAGCCTCCAACGGCTGAGTCCAGACTGGCTTACACTAGATCTGCAGCCACATTTGTTAGAAGCCTCAAAGGCAAGGAAAAGACGTAGGAGGCCAGCAGTAGGTTAGATTCAAATGTCTCAACTGAATCCTCAAGTTAAGAAATTAGATCAAGAGTGTCTTTTATTCTTAAAGACAAAAGCCCAACTTTGCCTTCATTTCTGTGGTGACAAAGCCCATATAGCTATAATTTACAGATGGTGTTGAAACCTAAAATAAAGGCAGTTGTAAGAAGAAATATAAAAGAAACCAGAAACACCCAAGTGAGTACTCCTGTACTCACAATTGTCTAGAAATTATTTTTATGTCTGCATCTCTCTCTCTTTTTCTTACCATTCAATGACCCAATCTGATGGCCATGTTGGCCCAGATGGTGAGAATTATCTCACCTTGATGGTACTGGCCCAGAATGACCTAAAGAACAGATCAAAACTGCTAGAGACTGCCAGGGGAGCCTTCCCATAGGGCAACCAGATAACACTTCCTGTTATCAAAAAAAAAATGTTTATAGGTGGCCAATACCCTGATCAGAAGGAGGGAGAATTTCTAGGGCCCAAAAGTGCCTGTACAACTGTAGAAACTTCTCTAGGACTACAGTGGTGAGTTTGACCCAACATGAACACTTAATTCCTGGCTGGCTAATGGCAAACTGTTAACTAGCTGCTCAAAGGATATATGTAGAGGTTCACCTACTGGTTACACTAATCAACTCAAAAGAGGTCATTTATTACAGTAAATAGAAAAAGGTTTACTAAAAACTAGCTGTGGGGATAGTGGTAAGAATAAATCTCTGAAGTCACCCGTCTCTCCCACTTGTCCTGTTGTATAAGAGACTTCATAGATGGGCCAGAAGAGAGAATTACAGTGGGTTTTTAATCCAAGTTTACAAAATAAATGGAGAATCCACAGTCTGCTGTTGGCAGGAGGGTGTGGTGGTAAGACTCTCTGGTGCGGTCTTTAATTGCTGAAATTTTCATATTTTTTCATCTGAGATTTAGCTGATTCTTTGCCCCACCTCCAGGTTCATAACTTGCTTTGAGGGGGAGATTGTCAGGAAAGTTTTAGTTGTTTCCACGAGGGGTCTACAACCTCCAGGCCACAGACTGGTACCAGTTTGTGGCCTTGGAAGGACCAGACCATCAGGACAGAGGAGGTGAGTGGCACGTGAAGCTCTGCCTCTTGTTAGCGTGCTCCTATTAGGTGTTGATGGCACTGCTGGTTTCACAGGTGGTAGTCTCACTCTCTGTTCCCCTCTTGCAGCTTCTCACCATTTCAAAGCTACTGTCCAGCAACTTACTGCATGACAAATACACCGCCCCTTCCTTGGGAGAATGGCCTGTTGACTAAACCTGTCCCTGAAGTCACAAAGGTTAGGAGAACTGGTTGACACCACACATGCAGATGCCAGGGAGGAAGCAGGAGCACCCCTTTATCTAGAGCAGTCCCTTAAAATATGCCTTAAGTTTACAATGCCATACTTTCCATATGTCACCATTTATTTTCTGAGCTTGAAGTCTCCTCCTATGCTCATTCACACGCAGCCTTTTTGCACTGGTCCTTGTACTTATGGCCTTCCTGTTGAGCTACATCCTCACACTCTTAAAATATATTTTATTTTGAGATAGTTGTTCATTAAACTTGTCTATCACCAAGGCTCATTTCATACCTGTGATCTTCCTGCTTCAGACTCCCAAATTCCTCATATCACACATGTAAAAGCACCATACTTGGCCACATTCTTTTTGAGCCTCGCTTAGAGTGGAAATGATACAGGCAAGATGGCATATTAAGTTAAAAGTTATTTTTCCCAGGGAGTAGGAAATAAAAAGCAGTTTCTACATGCCCAACTTTCTCTCTTCCATCAGAAGGAAAAAAATACTGATGTCTCCTTGAGGAAGAAAAGCAGTTTGGATTGAAATCATGGACTCCGTGCCAGGCTTCAGTGGTATCTCTAGGAGGCGTGAAGGGCTGAGGGTGGTGAAAGTATGCAGGTGTGACTATCAGAAAATTTGATAGCCAACCATAGACTTTAAAAGTTATTTTGTAATACTAACTAACTAAATAACTAAATAAAATGTGTTTTGTAACCTTAAATCTTACTTCTCCCTCCCTTCTGGTGCATCACATAAAAGTACCCATTCACAGAGACAAGTCAGAGAGGTGGGAAATTTAGAGAAATGATTCCCATCATCTCCTCCAAACTCACCTTGAAGAAACTCTTTTTCCTACTTTCCACAGTACGTGGCCTCTTGATTTGGGCCAGTGAAGAGCAGATAAGCCCAGGATTAAACTGGCATTTAATCAGCTGGGAAAAAAAAATGAATGTACAGTCAGACAATAACCAGTTTTTACATATAAAAATGAAGCTTTATTCATAATCTGTACTAACCAACCCAAGAAGCCAAACCACTGCCTGTAGCAAACCATCCAAGCCGTCAACCACAATCTGCAAACAGCCCAAAACATCCAGGACTTCATCAGTAATGGCAGGCTTCCCTAAAGTCTCCCCTACTGGAGAAAGCCACGTGTGCTTCTCTAAGCAACTACATGGAATGCCACACTTCCGGTCAGCTTGCCTTCAGCTTCTGGAAATCAATGGATTTTAGTCTGAACATACTTGAATATATTCCATTTCTCTACTAATTTTTTTACTTGTGTTTTCCCTGTGAGATGCAAGTGATGGTGACTGACTTCTCTATTATAAAAAGCTCTCAATAAGCAGTCTAATTTTTCTCACTCTGGTGCTCAGTTATTTTCACTCATGCCGCAACTGATCTCCTCTCTAAGGAAAAATGTTTTCAACAGAGCTCCTTCTCTTCCTAATCATTTCCTCTTTCTAGTTCTTTAACAACCCATCCATTTCAATATTCTGATTTCTAAAGATAAGCCTCTGCAAATACCCCCTTCTCTCCTCAGTTGATTTGAATGGAATTACTTAAAAGCAAAAGTGACTATATGAAGGAAATAACCTGATGATAGCCCCAGGAGGTACAGGTCTTGTTTTCTTTCAAGAAGAGGGGAGAGCACCTGAAAACGGAATGCTAGTAGAAAAGAGCACACTCTAAAGAAAACCCTTGTTCAGAGCAGGCCTTTCTTGTTGGCTGTCTCCACGTACACCTTTTTCCTCACAGAAAGGACACTTGAGCATAAGAAGATAGATGTTTGAAGCAGCAACAGTGTTCCTTTTTTTTTTTGCAGTAGGCTTTGAATAAATTTTTTCTTACACTGATTTCTGCCTTTAGAGTTTTTCAGTGGAGTATTCAGTTATTGTGAAAGAAATAGCCTTCAATAGGCTGAGGCAGTAGGATTGTCAGGAGTTTGAGGCTAGCCTAGGCAACATAGTGAGTTCAGTACCAGCCTGGCTAACAGAGCAAGACTGTGTCTCAAAACACACAAACAAACAAAAACAAGAAAAAGAAAGCCTCCTCTATAAAATTGTAACAACCTCAACAGGGCATGAGGCCTATTCAAATGCTTGAAAAGTACTTATCAAGACAACTAGCCCAGAAAAAGCCAAGAGAAATCAAAGCAATAGAGGCTTTGGTTCTTTTAGTAAAATATGCTGTGTTCAGGGTACCAGTTGGTTAAGTGGAGATAAAAGCCAGTGGTGGATAATTTGGTTTGAGTAAGTAAAGCTTGTGAATTTTACCTACCAAAAGTTTAACTACAGAGCAAGGAGAACAAAGGAATTGATCTTCTGTCACCATTTTGGACTTAGCTAATGTCATTTTTGAATTTGCCTCTATTTTTTCCTACCTACACTTTTCACTTTTAACAACCACCATAATCCAATCATCTTCCAGATACGTAAGGATTTTGGAGAACATTCCAGACTGAAATCGTAACATGGCCTTCCCTTAAAAGGCCATGCCTTCAGTGTGTGCAGGGTTGTCCAACATTTTGGCTTGCTTGAGCTCGTTGAATGAAGATGACTTCTTTTGGGCTATTTATAAAATATCTAATGTTGCTAATGTATATAAATAAATAACTTCTTTTAAAATATTTTTATTATAACATGTAAAATAAGTAGGCAACATAAACATAACATTAGTGGGATATTTTGTTCCTAAACCTGTTGAAAGGATTCCATGTCAAAATAATACCCAACTGAGGACAAAGCACCTCAGAAAGAAATATGATATTACATAATGTGTTTCTTTGAGGATGGGAAAAATATTTTATTCACGTGCCTCAAACAAGAGGCAATTTAACATTTTTATTAATATTTGTGAACGCTTTCTAAGGATGTGTAAATATATAAGCCACTAGAACTAAGAAAACAATAATTTCTCACCTTCTTGGGAAGTGGTTTCCATATTTGGATTACTGCGCTGTATCCAGACTGACAACAGGCCATCTTTTGCTTTGAAAGTTGTTTAAAAAGTATATAAAGCTTTATATATAATTTGGAAACTGTACTTGCTATGGAGTCCACAGTCCATGGGAAAAAGAGAGAAGATGAATCATACTTTATAAAAGACAGTGGCTAAACTTTGTCAAGAGACTCATTTAAAGTGGGATAAAATTTTGCCTATGTCTCTGCTCTGAATTAGGGCAGCACTTTGAAATGAGACCAACAGAAAAATAGCTATGAGCAGGTCTGGAGACAGGTGGCCAACGCTTAGGAAAACCAAAGCCATAACATTTTCCCCTTTATTTTCTTAACTGTTAATTATGAATCAGACTCGAACTAGCTTGTGGATTCAAACATTAGCTACTGAAAAAGCAATATCATCTAAGTATGCTGAAAAGGTCTAGGTTCTGTGCAAAATCCAGATCATGAGTAAGGGGTTGAAAAATCACCTGGTTCTCAAAACAAACTGAACGGATTTTATCCACCTGGAGCAGAGGTATCTGATATTTTGGCTTGCTTGAGTTGCACGAAATGAAGAGAACTTGTTGTGGGCTACATATAAAACATCTAATGTAGCTAATGTATATAAGTAACTCCTTTTAAAAATATTTTTGTTATAACATGTAAAGTGGACAATATAAATATGAAATGAGCAGGAAGTTTTGTTAACGACAGTTCTCAGCCATATGTCTAGTCATGTGCCTGGATCTTTTTGCCCACTACTAGGTGAAATCAATCAGGACCATCTATTATGGTAAATACAAAAAAAAAATTTTTTTATTCAAAGCTAGCTTTGAGAAAAATGGCAGGGAATATTTTTCAAAATAGCTTTATGGTGTGAAAGCCCTGTATAAAGTGGGCCAGAAAAGAGAGGGAGTGTTATGGTTTGGGTCTGGAATGACCTCCAAAAGCTGCATGTGTTTGAATGCTGTGGAATATCTATGGATGTCATGTGCTGTCAGGGGTGGGGCTGGTCAGGAGGGGGGATTGCAGGTGTATGATGGAGGACAGGTGTGTGGTAGATTAGATTACAGGTGTCTGGCTGCTTCATCTGGGGTCCCTGATTCTTCCTCTTGTGACACTACGAGCAGTTGTCCTCTGCCAGACTCATATTGCCATTGACAGCTGCCCATGAATGGACTGAGACTTTCTGAAACTGTGAGCAAAAATAAATCTTTCCTCCCTCAAATTATGGACGTGAAGTAATGTTTCCCAGCAACAAGTAAATTATTAAGACAGGGGAAATCAGAGGAACAAACATTTATCTTCAAAATCAGCTTTTGATCTGAGTTTCGAGATCAATCTGCTGGGGAAGCGTTACAAGTCAGTGTGCTGCTCGCTGGGAGGTGGGGCTGTCGGCACCCTCGGAGGGATCTCTGAAACACAGACGTCTGAATGTCTTTGCCCCAGAATTCATTTTCTTCTCTTTCTTCCCTTCCCGTAGGTCTGTGTATTCCGTTGTGCAAGGCATCCAAGGGCTTTATTGAAACTTCGGGGTGATAGTGGATCTCCTTTCATCTTGAGCAGTTTGTGGAATCTCTATTTTATCTGCTAAAGGAAGGGAATACAAAAGGTTAAAACACCATCTTACTGGTATCTATCTCAATCTCTGTTTTGGTAACAATCTAGTTATTTTTGTAGCATAGTAAGATAGCAATTATGACAGACTGTTTTATACCAGGACAATTACATTTTTAAAGAAAACATGTCACAGAAAACATCAGTCTGTGTTTCTGGAATTGAAGAATTATAAAAAACAATCCAGCCGGAGGAATAACACAGTGGTTAGACTGCTTGCCAAGCCATTAGAGAAATGCAAGCCAAAAGCATCACTAAAATACCATCTTACCCCAGTGAGAATGGTGCATACCAAGAATTCAAAAAGAAATCCCTATCAGCAACGTTTTTGAGGAAAAAGTACCATTTGACATTGCTGGTGGGACTGTAAGTTCATACAGTCACTATGGAGGGCAATATGGAAATTCCTCAAAAAGCTAAGGTAAATATTCCACTTAATCCAATGATACCTCTTCGGGGTATCTTTCCAAAAGAGTTAAAAAGTATGTATATCCCAATGTTCATAGCAGCACAACTAACAATAGCTAAAATGAGGAAGATACTAAAATACTCATCAACATATCAATGGATACAAAACTTGTGTCATATGTATGCAATGAAGTACTACTGATCTCTAAAGACAGACAGATAGGTTAGAGGCTTTTGTAGGTAAAGGGACCCAACTTGAGACCATCATGCTCAGTGAAGTGAGTCAAACCCAGGAAATGAAATATCATATGGTCTCTCTAATATGAGAAACCCAGAGCACAGGCATTCCATAGAGCCAAATGGGTGTGATAGTGAGAGTTAGAGGAGAGGGGAAGGGTGCGGGAGGGCCAAGAAGGGGGAGGGGAAAAGATTGTGATGTTGACAAAATACATACAACCACACACACACACACACACACACACACACACACACACACACATACACACATGTATATACACACAAAATACTCAAACTCATATATATATATTATATATATATACATACATATATATATGTATATATGTGTATATATATATATATATATATATATATATATATATACATATATATATGGGGGAAAAATGAATGCTGGTATAAAGCCCAGAGTTGGGCTCCCCAGCACTACATAACTAGGGCATTGTGGCATGTGTCTGTAATCTCAGCACTTAGAAAACTAAGGCAGAAGGATTGCTTGAGGCTGGCCTGGGCTACATAATGTGTTGAGAACTGGCCTAGACTACAGAGAGACAACTTGTCTTAAATAAACAAACTAATAAAGTAATCCATGTAACCAGAAGTTCAGGTGACACGAGTCCATGTGACCAGAACTGTAGAAGTACAGAACACCAATAGTAGTACATTTAATCAGAAACAGAGTATAAAACGGGGACTGGAGAAAAGTAACTTGGTAAATTAGAACATATTTTGCAAGATGTTTAAACATGACACAAAAATTATTTTAGTGGGACTGGAAGAATGGAACAGCAGTTAAAGCACTTGCCTAGCAAAAGCAAGGTCCCCTAGTTCAGTTCTCCAGCGCCACATAAATCGGGTGAGGTGGCGCATATCTGTAATCCCAACACTCACGAGGCTGAGGCAGGAGAAGTTCCATGAGTCCAAGGCTAACCTGGGCTACACAGTGAGTTGTGGACCAACGTGGCCTGTAGAGTGAGACCCTGAATCACAAAATTATTTTAGCAAAAAATAGTTTCTCTTTTAAAGTTAGCTCTACTCTAAATTCTTTTGAGAGCAGATCAGTAACTCATTCCTTGTTGATATACACTGACATTAACTGCATGCATTACATATTGAATTTAGAAATATTTTATTTAAACACAAAGACTCAAATTACAAATGTTTGCTCAAGATATAACATTAGGATCCCAAATAGTCCTCATAATCTCTTGGATCATTGCAGACTGATGTTACATGTGTTACCAGAAGTCCCAAAGTCAAACTATTAGTCATATTTCTTTCCCAAACAGTAAATGTTACATATGTACACAGCAATATATTGAGTGCATTTAAAAGACCCATACGTTTTGTCATTTATGAATTTTGACAAGTAAAACGAATGTGAATTTTTTCTCAGTGAAGATTGTTTTGTATGTTGACTTAATTATAAATGACTCAGATGGTTTATTTATATATTAATTTAATTTAATAGTAAGCTCTATATTGTCTGAAATAATATAAATAACCTAAGTACAGTCAATATCATACACTTTTTGTCAAGTAATAAGTCATCTCAAAAATCACATGCAATGTCTATAAATCATATTTACACATCTTACAACAAAATGTCAAAAAAATCTTGAAGAGTTTTCTGGATGGTTAAAACCTTCATATTTATTTATTTATTTATTTAGAGACAGGGTCTTGCTCTATAGACCAGGCTGGTCCTGGACTCACTATGGAGTGCAGGCTGGCCTTGGACTGAATGTAATCCTCCTGCCTCAGCCTCCTGAGTGCTGGGAATACAGGCGTGCACCACTGTGGCCTGTTTATGTGTTGCTGGGGAATCCAACACAGATGCTTAGCGCTTGCCTAAGCACTTGCCACTGGGCGGTTTCTCCAGCCCATGAACCTTAATATTTATAATGAGCCCAAGAGAGTGATTATTTTAATCTTTGAAACATCTAATGTTTCCGTTGCCCATTTTTGATTGGAACTTTTATTTTGGAGGGTCTAATTTTTTCCCAGTTCTTTGTACATTGTGATAATCATCCTCTTTCTGGGCAGTATCTGGCAAACTTCTTTCCCATCTCATCAGTTCTTTCTTTCTTCGTTGTCGATTGTTTCCTTGGCTGTGCAGAAGTTTCAATTTCATATAATCCTACTTGTTGATTCTTGGTGTTATCTCATGTGCTTTGGATGTTTTGTTGTGGAAATACTTGCCTACACCTATGTCTTCAAGGGTTGTGCCTATTTTTTCTTTCAGCAAGTTCAGTGTTCCCATTTTAATGCCTACATTTTGGTCCATTTTGATTTGATTTAGGTACATGCTGAAAGATACCAATCTAGTTTTATTCTTCTGCATGTGACTAGCCAGTTTTCCCGAGACTATTTGTTCAAGAGGCCATCTTTACTCCAGCCAAGGTTTTTGGCCCCTTTGAGGAAGATCACATGGCTGAGGATACTTGGGGCTATCTTTGCATCCTCAGTTGTACTCCTTTGATCCACCTGACTGTTTTTGTACCAATACCATGTGTTTTTTTTAAAATCACCATTGCTCTGTAATATAACTTGAAATCTAATAATGCAATTTCCCTTGCTTTTATTGTTGAGCATTGTCTTGCCTAGTCTAGGTCTCTTGGTTCTATATAACAGTGCTCAGTAGTCCAAATGGCCAATAAATACATGAAAAAAATTAGCATCTTTAGCCATCACAGAAATGCAAATCAAAACTACACTGAGGTTCTATCTAACTTCGATAAGAATGGCTAATATCGTAAACTGAAAAAACAACAACTTCTGGCAAAGTTGTGGAGAAAAAGAAGCACTTCTACACTGTTTATGGAACTATAAACTGGTACAATCATTATAGAAAATAGTATGGAGATGCTCTGAAAATTGAAAATAGATATTCCAGTTGACCCAGATATACCACCTGTGGGTTTTCCCAAACAAGATAAAGTCATCACAGAAGAGTGATACATGCATACCCATGTTTATAGAAGCATAACTTATAATAACCAAATCTTGGAAACAGCTGAAATGGCCATCCACAGATGAATGGATGAAGAAGAACTGGTATATTTAACACAATGGAGCATTCCTCCATCATAAAGAAAGATAAGTTTGAATCATTTGTATGAAAATCGACACATCTTGATACCATTATGCATAGCAAAATAAACCAGACACAAAAGATTAAATATCATATGATTTCTCTAACATGAGAAAACTAAACCATATAAAAGTAAAAGAGAGAATGAAGAAGGTAAGAAGATAGACTTTGTGGAGAGGGAAAGAGGATGCGAGGGCTTTAGGGAGAAGGAGAGGAAAGGGAAAGTAAAAATGATCTAGACGTAATATGCAAATTAAAAATCTAAATAAACCAAATTTATCATGGGATTGAGATAAAAATGGCTTGGGATGTAGCTCAGTATGTAGGCCTTCAGTTCTATTTGCTGCACTAAATAAGTAAGAAATAAAATGAAAAAAGACAAGTCAAATAATTTAAATGTTTAAGTAAAAAAATTTCCAGTGTATTCTTCAAAGTTTAATATACCCTAATTTTCAAGAAATTTTAAGGCTATAACATGGAAGCCATTTAAAAAATTAGATTTCTATAACTTTATGAGCTTGCCCTTTGTGAAAAATAACTGAAGTGTAATCTAGATTGGCAAACACAAGCAGGTGCATTTTAATAACTTAAGCCCCCTTTTAGATTAATGAGCGCTCTTAAATTTTTCAAAACAATTTGCTATCATTTAAACCACTTATAACTGTGACTGTCGAAGGGATTATGTCAATTTGAGGGAATTAGAAACCACACTTCCATGAGGATTAGCATTTGTGAACCACCTCTAGATTGGGGATCAAGAACTGTTCTGTACTAGAGCGTGAGTCATCTGTGGGCTGTCCAATGAGAGAAGAGCACCCACCCAGATGTAGGAGGGACAACTGCAACTCCAGCAATATAAAAGGAAGGAAGAGGGAAGCTTGTTACATCTTCCTCTGGGAAAGCTCTCGCCTTCGCAATTGTCTACAGACGCTGACTTGCTACACATCACAGATTGCCAGCACAGATTTGCTCCAATCTCGACTTGTGCCTGTCTGCCCATTGCTGCTCTTCAGTCACCGATCTTCAGGCTTCAGTTTTCACCTGAGATCTACAGCAGACTCTCACCTCACCGCTGTTCTGCAGACCCAGATAGGAGATCTACTTCACGGCTGAGCAGCCATCTTGGACTATCTCTATCCTTGGATTTGTAAGCCTTCCTAATAGACACTTGTGTGATAACATCTGTGCATTCTGTCCTTTGAAAGAACCCAAACTAATACAATAACCACAAAATCAAATATGCACTTAAGCAAAATGTACATATCACACAGAAAACTGACAAATCTGAGATTTATCATTTACCAGCTTTTAAAAGGTAACATTTTAGGGGCTAGAAGAATAGGTCAGAGGTTAAAGCACTTGCCTAACAAGCACTAAGGTAGCACATGCCTGTAATCCCAGCAGTGGGGAAGCTGAAACAGGAAGATTGCCATGAGTCCAAGGCCAGTCTGGGCTCCATCATGAGTTCAGAACAAGCTTGGGCAACAAATTAAATACCTAGGAGTATACCTAACCGAGAATGTGAAATATCTATTTAGAGAAAACTACACTACATTGAAGAAAGAAGTTATAGGAGACACTAGAAAATGGAAAGGCATCCCCTGCTCTTGGATAGGCAAAATAAATATAGTCAAAATGACTATACTACCTAAACTGATATATAGATTTAATGCAATCCCTATTAAAATACCTACAAGTTTCTTCAAGCAACTTGAAACAACAATTCTTAAATTCATGTGGAACCAAAAGAGACCAAGAATAGCCAAAGCAATCCTGAGAAACAAGACCAAAGTGGGAGGCATTACAGTTCCAGACATCAGGCTGTACTGTAAAGCAATAGTTGTAAAAACAATTTGGTACTGGCACAAAAATAGACAGATAGACCAGTGGAACAAATTAAAGATGCCGGGGCAAACCCAAATACCCTCAATTACTTAATCTTTGACAAAGGGGCCAAATGCATACAATGGAAAAAGGACAGCCTGTTCAACAAATGGTGCTGGGAAAACTGGACATCCACATGCCGAAGAATGAATCTAGCCACACACCTGTCATCATGCACCAAAATCAAATCAAAGTGGGTCAAACACCTAGACATTAAAAATGAAACACTAAACCTTCTAGAAGACAAGTTAGGCAAATTCCTAAAAGACATAGGGGTAGGTAAAGACTTCCTTGACAAGACACCAAGAGCAAAAGAAATTATCCCCACTATTAATAAATGGGATCTTGTTTAAATTAAAATGTTTCTGCACAGCAAAAGAAACTATCAACATTGTAAAAAGAGAACCAACAGACTGGGAAAAAATATTCACCACCAACATCTCAGATAAGAAGCTTAAATTAGAATATACAGGGAGCTGAAGAACAGTAAGCCTACCAAAATAAAGGATCCTATTGAAAAGTGGGTAAATGAAATGAAAAGGCAGTTCCCACACGCAGAAGTACAAGGGGCCAATAGATACATGAAAAGATGTTCAACATCCCTAGCCATAAGAGAGATTCAAATCAAAACAACGCTAAGATACCATCTCACTCCAGAGAGAATGGCCTATATCAACAAGTCAAATAGCAATCAGTGCTCGGGAGGCTGTGGGGAGAAAGGAACCCTCCTGCACTGCTGGTGGGAATGTAAATTCGTACAACCACTCTGGAAAGCAGTATGGAGCGCTCTCAAAAGACTGGAAATAAATATCCCCTTCGGTCCAGGGAATATATCCAAAAGAGGCCAGAACAACACACAGCAGAGATATATGTATATCCATGTTCATAGCTGCATTATCTTTTAGAGATTTTAAAATCTAGATGTTTTGCTGTTTTTTCAAGGATGCTTATAGCCTTTTGCTTGACACCTTATAGCCCTTGTTAACCAATAAAATTTTAAATACTGTATTTTTATCTGAGTTTTTGTTAAATGGGCTTGAAATCAATATATCATCTATATATTGTAACAAAATCCCATTTTCCAAACTTTATTGAAAGCAATCCTTACTCAGAATTTTTCCAAAAATGGTGTGGGAATTTTTAAATATCCCTGCAAGCAACGTCCAGTAATATTGCTTCCTTTCGTGTGACTAGGGGTCCTCCCACATAAAGGCATACAGATTCTGTAATCAAAGTGCAGTGAGATGCAAAGGAAAACATCCTTATATGTAGAACTCAATAGTATGCTGTCTTAGTTACTTATTCATTGCTGTGACAAAATACATGACATTCACTACTCAAGGGAGGAATGATTTATTTTAACTTGCAGTGTCAGAAGGTCTCACACAGTCCATTCAGGGGTAGCCAGCAACAGTGCAAGCACATGGTAGAGGCTGCAGAGCTATTCACCCCTTTGCAGACAGAAAGTCAAGTGAACTAGGAGCCAAGGGAACTGAGGAGCAAGTCTATGTCTGGAGAGTCAGTCAGGACCAGCGCCTTTTGAGGAAGAAGCTGGAACAATGTTTCTTCTTCCTCCCTTTACTCAGTTGAAGCTGCCAGTTGGACTCCCCACCCCTAGGGTGGGTGCCCCTCCCTCATTTCCTGGCCCACAGATCAATAACACACACACCTGAAAGCTCTGCCCTGGGCACCCCTCAATCTCAACAAGTCAGCATGATCCCTATAGCTGAAACCTCAAGCATCTACCCATTACATCCAGGTGCTACCTTCCAATAGCACACAGCTCCACAGTGATACCACTGTAACCCAATACATGAGGATTTGGGGGGACACTCCAATCCGAACCATAGCATGTGCATTATCCCCAAAATGTTAGTTAGCAAGATATAAGTATTAGAAGCGGCAGAATGAATACATTGTATAATTTTATTCATTGCCTATAGATCCTGTACAAATCTACATCTTCCTGTCCCTGATTTCTTAACTGGTAAGGTGAGAGTACTATACCAAGACTTATGGGGTCTTACCAAACCTTGTTTTAAAGGTCTGTAGAACATAGGCTTGATCCTAGTTATTGTTTCAGGTATTAAGGGTTATTGTTTCACCCAAGTATAACTGTTAATTTGCTTCAAAATGATTTCTATAGGTTTGACGGTGGTAGCTTTTTCTATTTTCCTCTGTACCCAGGCCTCAGATACAAGTTGAGTCAGGACTTTTTTTTTTTTCCGAGGGGAGGGAGGATAGCTTCAGAAACTGCCTGTGGTTCATGGAGCAATGCTACAAGCCTACATTCACAAGTCCTCGGCACTTGTATTTTTATCTCATTCTGTTGAAGATCAATAGTTTCCTTCAGTTTTACTAGCAAACTTTTTCCCCCAGGAGTGGAATGAGACACTCAGGAACATACAGAAATGCATGTTCTAAAACCTGTGAACACACCTCATGTGTCAGAGACACAACGAACTGCTTGATTATTTCTTTCCCCAATACCCCTGTTATGTTACGTTCTTTATTAAACAAGAATCTCTTTTTGGTGACCCACACAGCATGTTTAGCCCTAGAGTCAAGGAAGAACTTACTCTTTTTTCTCCAGCTACATACAAAGCACCTCAGGCTCCTTGGAGGAAACCCGAATGACATTAACTGTAGGCGCATGAGAAGCCCTTTGACCCCTTCAAACTTATATCTTCTGCCAGATGAAGCTAAGGGAGACCGAACGTGCTTTACGTTCTCTGTCTGCAGATAGTTCATACATCTCCCTTCCAGTGGCCCTCCAGTGTATAATGTGCACACTGAGTTGGTTCCAGTTTTTCTAGTGGCTGATGGGCTGAATATTGGGGGCCAGGGACACTCACACAAGAGGACTGCTTTTCTTCTTCCATCTTACATAGAGAAGGCCAGGGGGCAACAACCAACAGGGCAGCTTGCTTTTTAATTTTTTCCTTTCTCTTTGGCTACATTTTGTTTATTGATAACCTTAAATACAATCTCTACCAATCTGGAAGGATTAGTTTTTGGACCTACAGCTTTTTTTTTTTTTTTTTTTTTTTTTTTTTTTTTTTTTTTTTTTTTTTTTTTTTTTTTTTTTTTTTTTTTTTTTTTTTTTTTTTTTTTTTTTTTTTTTTTTTTTTTTTTTTTTTTTTTTTTTTTTTTTTTTTTTTTTTTTTTTTTTTTTTTTTTTTTTTTTTTTTTTTTGGTTTCCTCTGAATAGCAGGGGCACTCTGAGATAAGAAGTAGATTATCTGGCTATTATTTTCATCAAAATTCTGAAGGGTATATTTCTGAAGGCATTCTCTTAACCACTGCGTAAGTGTTATAGGATTTCCATTTGATCTCTGCTGTATTTTTCTCAGTTTGTTTTAATTCACTCGGGATTTACCAGCTTCCTATTGCCCTTTGGGGATAATCTTTTGTAGAAGTCAGCAGTAATCAGCTTACAGTTTTACAGAAGTATAAAAAGGTCATTTTTGCATATAAACTTCTTTTTTTACTATTAAGGCAGAATTTATATTTCTTTAATAGTTCTCACATGAGTTGGTAGCGTTGACAATCAGCTTTAGGTCACCTAGGAAACAGTGTTGCAGACCATAAATAGATTTATTACCCTTTGTAAAGATGTATCTCACTTTTCCTACATACTTGTTTAATTAAAGCCAATAAATGTAGACCAGCTTAAAAATAGAAGCGGATTACATTCTAAGATATAGATATATGATATATTATATAAAAGATACATTCATTGGCCAGCCAGTGTGCATCAAAATTATATACTTCATGTGTGTATTTTAGTACCTATTTATTAACTTTTACTCAAGACCTTTGTTTACTTACAATTTCTATTTCCCCCTCATTCTTTAGTTTCCTTTTCCATATTGTTAGGACAAAACCTTATTGTAAAAAAATCTTTTCTATCTGAGCCATAGTCACTTCCAAATATTCATTTTTACAAAAAATAAATCCTTTGTCCTAACTACTTTCTCATTACCGTGACAGAACACACAACATCCACAATTTAAAGGGATAAAAATTAATTTTAGCTCAGAGTTGCAGAAGGTCTCCTGCAGTCTATTCATGGGTGGCTGGCAACAGTGGAAGCACATGACAGAGATCTAGGTGGAGGAAAGCTCTTTGTGGCACGGCAGACAAAAAGCCAGGGGACTGAGGAGCAAGTCTATATCTGGAGACTCAGTAAGGCCAGAACTTTCCCAGTAGGAAGCTATAACCATGTTTCTTCTTCTTCCCTTTACTTATTTTAATCTGCCAGTTGAACCCCCACAACCAGGGTGGGTGCTTCTCTGTCACTTCCTGGCCCCCAAGTCAATAACACAAACCTGAAAATTCTGCCCTGGGCAGCTCCCAGTCTCATTAAATTAACGCCATCCTTTTGGGTCAAGATCCAAATATCTGCCTCTTCCAGTGAGACCCCACTTCCCAACAGCACACTGTTCTAAATAAATGAGGCTTTTGGGGGGCACTCCAGATCCAAACCCTAGTATCCTTACATTTATACTGTTTTTGTCCTCTATTTTTCATTTATTAGTTTCGTTCATTTTTGTTTCAAATCCAAAAGCTGGTTAGATTATAAAATGCTCTTGACATGCATTTTTTTCTCTGGTGTTAGATCCAATTCACAAATTTATCAAACCCTTTGATTGGGGCTAGCTTAGCAGCAGATTTTTAAGTGACCCTGAGCAATGATGTTCCTTAACACCAGTAGCAAGAGAAAGTTAATCTCTGATTTCAGTTGAAGCTGTTTTAGGTACATGGACAGAACTTGAGGTCATTGTGCTTAGTGAAGTTACTCAAACTCAGAAACTTAAATATCGCATGGTTTCTCTAATATGAGAAACTCAGAATACAGGCATTTTATAGAACCCAATGGGTGTGATAGTGGGGACATGAGGGGATGAGGGAGGGTGCAGGAGAGCCAAAAAGGGGGAGGGGAAGGGATTGTAATGTTGACGTGGTATTTATGTGCACAGAATACTCAAGCCCATTTTAACCATTTAGTATTGCATATAAATACTAATAAAACAAGAAAACTATCAAAATGCATAGAATTATTCCAAAACCATTTATAAGAAATATTTCAGATTGGGCAATCAAACAAAAATATCAACAAATCACAGAAATTTGAAGAAACTTTACCAATAAATCAAGATAATGTCCATAGGCTCTTGTTATTTTTTAATAGGTTTCCTGTGATGTTTGTCATTCATGAAGACTCAACACAAGCCACACATTAAGAGACATATACATGTATTATTATTATTATATTGTTTATTAGTAACCATTTTTTTTTTCTAATCTTGAGGACTGGGGACCCTGGACAATACTGGAGAAGCCATTTGTCATGGAGAAAGTTGAAACCAATTTTCACACAGTTGCTTTTTTTCCCCGCAAAGGCGGTTTTGTGCAGCAGTTCCTTGTGCTCAAGGCCAACTGTTATAAACACAAGTTAACAGTCAGAGAAACAGGAAACAGAGGGCAATTACATTAAATCAGGGTGCACTTTTAGATATACTGACTAAGTTAGTTGCCACTAATCCTTTTCTTAGTTTAAGTAGACTAGTCTCTGGCAGGTACCACAATGCTTTTTATTTTAAATGAATCATAATAGCGATCTCAAGAACTAAATAGACACAACCATATGCACATACCTCCCTGTGGAGATCCTCTACCTAAATAAAGATTTGTCAGATGGCTACATCTTAAATCTACCAGCTTTAATCTGCTGGCAGCTAAAACAGAGGCGGTGTTCAGGCATCCCTGATCAGATTTTGACAAGAATTAAGATTCCCCTTGGTTTCACAAAACCAGAAATTAGAGCTTTTTTGTCTGTAAGACCTTAGGCATTTGCCTGATAAAGGTGTCTTTCAGCTCCCCAGTCTTCAAGACAGAGATGTGATCTCAAACCTGCGGCTGTTTGCATGCTTCCCTGATTTACCAGTGCTTCTTCACTTCCTTATGAAGCTTAAAGTATCAACTTTAGGGCTGAAGAAATGGCTCCGTGGTTATAGTGCTTGACTAGCAAGTGCTAAGTCAAGCACTAAGTACTCAAGTTAGATTCCCTAGTACCACATAAGCTAGGCGTGGTGGAGCAGGCCTGTAATCCCAGCAGTCAGGAGACTGAGGAGGGAGTATTGCTGTGAGTCCAAGGTTAGCCTACGCTCGGTAGAGAGTTCAAGACCAGCCAGGGCTATGGAGTAAGACTCTCTCAAAAAAAAAAAAAAAAAAAAAAGAAGTCAACTTTAGGGGTCAGCGCTCGTCAGCAGTCTGAGGAAGTTTCCTCCTCGTAAGAATCTTAAGAATTCAGAGTGGTCGTGAAATTCCTGCGGGCCACAGTGGCCGTGCATGAATCCCGACTAAGTTCCCATTAAGATGTTCATTCTTGTAAACCTTAAATTTTGCACGTATACATATCAATAAAATGGGGGAAAAAAGATGTTCATTCTTCTTACCAGTTTGAATTTTGTCTCTGGCAGTGCAGGGGCTGACCCTTTGTCCTTTCATTGCCTGTATTGCTGAAAGTTGGAGAAATGGCTGTCAGAGGGAATGTTTTATCTGCAAAGAGCTGAATTTTGAACACAATGGGTTCATTTCTTAGTGAGTGCAATGCTAGAAAGCACAGGGTGAACATGTTTCAAGAAAATGATATTTATTACCTGCTGGCAGGAGAGTGCCACTTCCAAAATGGCACCTTTTTGAACAGAAGAGGGGAAGAATTTATTTGTGAGGTGTATACATATTCATATTGGGAGGGTACTTTGGGACAGAAACATTTCTAAACATACCACTTGGATTCGTATTTCAAGGAAGAAAAATGATGGGAAGGAATGCTATAAGGAATGCTATACTCAGTCTGTGTTGTAAAGTGGGGGTAGAGTCCTCTGTTGTGCTGACCTTCTAACTCAATCTGAAAAGTTCATTTGGCAGCACATCCGACTTTCAATCCAAGGGCCTGTTGTTTGAGTCCCCACAGAGCTGAGAGTCATCAGAGCACCTTTCCACAACAGAGTTCTTGTACATACCCTTTTATCTCTAGCCTCTTGAAAGAATCCTAATGAAAAATTTCCTGTCAGGCAAATAGTTCAGAAACAATTAGAGTTCCACCAAGTTCATGAGAATGATCAAAGACAAAGGACATGTTGGACGTGGCCATTTGTAGAAGCTATACATTTTTCAACTGAATGCCGAAATAAGAAGCTCCCTGGTTATATTGATGGCACTCTAAGTTCTGTGGGGGAAAGCCCTATTTTTCTTACATTTCTGTAGTTACATCAAGGAACCTTCAGTGGCCTTAGGTTCTAGATGGCATTGAGTCCTAAAATAAAAGTGACTATATGAAGAATGATAAAATAAATCAGAAAACCAGGTCAAGATAAACACTCTGAAAACCAACAATTTACTGGAGATTTATCTGCTTGAGTGTTTTTTCATACCAACCAGATGGTCAAATTGGTCCAGATAGTGACATTCAGTTGATGTTGAGTGGCAGAATGACCTGAAGATTTGGTCAAGATTTCTAGAGACTTCTGTAGGTAGCTTTATGGTGGCCTACCAGGCCTCAGCTCATTGGTCTGCCAGACAATATTTTTCTTGTACCAATAGCATTGTGGCAGAAGATGCCACAAATGTGAAAGAAGGATCAACTCCCGTCGCATAATAGGTGACTCTGTCAGCTGCCAAAATTTCCCTGACATCCCTTCAGCAGGATGGTCTTTCTCAGAGCAACCAGTCCTTCATTCTGACTGTTTGCTGTCCCTGTTGGAAACCAGGGTTCCTGTGGCTGCTTGTATTCAGAACTGGCACCCCATTGTAAGGTATCGGAAGTGTTATTACCAGGTGCTCTTAGCTTGTTACCAGATGCTCTAAGTATGTCTCTGTCTTTTTGTTCACCACCAAGCTATGACAAAGGTGCTCATCTATTCTGGAAAATAGAAAAAAGGACTTTTATTCAAAGATAGCTTTGAGGAAGATGGTAGAGAATATTCTCCAAAACTGCTGACCTTTGAGTTGTCCCACTGTACAAAAGCCCTTCATAACATGGGTGGGCCAAAAGAAGAGGGAATCACAGTGGAACAAACATTTTTCTCTGACACCAATTTTTAAAGTGAGTTTATAAAACAATATGCTGAGGCAATATTACAAATCACAGCCTGCTGCTGACAAGAGAGGGGGCTGTCAGAGCCTTTGGCGGGTCTTGTGTCACTGACATCTGCAGTCTTCACACCAGAGACTTAGCCCTTTTCTTCACCATCCCCTCCTGTATCTACACATCCTGCCAGAGCATCCAGGGGCCACATATTTTAGCCTCAAGGTAAAGCAACTTTTCATGTTGCTTAGTCCCTAGAACACTATTTTACCTTCTGAGGGAATAAAATCTAACTTCTAGACTTCAAATCCTATTTTATAAACATCAGTTTAACGTTTTTAACTGTTTATGAAAGTGACACATCAGTTTTTGGCTCAGTGGAAGTAATTAAAATTATTAGTGAATATTCCAGGTGCTCATTCGTTATTTTTATTCTTACTTTACTCCTTATGAGCTTCATTCTTGCAAATAGGTGCTCACCAATGTAGGTGTAGTCAAAAAGTGATGCTATATAGAAGATGTGACTGTGAAGTGAGGGATATTTGTGTCTGGGGAGATAAATTATATGAAAGTTAAGTAAAGATATATGATCAAATTTTTCTCAAAATTAAATGTCAGAATGCAGCTGTATGCATTCCATTTAAAAATTCGTGGGTGACATTCATATTGACTGAAAATAGAGTTGAAAATATACTGAAATATTGATTATTTTCTGGAGATCTTGAAGCCTTTCGAATTCCGTATCAAACTGAACACCATGTTTGCATACTTTCACTATTCTCGTGACTATTTAGCCAGTGAGTAGTAAAATTATCTGCCTTAATTTGAGCTTGTTACAACTTCAGCTTCTTTTGCAATGCTGTTGTGCTTTTGCCTTGAAGACATATGTTTAACTTATTTAACTCAGTGGCCAAATTAATTAAAATTGTTAAATCTGCAAGTCAGTTTTCATCAGCTTCTAGAACAAATATTGTTTTTGATACCATGAGTAATTTGATTTCATGTCACAGACCATAATTTTTTTCAACATTTTACCTTGATTTAGCCAATTTCCAAAATGTAAATGATGTTGCTGTAGTCAGCTTCCATACTTTTAAGAAATTTTTGGAATTGGTACTAATTCAATCTCTTGGCCCCTGTGAAATTCACAGCCCTGGCAACAAATTGCACGATATTATCCACTTTAAATCTCTTGCACATACATTTTACTGATGTCTCTCCAATTATACTTAATCAAATTTAAGTTTCAGCAATTTTATCCTCTTTATTAATTTTAGAAGTACCTATCTTTTAACCCTCACCAGGGTCCCATCAGTATCACTTGCCAATTTACCACCAGCACAAATAATGTCTGAGGGTTTCAATTTTACTGTTTGAACTTGTAAGATATAGCACTGTAAGCTGCATGTCACTGTAATGTGAAACTGAAGCCACACATGTGCATGCTGAGCAACGGTACTGCCTGTTGTTCTTTATTTTATTCGTTAATAACAATGACTTTTCAATTTTTTGGCAAAACTGTTTGTAATTATAGTGTGAATCATGGATAATATTCTGATATATGTGGATGTTACATACGCTATTCGATTCCATTTTGTTGTCCTCAGGCAAGTTTGCTCGCAAGAAGCATGCAATCGAGTTACAAAAAACCACAATGTCTTAAGCAGGTTTACCAGCTTGTGTTGGTCTGCATTCACAACCACCCTGGGCTTTTTGTGGCCTGTGGGCAGTGGGTTGGACAACCCTAACCTAGAAGGGGCCAGAGATTGACTTCTTTCTGAATTAAATCAGCACAGCCCATTTTATTTGTAAAAGAACGATGAACTCAGATGAAGAAAAACCCATTCCTTGCAAGACCAGGTCAGTCATGTGAATATAACCCGGGACTTTGTCAGCACTACTGTCATTTTGGTGCTTGCTCCCATTTACTCTTAAAGGTGTATTATCTTTCTATCTTTTTGAAACATATCATTTTATAATAAGTACAACAGCTTGTGTGTCTTGACTGAATTCTTTCATGAAGTGAACAAAAAATCAAAGTGTGTTGCCAGTAGCTCATGGCGTTGCATTAAGAACCAGCTTCCCAGTATTGATTTAAATCTCTCTGAAGACCTTTACTAGCCTCTTTGGTAAGTGTCAAACCCTTTGGATCAGAAAATGAAAGTAAGTTTAACAGTATTGCAGCAACTGGGACAAGTAGCAACTACTTTGCATCCATTTGCTCTCTTCAGGCGTATGCCTCTGATAAGTGCCCCATTCTACCCCTTTCGCCCTGGACACAAGGTGTTACTAAAAACTTAAAATATCCAAGGTCATGACAGACAATTTGTTGAAAAGTGGAAGGACCTCTATATTGTGCTAGTAGCAACTATCCCTTAATAAAGCTTACAGGAACAAAATCTTGGATCCATCACTGTAGACTAAAGCAAGTTCCACCATCACAAGATTCCTCTGGCCTGGTGTCACCGTGGCTGCTACTTTGTTTTGCCCATCAGTAGTGGATCATACTTATTTAGTCAAGAAGAAATGATAATTAAAACAAGTAATTATGAAGATGCTAATCTTTTTTATTGTGAATTTATTTTTTTCTTTGTTGTGCTTGGCTGGCTGGATAATGCTCTAACTGAAATTACTGAGGCTTTGAAGTTATTGACCCAAGCCTCACTCGGTGCAGTATCAGGTGATTGCTTAATGTGCCCCATATCTGATTTCGTTCTTGGAGAAAAAGGAAGAATTTGGTACTGTTTTACAATCGCTTGATCATAACCTGGAATACCTTCTCAGATATTGCCTTAGAATAGATCTATTTTTAAGAAAATTTTAGAATTAGGAAAAATGACCCCGATGATAATTGAACTCTACTTGAGTTATATAAATATTAAGGGTACAGAATTATATAAGCAAGGTTTCAAATTAATACTCAAATTGCTGCTTTTTATTTCTCCCCTAAATAAATTGAAAAAAAAAATCTCATTAGGCTCAAATTTTCCATTCCAAAAATTTTCATTTCTTCTAACCACTAAGAATGAAGCAACTAGGACAAGACTTGTTGCTCAGAGTTCCTCCATAAAAAAGCAATAAAGGATTGACTATGGTAAGTGTGCCAGATATGCTTTCTGGGCGAAAAATACTTTAATTTTTAAAATATTGTTACCTTCCTTTCT
This sequence comes from Ctenodactylus gundi, assembly GCA_004027205.1. Taxonomy (NCBI): domain Eukaryota; kingdom Metazoa; phylum Chordata; class Mammalia; order Rodentia; family Ctenodactylidae; genus Ctenodactylus; species Ctenodactylus gundi. The sequence continues at coordinate 111,077 of PVKB01003178.1, read as the reverse complement.
AAGAATCCTTTCTTCCTTTCTTTTTTTCTCTTCCTACTCCTTTAACAACACATCCATTGTGGTACTCTAATTTTAAAGAGAGGCTTCTGTAAAGATGTCCTCATATACTTAACTATCTATCTGAAAAGAATATGCAGATGCTCACTTGAAGGTTGAGGTCCAGTGTCCTTTCAGTCATGGAGGAGCAGAGCTGACAATGTCCCAGTACACAAAAACAATGAACTCTGAAGACTCCTGCCCACAGCAAGTACTTTCCGCTTATTCTCCTATTGTGATCTTCATTTGTCCTTTTATTCACATGGGGGTGGGAAGGTAGATATTTATGGCCAAGAAGAGACCCCGCTATCTTCTTCAGTGCTTGCTGCGACTATCCCTTCTTTTCCTTCACTAACTTTTGTGTTTGAAACCCTTTTCTTGACAGTGAGCACTATGAACTTAAAGTCTGGTGTCTTCATTACTTTTTCCTTGCTTGGACACATCTGACACCCACAAGGGAGGAAAGGTTTTTTTTAGCTCAAGGTTTCAGAAGGTCTCAGGCCACTCATGGGCGGTCTGCTGTGATGGAAGGGCATGATGGACAGACCAACCAGCAAAAACCTGTTCTCAGCATGGCAAAACAGGAAGCAGAGTGTGCAAACGTAGATCTAGTGAGCAATATATATCCACCCAGGTCATTCCTCAGTGATCTGCCTCTTCCAATCAGACCCCACCTTATGACAGCATAGAAAATAATTGGATTAATTCCTATGATTAAATAACTTTCCAAACACATGAGGCTTTGGGGGAACATTCCATGTTCAAACCATAACATTCTACCCCTGGCCCACAAAAGGCTCATGTCCAGCTCATTATTCAAAATCTGAGAGCTATTCATCTAAGTTCATCTCTAAGAGCTGCCACACTTTTAACAATTCTAGCTCTGCAAAAAATTCCAAGAATGCAGTTTCCTCTAAAACTCAGAAAACTCAGCTGTGAGCTCCTGTGAAAAATCAGAGAAGTTAAACACTTCCAAAATACAATGGCACAGGGTAAACATTTCTGTTCCAAAAAAGAGTGAGTAGGAAGATAGAAAGACATCAGACCAAAGCAAGACTGAAATCCAGCAGGGAAAATATTAAATCATTCAGCTAGATGTCCAGCACCCAGCACAAGTTGTTGAAAACTATGAGCTGCAAAGGCTTTGGGTTACCCTCCTCTGTGACATTGCATCTTGCTACGACCATCTAGGCTTCTCTTTTGGGGTGGCTTTGCTCATTGAGTGTGGCCCTTCTCTGCAGGTGATCCAGGCAATGCCGCCTTATAGGCATTCAGGCTCCTGAATGTAACCCTTCATAATCCTGTATGTAACATCAATACACTCACTAGTTCACCAAGTTGGACTCCGGTGTAATTGTTACTTTGGTCTGTTGTCTGCATACTATCTGGGATGAATAGACATTTATTCATGTCTTCCCAGAAAACAACAGTTTAACTCAACATCATAGAGAAAAGTGAAGTTACATTCCCTTAGAAGGAATATCATAAAAAAGATGATGGGGAGCAAAGCTGAAAGATTAACACTTACTTTTTAAGTAGACAATATGAGAGTGCAAGGACTAAAAGTGTGGCAAAAAAAGACTAGAAAATGCAAAGATGATACATTTAAAAAGTTACAAAGAGTTGCATAGTATTCATGGGTAAGAAAGTTACTTGTAACTGAAAGGTGAGGTTAAAATGATGTGCACAGGTCTATTTCAAATAATAAATATGAAATTTAGATTTGGGCCTACTCCTCAACATTTTCTAAAAGTCTGTCCTTAAGAATCACCCAGAGCTGCTTAATAAAGTTTACATAACTCCCTTCCAATTTTAAAAACCCAGGAGAGGATGTTGGGATCTGTATTAGTTTGGGTTCTTTCGAAAGACAGAGTTTACAGAGCTTAATACAAAAGGGTCTATTAGGAAGGCTTATAAGTCCAATGATAGAGGTGGTCCAAGATGGCTGCTCCGCCAAGCAGTAGATCTCCCGTCCGGGACTGCAGAACAGGTGGTGAGGTGAGAATCTGCTGTAGATCTCAGGTGAAGATTGGTTACTGAAGATCAGCAACTGAAGGGCAGCAACAGACAGACAGGCACAAGTCGAGATTGTAAAGTCGATGTGATACATAGATGTACGAAACACTCAAATTCATTGTAACTACTATGTATTATATTTGTATATTAATAAAAATAGTGGGGAAAAATTTTTTAAAGAAAAAAAAAGTCGAGACAGAAACGAATCTGTGCTGACGATCTGCGGAGTCCATAGACAACCGCGAACGCAAGAGCTTTCCCAGAGGAAGAGCGGGGGCAACTGTCCCTCTTCTTCCCTTTTATACTCTTGGAATTCCAGCAGGCCCTCCCACATCCGGGTGGGTGCTCTTCTCTCATTGGCCAGCCCACAAATGACTCACACTCTAATCCTGACAAGTTCTTAAACCCTAGTCTAGGGTGGTTGACAAATCCCAATACTAACGGAGGTGTGGGTCCTAATTCCATCAAGTGGACATAATCCCATCAATGGACACAGGATCTGAATATTTACCAAGCACTTTCCATAACTTTAAGGAATGTTGTTTTTCTACAGCAAAGAATGAGAAACTTTTATTTGCAGGCTATCTAAACTTTATTAATGTTATGCATTAAAAAGACCTCTCTAATGCTACTGTTTTCAATCTTAATTGTGATTGTAATCATTAAGAGTGGGATCCAGACATTATAGTTTTTAAAATAACTTAGGTGATTCCAATGTTTGGTCAAGATTGAAAAAAACTAGTATAGTGGCAATGTGGAGGGCATATATTAAAACATAAAAACTAAAAAGGAAGTGTTAATATCATTCCTAAAGATCAGACAAGAATAATGAAGATAACAGAAGGACTTGCTGGACAGGTAGAGGTTAACGATAGCTCATGTTGATCTCAGTGGTTCATTTCTTATGAATGGTGAAGGCAGAATAACTCCAAGTTTTCTTAATTGAGACTTGACTGGATGGATTAGCCCACTAGCAAGACAGGAGCCCTAGGAAGAGCAGCAAAGTTAAAAGAAGACTGGAATTGTATAACAGAGGTGGAGAGGAAAGGAGAGGTGACCTAAAATTATTTTTATTTTAGGAGTCACAGAATTTACTGTAAAAAAATCCAACTGGGATTTAAGGATGCTATGTCTTTTACTTTTTCACAGTACTGGGAATTGAATCCTGGGCTTTCATGTTGAGCCACCTCCCTAGCCCTCTTGTTTCTGTAGCACAGGATCTTGGGAAGTTGCTAATTTGTTCAGACTGAGCTCCAACTAGCAGTCTTCCTGCCTGGGGTTCAGTGCTTTTTCAATTACACCAGTACAGCATTTATGTCTTTATTAATTGTACTTAAATACATTTAAAGAATAATGCCAAAAGTGAAGTGAGAACTGCACTAGGTCTATTCGATGCCTATAAATGAGTTGCTACTGGAGTTTTCAAAAAAAGAAACTTGATGCTGGATAGGTATTAAATAACGTTTTTACACAAATCAATAAAATGTTCACTATGTAGCAAAGGAATTAAATTGACATGGATTCAGATATTAAAATGTGTACTTTAATAAAACAGTTCTTTTATTATAATTTAGTCTTGAAGAGCACAGAAGTACATGCAGAACCATCTCGATGAAATGTCACGTTGCGTAATCATTCATTTCAGCTTCAAGAATTTCAAGATCTTTTTTTTCTCCTTTGCAAGGTGAAAAATTTTAAAATCCTTAAAAAATAAAATTAACTTTTAACTTTAGTGCTGAAAATTCCCAATGATGAAGCTCTTAAATTCAAGTGTCCAGGTTAAGTCTACTAATTATTCTGCCTGAACCGTTGCATATCTCTGCTAAGTTAAACAAAAAATTTCCTGAGAATAGGAGTTAGTTTACATTCTAAAGTATAATGAAAAGTATTGTGCAAATATTTCCAAATAAGCAACATGATATACTTTCCTTTTATGATAATAAAATACAAATTGTCTTGTTTTCAGAGACATGATTAAATTATTCTATATACAGTTAAACTGGATCTTCATATTCCACACATATATTAATCCTCATGCATGCAAGTTTAAGATGTGAAATAAAAATAGAATAAAAATGGCTATTGATTCTTACTCCACAATATTCTTTGCCATTGAATATCTGAGGTGGTAGAGCCAAAGGGTAGGGCACCATCTTTTCCATCTCTTGAAGTACTTTCAGACTGGTGGAAATATCTTTTAATTCATATTTTATTTTGTGACTATCTAAAACTCTTACAACTTCATCTTGTTTCTGTTTTACCTAGAAATACGCAGAGATAGGAAGATGTTAATCAGTTAGTCTCAATATTTTAAATAGCTTTTGTTTTCCTTGTCCATTAACTTATGAAAGAGGAGTGGTTTTTTCTTTTTCTTTTTCCTTTTGTAATACTGAGGATTGTACTCAGAGCTTTCACGCCAAACTACAGCTACAGCCCTTTTTTTTTATTTTGAGATAAGCTCTCACTAAACCATTAACTAGTCCAGGCTGAACTTAAATTTGTAATCTTCCTGCCTCGGCCGGGATTATAGGTATCCTTGGATTATAGGCTTGCACCTATAGAAGGATCCAGCTGCAAAATGAATTTTAATTGTCTGAAGTATTCTATATATGTTGTAAATAAATAAATGGTTTCTACACCCTCCACCCCCACATACACACACAAAATGCATATATATATATATATATATATATATATATATATATATATATATATCTGACAACTTGAGTTTGAAATGAATCTGTACATTTATATGCAATAGTTTTTTGGGTTTGTGATAATTAAAAGAAAACTCAAATACAAACCAAATAGTCTAGAAATATGGACAATTTTTAAAAAGCATGTTAAAAGTGCATCAAAATTTTCCAGATTTATACACACACAGACAATACGTGATACCATTAACAATTCACAAAAATGTAAACAAACTGTAAAACGCATTATTAAATTGCAATGGCATAGATTTAGCTAGCATTTGCCTACTGAATCTGAGTGCAATCCTCAGCACCCTGCACACAAATTAAATATAATCACCACTGTGCTACTATAATAATTCTGTAGCTGCCTGCTTTGCTTATTTCAATGAGGTCAAATATTGGAATTGCCTGGTTTAAAAATATTGTGGGCTATTGTGGGATGCTGATCTCTGTATGAAGAACTCTTTCTCTAGTTTATTGCCCATCACAATAAAAGGAAGTTTTATCTTGGTTTTCATGTATTTTAACATATATAAAATATAACATATAAAACATATTCCAATAAACCATTTATATTAACTATAAATTTACAAGCCAGATTTAGTGGCATATGCCTAGAATCCTGGCACTCTGGGAGACTAAGGAAGGAAGATGGCAAGCTTGAGCTCACCCTGGACAACTTAGTGACTATGCAAGACCCTTTCTCAACATAAAAATTTTAAAAAAATGGTAGAGATGTATTTCAGTGTGAAGGTTCAGTTTCTGATACCACAAAAAAGAAAAAAAAATCAATAACAAAATCGACGAGTGGTCACTTCAGCAGCACCTATACTAAAATTGGAACAATACAGAGAAGTTTAGTATGGACCCTGTGTGAGGATGACACACAAATTCATGAAGCATTCCATATTTTTACATAAAATGAGAAGTTCGGGTTTAGAGTATAAGAATCTAAAACAGACCAGACAGTTAACAACCATGAAATAATTCAATGTCAACAAAGAAATGGAATGCTACAGATTATAAGACTCAAACTTCATCTCAGAATAGCAGAAATACAAGAAAAAATCAAAATCTATACTAAAAGACTAAGGAATCCATTCGCTGAAGTCATAAGAGAAAGCTTCCCATATATAGAAAATGAAATAAACATGCAAGTGATAGAGGCATTCTGTTCACCACTAGATATGAGCAAAACCGAACTGCTCCTAGACATATTATAATAAAACTTACAGAAATTCAAAGCAAATAGGGAACTCTAAAAGCTATAAGATAAAAAAAAAAAAAAGCAAGTGACATACCAAGGCAAACCTATCAGAGTAACAGAAGACTTCTCAACACAAATCCTAAGAGCCAGAAGAGCTTGGAGTGAAGTCCTCAAGGCCCTAAAAGAGAGTAACTGCCAACCAAGACTCTTGTACTCAGCAAAAATATCATTTAAAGTCGACAATGAAGTACAAATCTTCCACAACTAAGAAGCCTTGATGAAATTTATGACAACCAAATCAGCACTACAAAAAATACTCAAAGGTCTGCTGGGTATGGAAACAGGAAACAACCACAACAAATATGATGGCAAGTTTATCTTTAATAGACAGAACATCTAAGAAATAAGTAAACAAAAGGATTACAAAATAGCAGGATTTAAAACATACATATCAATCATAACCTTAAATGCTAATGGCCTCAACTCACCAGTTAAAAGACATGGATTGGTTAACTGGATTAAAATAATACAATCCAAGCATACATTGCTTGCAAGGGACACATTTCAAACATGAAGCTGTCTAGTAACCAGTAGATATATGTGAGTATTATTGATTTAAAATTTGACTGCTCCAAAATTTGTCCACAACACATACTGGATCTTGAATACTTGACAAAAAATGATTGTAACATCTTGACTACATACTGCAACGAGGACATTTGGGAGATTTTGTGTTAAGTAAAATATATTAAAATTAATCTCAGCCATTAGTTTTATAAATGGCTACTAAAGTTAAAATTATATATATATATATATATCACTTTCATATGTTTTCATGACATTGTTTTATAATTCTTTCTTTATTTCAGTCAAGATAATTCATTTGCACTTTAATTCACCTATGAGATGTAAGATCTCTTCAAAGACATGTGTTTCTTAGAAATAACGGTTTGCCTTTTTGGGGGGTTGCCTAGTGCTCAGTGATTCTGGCCATTCACTCACTGGTGCTTTTCCTAAATAGGGCTATTTCTCATTATTCAAGACAGGCAAGATAATTGCAGGCCCTTAAGGTGGTCATGTTCAGGATAAGAGAAATTTCCCAGATCAATTAATTTTTTCTCCCCATTTTTATTGAAATGTGTATATGATGCACAATGGTTACATTAAGTTTCAGAATTTTGTGCACATAAATATCACAACAAATTCACATTCTCTTCTCCCCGCCTTTCTTCTACCCTTCCCTCGTCCCTTGTCCCCCCAGTCCCAATATCTAACTTATTTGAATCTTAATGATTTATACTCTTGGCTTCTCATGTTACAGAAGCCATGCCTTATTTAGTCTTCTGAGTCTGATTCACTTCACAAAGCATAACCAGATCAATAAGTTCTTAAAGCACAACCTGGGTGAGAGAATTTATCATGTTCTCTCTTCTCATTGTGCCTTCCTACCAGCCAAGGTTTACAGACGATGGCTTTGGAGAATAAAAGAAACAAAAGCAGAGGAGATGGTAAAGTCTTAGTAAAATCTTGAGGACCTCAACTAAGAATGGGTGGAGGACTAGCTCGGATGATCTCCCTAAGTCACTAAACTACCCAGTCCTTTTTTGTGGTGAAACCCTTTCGTTCCTCCACTCACCTCCGGAGAGCCTAGCACGCTGCTGTAATAGATTATAATGGAACTCATTGTTTCACTTAGGTTATTTCGCAGAAGTAACTCGGATCAACCACTTCGCCCTTCCTTGTTCCTTCACAAAGCCGGGGGCTTCTTTAGTTGCGAACACCCAGTCTCACCATTCCCAGCAGTTGAGACTGTCCCGTGGCCCAAGTACTCAGGATTGGCTGGGAAACAAGGGTCCTTATGACGTAAGCTGTGGTTGCCTGGAGACCAGAAGGCAGAAATTGCTATTTTCTAGGAGCTGGGGAAGTGAGGCGAGGCGAGGAGAACTAGACTCTCCGGGGGTGATAAACACTAGTGACATATTTTTCTCTTACCTGTGACGGCTAGGGTATGAGGAGGAGGAAGAGGGGAATGGCCAACGGGTTCTAGACTTGTGTTGCCTTTTTCCACTGTGGTTGGGAAGGGAAGCTAGCAGGAATTTTTATGCAAGTGACTTCTGAGGGGGAAAATGGCTAAAATAGAGAAATAACATTAGCGCTGACTGGGTTACTGAGGAAAAAACAAATGGTGCTGATTAGGAAATAATAATGATAACATTTGCCACTATCCTTTCTCTTAGCCGGGGGTTGGGGGTGTGGGGGGGGAGGTTCCTACCCTGGTACATTATGCAGTTTTTGGTGGCGATGGGGGGGGGGGGGGCATGGTCTCGCTGTGTAGTCCAAGCTGGTCTGGTGTTCACCGTGCAGTCCAGAGTGGCCTTGTATTCGAGACAGTTCTCCTGCACCGGTCTCTCAGTGCTGGAATTACAGGTGTGTGCCACCATGCCCAGTTTATGTGGTGCTGGGGAATCGAACCTAGGACCTTGAGCTTGCTGGGTTAGTACTTCAACAGCTGAGCTAGTCCTCCAGCCCCAAGGTTCTTCCATTCTTGAGGAAGTTCTTTCCAAGCCTCCTTTTTCTCCTTGGAGTCAACATTTTGGGTTGGGTAACACTTGGTACAGTAGGTCTTACTCCTAGTTTAAACGTTAACTTATTTAATACTTTTGTATGTTTCCACCTTTTGTTGTTCAGTTGTTTTCAGTAGTAGAAGATAGTGACAACAGTTTTAGGGTGTTTTGGGGGGTGAGGGGTTTTCCAGAAGACAGTAGGTAGTGGAAATTGAAAGTGAAGGGCCAAAGAATCTCAACTTCTGCACTTCTTACCTATCCTCCCTTATAGTACTATGAGTAGAACCTAGGGCTTCTCACTGACACACACCTCCAACATATATTTTATTTTGAGATGATCTCTCTAAGTCACTAAACCACCCAGGTTTTGTGTGTTAGGAAAATTTATTTTCTCTGGCACTACTACTGAATAACTGAATTTTGAGTAAATATTTTTTCCTCTTGAGTGATGTATCTTTATTGTTGAAGTAATGCCAGTGATAACTAACAGCATCATTTTGAGGTACACATGAATTGAATATGTAAAAAGGTTGGCATACAGTCTGACATGCTGTAGATTGCTCAGGAAGGGAGAATAATTTTATCAATGTTAATAACTCCTAGACTCTTAAATAAAGCTTATGAACAGATCAGTGAATCAGATAACAACTTTACCTTCAAAAATTAATAAGAATAATAATAGATAAGGTGAGGTAAATGCAATATAAAGAAACCTAAACTAGTATAGTTGATGCAAGGCAGACATTTTCAAAAACTAACATGTAACCTGAAACTACAAAAATGTACAGTCTTCTAGGAAATTTCAAGAATAAAAAAAAGTTTAGGTAAAAGAACAGTCATGGCACCCTCACCTATTTGATCTTTGATAAAGGAGCCAATGCATCACTGGAAAAAGGAGAGTTTCTTCAATAAATGGTGCTGGGAAAATTGGATATTCACATGCAGAATAATGAATCTAGATATACATCTGTCACCATGCTCCAAAATCAAATCTTAGTGGACCGAAGACTTAGATATTAAAATTTAAACATTGAATCCCTTGGTAGACAAATTAGGCAAATATCTAAAAGATATAGGTGTAGGTAAGGACATTATTAACAAGACACCAAAAGCAAAAGAAATGGCTCCAAGGACTAATAAATGGGATTATGTCAAATTAAAAAGTTTCTGCATGGTATAGAAAATTGATCAACAGTGTAAAAAGGGAACCAACAAAATGGGGAAAAATATTCGCCCCTAACACCTCAGGTAGGAGGCTCATAAGCAGGATATACAGGGAACTGAAGAAAAGGAAGCCCCTCAAAATCAAAGATCTGGCTGGAAAATGGGCAAAAGAAATGAACAGGCAGTTCTCAGATAAAGTTCAAAAGGGCAATGCATACATGAAAAGATGTTCAACATCCTTACCCACTAGAGAAATGCAAAACAAAACATCACTAAGATATCATCTGACTCCAGAGAATATGGCCTATATCAGGAACACAAACAGTGATCAATAGGGAAAAAGGAACCCTCCTGCACTGCTAGTGGGAATGTAAACTGGTACAATCACTATGGAAAGCAGCATGGAGGTCTCTCAAAAGATTGGAAATATCCCCTTCAATGCAATGATACCTCTCCTGGGAATATTACCAAAAGAGCTAAAAGCAACACATAACAGAGATATATGTATACCCACGTTCATAGCAGCACAACTAACAATAGCTAAAATGTGGAAGACACCAAAATACCCATTAACAGACCAATGGATACACAAACTGTGGTATTTATACACAGTGGAATACTACTCGTCTATAAAGACAGATAGGTTGGAGGATTTTGTATGTAAATAGAGGTAACTTAAGACCATCATGCTCAGTGAAACAAGACAGATGGAGAAGGTTAAATATCAAACAGTTTCTCTAATATGAGAAACCAAGACCACAATTATTTCATAGAACTCATTGAGGGGAATAATGGGAATCGGAGGGGAAGGAGAGGGGGTGAGATTTGTAATTTTTCCATAATACATATATGCACAAAATACTCAAGATCAATGTAAACATTATGTATTGCATTTATACAATAAAATGGGGGAAAAAGAGCAGTCATGGGCAACCTGAAGACAGGAGCTTTGGGAGCAGGTGGAGGAATACAAGGTGGAGACTGAGGAAGGAAATGACGCACGTTAGCAAAGCGCTTCTAGTTTCGTGTTGCATTTTGTATGTAACGTTTTCAAAGATGCTGCCTGTTTCGTAAAAGCATGAATAATCATACCTTGCTGATACACTTTGAAGATTAGGTAAATGCTTTGCCTACAAGCATCTTTCACTCTGAGTAACTCACCATCAAGTCTATTCTATTGTTCCATGGATGATCAGAGACCTTTTAGGTTTTAGCAGATTTGTGTAAAAGACAATCCATTCTAATATGGCAAATAAGCTAGAAGTGGGCAAGTTTGCAAGCAGCTACAGCAATCCAGGAAGGCAATGCCAAGACAGTGGTGAAAGAGACTTTAAGGGCAGGACCTTGCTACAACTTGAAACCACTGGACATGGAAGTGAAAAATCCAATGCAGATGTAACATAACCAGTTAGAAAGGCTAATAAAGAAGGAATTTGAGAACTTTCTTTCTTTCTTTCCTCCTCCTCCTCCCCCTCCTCCTCCCCCTCCTCCTCCTCCTTCTTCTGCTGCTGCTGCTGCTGCTTCTTCTTCTTCTTCTTCTTCTTCTTCTTCTTCTTCTTCTTCTTCTTCTTCTTCTTCTGATACAGGATCTTGGTCTATACCCCAGGCTGGTCCTGAACTCACTATGTAGCCCAGGATATCCTTGGACTCAGAAATCCTCCTGCTTCAGCCTCCCAAGTTCTCGGATTACAGGCACTCATCACCATTCCTGGTTTTATGTGGTGCTGGGGAATTGAACTCAGGGCCTTGCATTTGCTAGACAAGCACTTGGACCGCTGTGCCTTTCCTCAAGCCCCAAGATCTTTCTTTTAATATTCCTTTGAGGTAGCATTATCAGAAAAATGTTTAAAAAATTGTTTTTATACATCCTCAAGTCGTTGTGAGCTGTTTTTTGTTTCATCAATGCACTGTTTCTTACAAGAGGATAACTTTTCTATTTAAAGGAATTTTATTGGTATGGCAAACAAAATTAGAATTAACCTACTATAAAGGATGTAAACTATGCTGTAAAAATTGTTTAAAATCATAAAATACTAGGAGCTGGAAGAATAGCTCAAAAGTTAAAATATTTGCAAAGCAAACTCAAGGTCTTGAGTTTGATTCACCAGCAACACATAAAGCTGTGTGCAGTGGCTCATGACTGTAAACCCAACACACGGGAAGCTGAAGCAGGAGGATGGTTGTGAGTTCAAGGCCAGCTTGGTCTCCATAGTGAGTTCAGTACTATCCTGGACTGAAGAGCGAAACCATGTTTCAAAAAATTATAAAATACTATAAAACAAAATCTAATTATTAATTATGTTTATGTTTTCCACTCAGGTAGTTTTTATGTGGGTTTAAATTTTTTTCTAAAATATTGTCAGATACTTGTGATGTTGGCAAAACATTATAAAGAAGATAATAAGGTATTTTGGTCTCTTTATGTGTGTGATTTATTTTTAAATCATTCATGTAATACAAGAATGCCTATTCATTGTATTAGAATTCAAATCATATAAAATTATATGGAATAAAAATGTACAGTTACTTTCTTAACAATTTCTTGATACTCTCTCATCAGAGGAAACCTAAGATCAAGGATTTGATTTGTATCTTCTTCTAGCCTGTGGTTTTATATATTAAGGAAATTAAATAGGGAAAGAAAGTTCGGCAAGGAAATTAAACAAATGGGCTTAAAAGACATTCACAACTTGAAGGAAGAAAGATTTATTTTAATTCACAGTATTAAAATATTTCATACAGTCCATTCATAGAAAGTTGGTGATAGCAGAAGCACATGGCAGAAGTCTGGTCAGAGAAAAGCTCTTCCTGGCATGGCTGACAGCCGAGTAAAGGAAGAACAAGTCTATGTCTAGGGACTAAAATGAAGGCCAGAGCTTTCCCAAGAAACGCTGTAACAGTGTTTCTTTTTTCTTAGTTCAAGCTGCAGATTGAGCACCTCCTCCCCACAGTGTGGGTGTAATGTCCTCACAATGCCCAAAAATCAGTAACACACACTTGAAAGCTCTGTCCTGGGCACTCCCCTGTCTCAACAAGTTGAGCCAATCATTCTAGGTTATACTCCAAGCATCTGTCCTTTCCAGCCAGGACCTATATAACACATGGTTCCACAGGCATTCCCCCTACATTTAAATACATGACACTTGTTGGGTACACTCCATGCGCAAACCACAACAAACACAATGTACTTTTTCCTTTAACATTCTTATAGAGTTTACAGATAAAATTGAAGTTCTTAAAATTTCACTAATTCACCATGCAAAAGACCACAATACATGCTTAAAGAAGAAAGATTTGAGTCCAAAGGAAGAGAAAGAAAGATGAGGAAAAAAAATAAAGGAAGTGGAAAGAAAAAGAGTGGTCATAAATTTGAGAAACTTATTTTTACTTACATTATTAAAATAATCTATGCTTATATAAATCAGAAAATGTGCATGAATCTAAAATACACATAATTTTTGCATCTAGTACACACTTAAACCATGGTTACTTTTTCAGTGTATGATTCAAATGACGTAAATAAAATGCACAGTTAAGACCAGTTTTGTGAAGGTAGGCTTCAGTTCAAATACATTCTTGCAAAAGGGCGTAAGCACTTTAGTCATTTTGAAATAAATCTAAAATGACAGTTGAATATAATAGTTATATATCTGCACAATTCTATACTTAAAAAAAATCTTGTATGGTCACGAAGAAGGTAGGGAAAGTGCTATTATTATTTGAGAGGATTGAGGTCCATAAATAAATTACTCAGCATTACACAGTTTGTAGCAGAACTGGAGCCGCTATCTCTTTATCCTTAGTCTTACTCCTTATACTTTGAATAACACTGCCTCTCTGCATCACACCATTTTCATCTAAGAGGAAAATGAGGAAAATGCTTATTACAAAATATTTGAAAGTACACTACATTAGTGAGTTCTTTTGCATTATAAGAACATACTCTATGATTCTATTTAGAAAATTTGTTTAACAAGATACATGGAGTAGCCTTCTTAATTGAACTTCCATGCAAAGAACAAAAATATCCAAACTTTTGCAAACCACTAACACGTGAAACAACAAATGATTAAAAGAAAACTTGCAAAAATAAGCTTTTAGATAAAGAAGACAATTTGCTTTCTCCTCTTAAGATGGAAACTTAAGATAATAGCATGAAGGAAAGTGTAACAGAACAAGTAATCATACGAATAAGATTTAAAGTATCTGTGGTGAAATGAAAAATACATCTCTTCCAGAAAATGTGCCAGTTGCGCTGCCCCTCCTGAAGTGCGAACAACATTATGAAAGTTGAATTTCCACAAATCCTGGTCAGGTTCAATGATTTGCCCGAATTATTGTGATCCATGGTTGAAATAATCATGTGTAAAACATGTCTGACTCAGGTTTGTGGAACACACATGATGTTGATCTTAATGGTCCCCTTTAGCTTTCAGTGGACCTACCATCAGGTCATTCTACTCTTGACATTGAGCGTCAAAAGGAAACACCCACTTCCAAGTTGTTACACGGAGGTGCAATCTGAAGAAAAACATTCTGTTGCTTCTCAAGCAGCCTGTCTCTAATTTTATGCTTAACAGCTCAATGGAAAAAATGTGGTGGAATTTTACAAAAATTTTTGAAAGAAAATCTTACAGGTTGCCACTCTATAACCAGTTTTAGGCTATCAATTTATTAATGAATTATGTAGACCAAACTAGCCTCCAAATCTCTTAAGAGAAGAACTCAGAGGTATGAGAAGTTCCTGAAATTCTGCATTTTTTAGTACTATAAAATGCTTTCAATCTTTAGCATGGAAACAGTTAATTATTTAGCCCTTCCAACTTACAAATATCAAATCAAATAGGTAAGTATATCAAATGTAATAGAAATTGACTATAAATTGGTTGGACTAACCCAAGAGGTTTCGCTAGGCTTATCCTGTCACATCCTTTGAGGTGTGCTTATCAGGGTTTTTGAAAAATAATTGATTCCTAGTACATCTGAATTTTATTTGGAGAAAATGGTAATAAAAAAGTTTCATCTCTGTATTTCTTACTGCTTTGACAGCTTTCATGATTGTCACATTCAAATTTATATGTTCTGTAAGTGCTTAGCTAAGTGCCACTGGCACTGCAAATAATTACCTCACTGTCATTTAGCGTTATTTACTACAAAATGAGGTGAGGAGTGCACAAGTCCTTTAAGCTACTAAAAACAAACAAACAAACAAACAACTCCCCTCCCAAATGCCCCCAAAACATTAGAAGCTCTATGAGAAATGGAAATTTATTTCTTTACAAAAATGTTTAGTAACATGAGGAACACCAAAACATCCTTCATTTTAATTTTTCCCCATTTTATTGATATCTGTAAGTGCAAAATGTAAGGTTTACAACGAAGTTGACCATTTTGTGCACATACATATATTGTCAAGGTGACAAGTACTTTGCTGCTCTCCTTTTGTCCCCCTCCATCCCTACCCTACACCCGTTTCACTTTGTTTTTAGTTTTAGGTTCCATGAGATAGTTGTGAACTAGGTTTCTCATATCAGAGAGACCATTCGATGTTTCACTTTCTGCTTCTGACTCACTTCACTAAGCATGATGTTCTCAAGTTTCTTCCATTTGCCTGCAAAGGCCTCCATGCTGTTGGACCTTACAGATGCGTAGTATTCCATTGTGTATAAGTACCACAGTTTGTGTATTCATTGGCCTGTTGACGGGTATTTTGGCGACCTCCATATTTTAGCTATTGTTAGTTGTGCTGCTATGAACATGGGTATACATATATCTCTGTTATGTGTTGTTTTGATCTCCTTTGGAAATATTCCCAGGAGGGTTGTCGCTGGATCGGAGGGGATATTTATTTCCATTCTTTTGAGAGATTTTCATACTGCTTTCCAGAGTGGTTGGAGTATACCTAACCGAGAAAGTGAAGGATCTTTATAAAGAAAACTACATTACATTGAAGAAAGAAGTTATAGGAGATATTAGAAAATGGAAAGGCATCCCCTGCTCTTGGATAGGTTAAATAAAAATAGTCAAAATGACTATACTACCAAAACTGACATATAGATTCAATGCAATTCCTACCAAAATACCTACAAGTTTCTTCAAGCAACTTGAAACAACAGTTCTTAAATTCATATGGAACTGAAAGACACCAAGAATAGCCAAAGCAATCTTGAGGAACAAGACCAAAGCAGGAGGCATCACAGTTCCAGACATCAGGCTGTACTATAAACCCATATTTGTAAACACAATTAGGTACTGGCACAAAAACAGACAGACCAGTGGAACAGAATTGAAGATGCAGAAACAAACCCAAATACCTTCAATTACTTAATCTTTGACAAAGGGGCCAAATGCATACAATGGAAAAAGGACAGCCTGTTCGACAAATGGTGCTGGGAAAACTGGACATCCACATGCAGAAGAATGAATCTAGCCGCACACCTGTCACCATGCACCAAAATCAAATCAAAGTGGGTCAAACACCTAGACATTAAAAATGAAACACTGAACCTTCTAGAAGACAAGTTAGGCAAATATCTAAAAGACATAGGGGTAGGCAAAGACTTCCTTGACAAGACACCAAGAGCAAAAGAAATTATCCCCATTATTAACAAATGGGATCTTGTCAAACTAAAAAGCTTCTGCACAGCAAAAGAAACTACCAACATTGTAAAAAGAGAACCAACAGACTGGGAAAAAATATTCACCACCAACAACTCAGATAGGAAAATCATATCTAGAATATACAGGGAGCTGAAGAAAAGTAAGCCAACCAAAATAAAGGATCCTATTGAAAAGTGGGCAAATGAAATGACGAGGCAGTTCACACAGGAAGAAGTACAAGTGGCCAATAGATACATGAAAAGATGCTCAACATCCCTAGCCATAAGAGAGATGCAAATCAAAACAACACTAAGATACCATCTCACTCCAGAGAGAATGGCCTATATCAACAAGTCAAATAGTAATCAGTGCTGGTGAGGCTGTGGGGAGAAAGGAACCCTCCTGCACTGCGGGTGGGAATGTAAATTCGTACATCCTTCATTTTATTTTTTACATATTATATTTTTACACTGGCAATCAGAACAGCCTAATATAGGGGTTGGAGAAATAGTACAGCAGTTAAAGTACTTGCATAAGAAGTGCAAGGCCTTTGGTTCAATTCTCCTGCATCACATAAGCTGGGCATGATGATGCATGCCTGTAATCGTAGCACTCAAGAGGTCGAGGCAGGAGAATTGGCATGAATTTCAGGCCAGCCTGGGCTCCATAGGGAGTTCAGGTTAAGCCTGGACTATAGAGTGAGACCCTGTCTCAAAAAGGTGAGAGAAAGAAAATAGCCTAACATAATGATGAAATGTATTATACATATATAATTTACATATATAGATTGGGAGATTGGGGTATGTGACTTATGTAAGAAAATAGTTTAAGCAGAAATATAAATTAAATGGTAACAGAAAAATGGCGTGGGTGGGTTGCAGAATGGCACAGCACTTAAAGCTCTTGCCTTGCAAGCTTAGGGCCCTGATTCAACTCCCCAGCACCACAGCACCACATAAAGCTGGGTGTGTGAGTGCATGCTTGTCATCCCAGCACTCTGGAGGCTGAGTCAAGAGAATTGCCACGAGTTAGTCCAAGGCCAACATGGGCTACATAGTGAGTTCAGGACCAACTTGAGCTACAGTGAAATCCTGCCCCATCCCCCCAAAAAGACAAAAAAAAAATGGTAAGAAAACTTAAGAAATATGGTGAATTTGCTAGAGCTATTTGTATTGACACTTGATGTTTTGAACTTTGCTGATAAACCATGAACTTTTAAATCACCGTCTTACTGCTAGTTGTTTTCAGAGATAGGAGGAAGAAAAGCACGTAAGTTTAGTGAAATAAGGAACTGCACAAGAGCTACCAGCTAGAAAGGAAAGGCTCTTGGCAACTTTTTACACTACTCACATTTTTCTGTCAGAATCTTGTCATAGAATAAAAGCCAGTAAGACAATGTGGACATTTTGCAATATAAATAAAATAAATTAAAATATGTACATTATGGAATAATATCGTTTATCACAGCCTTGAGAAGAAGACACCATATCTAATAGCTCACAATTCTAGAAACAGTAAAGTTTTTGTTTTGCACTTTTGCTTGTAAAATAAGTTAGCATGGCTATCATTTATAGAATTAATGTTATTATAGTTCACATTAATAATATTTGTGCATTAGTTATCACATACTACCTTTCAATTATCTGTTTGGTCTTACATAAACTTCATTAAGTTAGTTATCTGAATGCCCTGGTAGCTTTTGCTTTTGATCACATATTCCTTAGTTTGTTTTCTCTCTCTTCTAATATTCATGATCTAATAACAAATATCCCTGATATACCTTCTATTTTTCTCTACATCAGTCCTTACACTATTGTCCTCCCCCATAATTTCACCAATCAACTTCATCATTCAGACATTTGATTTTGATGAGTAATGATTTTGGAAAACCTGACTTAGTGTGGTGCACATATTGAGAAAAAGTTCTATATTGTCTTCCACTTTGTTAAATTTGTACATTTGAATACAAGAACAATAAAATAAATGTGTATGGATATTTAAGTTTACGGTTTATATAATGAATTAAACATTGTTGAATAAGATTTCTGAGGTATATAGTTTTTTAGGTACAAAAACATGGGTTAATACTTATGAAGCAGACTTATTCATAAGTAGAGTGCAGGCTACATAGTACTAAATTAAAATAACATTACTTAGCCACTATTAAATTTAAAATGCATGCAATTACACTCTCAGATTGAAAATATTTTCCTCACAGTTTCAGGAAATTTCAGTCTATTCACGGGTGATTGGCAATGAGAGAAGGGTGTTCTGCAGAACAGCTGCTCATAGTGTCACAAAAGGAAGGATTAGGGCTTTGGGAAAAGGCCAGGATATGAATGTATATTCTTCCAGGCCAAACGCTCGGTGATTGGTCACATGCCCACTAATATGCCACACACTCAGTAATCCACCCCATCTAAGATCCCACCTTCTCACAGCACATTAAATCCATATATAATACACAACATCCAATACATGAGGCTTTGGGGGAACATTCCAGGTCCAAACCATAACGCATGTGGTCTGTGAAATTTTGTAAGCCACGCTTGATAGCAGATTCTAGTCAGAGCTCAGAAGACCAGAATTCTGATAGTAGTGTGGAATGTAAAGGACCAGCTCAAGAGTTTACAAATAAGAAAGTAAGAAAGAGAACTCTATTGGCAATTGGTCTAGAGACCATGTGTGCTACGCTCCAACAAAAAGAGTGTGGCATTTTTACCCCATCCCTGGGCCTGTTGGTAATAGAAATATTTAGTACCTTTTAGTACCTTCATATGTGTGTGTGTGTGTGTGTGTGTGCATGTACATGTGTGTGTGTGCTCCTTGGAGTGCATCTATTGCATATGTGCAATTTTTTACAATAACTATAACTCAATAAAGATGCATGCTTGTAATCTCAGAATTTGGGGAGGATGAGACAGGAAGATTATGAGTTTCAGTCTTGCCTGAGAAACTTAGCAGGGCCCTGTCTCAAAATAATAATTAAAGAAACACCTAAAGAAGTGTTGAGGTGTTGAGGGTGCATAGTTAAGACGGGAGCTACTCTGTACGTGCTCGGCAAGAAGGCTGAGACCGAGTAAGGAAGCCATCCGACCGCCTAGCTTAGGAAAACAGAGGGGTGCTAGGGGACGAGAGGACAGCAGGAAGGTCTCAGTGGGCATGAAGACCAAGGAAAACTGTGGGGAGGTGGGCACTGCAGACTGGAACTGCCTTGGCCATGGCATCCTGACAGCAGACTTTCAGCCACAGAGACAAGGCAAGGCTGCAGGACCAGGAGCCTCTGAGATAAAGGGCAGCTGGCCTTCAAGAGGCTGGCAGCGCATGATACATGACCAGGGAGCATGATACAAGGGAGCCACTAAAGTAAGAGAGTGTTTTAAAAGTTTAGGGTAATAAGCCATGGACAAGACACACCCTAGTGACTTTGGGGACTCTCTTGATTGATGAGTGCAAGGGGAGCTTCCATAGGAAATAGTTACAGAAAAGGGAGATCAAGGTGTAGACCTCCAGGAAGATTTGAGCCCGGTGAGAGCAGAGGTCCTGTTGCCTCCAGCCCCTCCTCGACAAGTGAGAGAAGCCAGGAGATCTGAGAATGGTGTGCCCACGGTGTGGAAGTGCCTGGTAGGAGGGGGTCTTAAGTTGCTTCTTCATCGCTGCGACTCAATAACCAATACCTACAATTTAAGAGAGAAAAGATTTATTGTAGCTCACAGTTCGTGGGTGGGCAGCTGGAACATGGTGAAGTCACATGGTGGGGTGGCAGACAGAGATCTTCACAACATGGTTGAACAGAAACAAGTCTGGGAGGAAGGGCGGAACCAGCACACGCCTCTCCAGGTGAAGCCTCAAGCATCTGCCCTTCCAAACAAGGCCCCACCTCCCACAAGTACACGGTATCCGTAGGAACATGAGGCTTTTGGGGGGACACTGCAGATCCAAATAACAATGGAGGCTTTTCAATATCTAGGCCTCCATAGCTACTTGTCCCCATTGAGAAGCCAGTGGGTTTTCAGCACTCCCAACCTTATTTGAGCTTGGAGGGGTGCCTTGGCTTGCCTAATTGAATAATGGCCCTAGAGCAAAAAGTACACCACTGCTGACTGACACATGAGGAGAATGGGGACCTGTCTCATTAGGGAACAGAGAATAAGAAATGAAAAAGGATCTGCAGCAGATCACAACTGAATCACTTCTCTGTCTCTCTCTTTCCCTCCCTCTTCCCATGTTTAGAGGATAATGAATGCCAAATCCACAGGATCTGAAAGGAGACTGCTTATCCAAATAATGAAGTAGCATTTTTGGACTTTGGCCCCATGTCAAATGTTCTTTGTATGTATTTTAGACTTGTGCTTATTTTTTGTATTTAACTTTATTTATTTGCCTTTGCACTTTTAAGCTTTTTTTCATTTATTAAGCAGCCTTTTTATAGATTCTTGCATTATTATCTCTCTCTTTTTTCCCATTTCTTCCATGTGTTCTTTCTTTGTGTCATTTTTGCCTAATTGTATTGGCTTTCTTCCAGTCTTCAGTTGGAATTTTGTCTTGATTTTCTTTATTCTGTCTACTCTTTTGTTCACTCTTTCAAGTGGAAAACTATCCTGTTGTCTCAATCCTCCTTTTCTGATCTCCCCATTCTTATTAATAATTCCATAAGACACTAACAACTTACACCTATATGGCTTAGACTACCAGGAGCTAATAACTTTTTGCTATTTAGTTATGAAGATTTCTTTTCTGTTATTAACAATGAAAGTGTTGTCTTTACCAGATTGCTCCATTAAGTTATGATGCGTTTCATACAGGCAGCTCCATTAATACTATAGATCATATTTCTAATGTTAAATATGAATCAGTTTTAAAATATAATTGATTATGGTATGTTAATAATTGGTTTGTCTTAGGTTATATCATTACTGCTGATCTCTATCCACTGTTAATTGTGGCAGGGTGGTTGGAGTTTCTTAAGAATTAATAACTTTTGGTTATTTAGTTTAGCCTAAGCACGTAATACACATTTCTAATCTATTATTGATGGTGGTATAGTGTTGTATTTAGTAGATTCTTTTGATAAGTCAATATTTAGTTTATTTAGGTAGCAGCATTACTAGTATAAACTGTGTTTCTAGTATTAAAATAGAATAGTTGTAGTATTTAACTAGTTATTATGACTTGTTGATAATTTTTTTCTCATAGATTGCTACATTACTGCAGATTTCATTAATGTTGTTAATGGTGGCATATGGTTGATGCTATTTCTGATTTTCCACTGTGTGTCAATAGCTGTCATCTCTCTGTGTCCCCTACATTACTGCAATTCATTTCTCTCTCACTGGAAAATGTAAGGAAACAGGAAAGTAATAGAAGGTGAGTCACTAATAAGACCCCTAATCTTTGTAGCTGGGTCAGGTTAAAAAAGGAAATAAATACGCATAAACTGGCCCACAATATAAATAAACTCAAGGAAACACCAAAGAAAGATATGATCTAACTGGAGAAAGCTCTACAGTAGGGACAGCGTTTTGGCCCTAACTGATCTATGGTGCTCAGCAATAGAATCATAGAAAAAAAAGGTGCAATAAGACCCCTGTAAAAATGCTTAGCCCCCCAGAAGCTGGATCATGGTCCCTGAAATAGTGGATCTTATATGAAGGAAAGTACAAAAAAAAAATGAAGCAAGCAGTCTACCAGCTCCAACATGATACACTTAAACAGAAACAAGAGCTGTTTTGTGAAATCAAAGAGAAATTTACTACACAAATTATGGATTTAACTGATAAATAGTAATGATTTTATAGATAACACAAGCATTAAGCTATATTAGGTAAAAAAAAAAAGGTAATGTATCACATGAAGGGAATTTTCGGTACAGAAGTAGAAAATTTGAAAAGATATCAAACTGAAGTTCAGAATTTGAAAAACTCAACTGAAGTCATGAAAAACTGGATCAAGAATTGTGGAGACAGGTCTGACTTTGACTATAAGGTTGATAAATTAAGCTGTATAGTCAGTGATATCTCAGGAATGACAAGAAAAAAAGATGGGTGGATGCAATGACTGATGAAGGACACAAAGAGAACCAACCTCAGAAATATAGAAGTGAAAGAAAAAGTAGAGGACAGTAAAAATGTTAGAAAAAATTATACACCAAGATTATATCAGAGAACTTCCCAAATCTAGGAAAAGAAACTAACATGAGGCACTGCAGGCATATGGAGCAACAAATAACCTGGATCAGAAAAGAGACTTTCTAAGAAACATCATAATCAAAAATCCCAGAAATTCCAAACACAGAGAAACTACTAAAAGGTTTAAGAGAAAAACAGAAAGTGTCCTACAAAGACAACCCCATAAGAATAACTGAAGATTTCTCAGCATAAACCTTAAAGTCCAGGGCAGTATGAAATGAAATATTTCAAGCTCTAAAAGAAAGCAAGTGTTGTGGTTTGGATATGGAATATCCCCCAAAAGTCTCATGTATTTGAATGTTATAGATTGTCTATGGGACCATGTGGTATTGCGAGATTGGGGCCTAGTCTGGGGTTGATTACAGGCATGCAAATTGGATTATAGGCGTGTAGTGGGGACTCACCACACCTTCCACATCTGGATCCAAGAGGGGCTGATCACTGGCATGAGACCTAGAAGGATATATAAGCTGCTTCCTGCCTTCCTTGGAGGACTAGTCTCAACTTGCCTTGACTTGTCTTCCAGTTTGCGATGTCGAGGAGCTGCCTCCACCTCTGCCTCCGCCATGTGCTTCCGTTGCTGCTGGCCACACCTGAATGGACTGTGGCCTGAAAATGTGAAACTTTAAATTTTTGAATGTCAAGCATAGAGTCACAGCAAGGAAAAGTAACTAATACAACATGTGTAATCCCAAGCTGTTAAATGCAGAACAGTTATCCCTCAAAATTGAGGGGATGTACAAATGTCCTATGACAAAGAAAACTCAAAGAAATTTATGACCATTAGGTCAGCATTGCAGAAAATACACAAGGGAATCTTAGACAGGGAGATTAGCAGCACCAAGGAACTCAGAAGAAAAAAAAAATCAAACCAGGGAGGATAATTTAACAAATTTAAAACAAAGGATCAACACTGAAATAAGGCAATGGCAATATGTAGTAAATATATTATAATAAAAACTCTCAATGTTAATGGTCTCACCTTCTAATCAGAAGACACAGATTGGAAGATCGGATCTAAAACAACATCTAAGAACTTATCTGCAGGAATCACCCTTCACCAACAAAGAAATTCATAGGCTGAATGTAAGTAGATGAGCACCATTATTTCATGCATCAGGAGCCCCAAAGCAAGCAGGCATAGCTTTGCTTTTCTCAGAGGCAACAGATTTCAAGACAAAAAAGAACATCTGTACAAACAAAGACACACAATATATACTGGTAAGGGGAATAATCCAACAGAAAGAATTTGCAATTACAAATATGCACACACTCAATATCGGTGCACCCGATTTTACAAAACAAAGCTACTAGAAATGGATGGACACAGAATGCCCATACAATCATGATAGGGGATTTCACGTACACATAGATTAACCAGACAAAAATTAACAAAGAAATAGAAGTAAACCACATCATGAAAAAATGAACTTAACAGATATCTACTGGGTATTTCATCCAGTATCAGTGGAATGCCCCATTTTCTCAGCAGCACATAGATTTTTTTTCCAAAATAGACTATGTCCTAGGACATGATTAGAAAGATCATACACACATCAAAGTTGACATCACCCCAGGGAGGCGAAGATGGTTCAATATACATGAAACAATTAATGCAGTACATCATATAAATAAAAGAAAGGACGTATCCAAAACCAAAATATTAGAAACAAAAAACTATAAGGATCAGAGCAGAAATTATTGAAATAAAAGCTAAGAAAGACCCCAAAAACCTTACCAGAAGATTCTTAGATCTAATTAGCAAATTCAGCCAAGTTGCAGGCCACAAAATCAATACACAAAAAATAAATATTTAGGAGTAAATCTAAGCTCTATGTTGAATACTGTAGTACACTGAAAAGAGAAATTGGAAAGGACATTGGATCGTGGAAAATCATCTCTTGTTATTGGGTATGTACAGCTATTACTGCCGAAATAAACATACTGTCAATTCTGCTGCACAGATTTAGTGCAATTCAATTAAAACGCCAATAACATGTTTCACAGAACAAGAATAAAATTCTAAATTCATATGGAGCCAGAAGAGACCCAGAATAACCAAAGAAATCCTAACCAACAAAAAAGATCAGGAGGCGTCACGATTCTGGAAATCAAGTTATATTACAAAACAACAATGATTTTTTAAAAACGCGGTAATGGTGCTCGCGTACACACACACACACACACACACACACACACACACACACAGATAGGTGGACAAATGGAACAGACGAGTATGCAGATACATACCTGAATAACCTCAGTCACCTGGTCTTTGTCAATGGGGTCAAAATCTTTACTGGAAAAAGATAACCTCTTTAACAAATGTCGTGGGGGACTGGGTTATCCATATGCAGAGGAACTACACTAGACTCACTTTTTTCGCTCTTTAATAAGATCCAATCAAAATGGATGAAAGACCTAGATATCAAAATTGAAACACTGAATTTTCTGGAAGATAAAATAGATGAAACCTTTGAAGGCATAGGCATAGGCAAAGCCTTTGTCAATAGAACACCTACTGCATGAAAAATAACACTAAGAAACAACAATAGTTTCTGCACAGTAAAGGAAACAATCAGCAAACTGAAGTGAGACCCAGTGGAATGGAGAAAAATGTCATGTATTTTTAAGAAAGAGGGTTAACATCTAGCATATATAAAGAACTAAAAAATAAACACTCCAAAATAAAAAGCCATTTCAAAAATGAGCAATTTAATATATTTTCTTTTTTTGAGAGTGGGTCTCATTCTGAAGCCCAGGTTGGGCCTCCATTCACTGTGTAGCCCAGACTAGCCTTGGACTCACAGCAATCCTCCTACCTCAGCCTCCCGAGTGCTGGGATTACAGGTGTGCACCACCACATTTGGCCTATGTGGTGTTGAGGAATCAAACTCAGGGCCTTGCACTTGTTAGGAAAAAATGGTTGATTGAAAAGAATGTACAGTTCTCAGAAGTACAAGTGACCAACGAAGACATTAGGAAACTATTCAGCATGGTCAACCATTAGAAATGTGCTGAATAAAACAATCTTGAAGGGCTGGAGGAATGGCAGGGAAGTTAAAGCTCTTGCCTTGCAGGTACAAGGCCCTGAGTTTGATTCCAGGCACCACATAAAAATGGGTGTGGTGGTGCACTCTAGTAATCCCAGCACTTGGAAATCTGAGGCAGATGGATTGTCCTGAGACCAACTCCAGCCTGGGCTACACCAGTGAGTTCAGGACCAGCCAGGGTTACAAAAAACCTGTCTCAAAAAAAAGAAAAAAACCTTCAGGTTGTATTTTACTCCAATAAGAATAGCTACTATTGATAACTCAAAAAAAAAAAAAAATAGACGTTGGCAAGGATGTGGGAAACCATGAAACCCTTTCACATCAGTGTGAGTGTAAACCAGTGCAACCTTTATGGTAATCAGTATGGAGCTATCTCAAAATACTGAAGATAGATATTCCATTTGATCCAGCTATACCTCTTCTGGGTATCTTTCTAGAGGAGTCGAATTCATCATATAGTGGAGATACACACATACCAAAGTTTACCGCAGCGCGACTCATAATTAGCTAAGTTGTGGAAGCTGTTTTTATGTCCATCAACAGATGCTTGAAGAAAATGGGGTATATATAACCTTTGGAGTACAACTATGCATAAAGAAAGATAATTTTGAGTCATCTGTAGGAAAATGGATGCACAGTGGGACTGTTATAAAGGCAAAAGGAATCAGAGACAGAAGCTTGAACATCACATTTTTCCAATATAAGAAATTCAAAGTACAAATAAGTCAAAGAGCTAATTGAGAGAGATGACAGTCAGCAGGTGGATCTGTGAATGGGGGAGTGTGGTAGGAGAAAGTGGGAAGAAGGGAAGGAAAAGTGACAACATTATATTATGGCTGTGTACCGATTTCTCAGCTGAGAGTAACCATTGCCTAGCACAAATACATACTAATAAAAGAGTAACTTCTGTGGAAATATAAAATAAAATTTCTTAGATGAAAAAAAAAATGTTTGAGAATGTAGCTCTGTGTGGAGTCCCTAAGTCCAATCTCCAGCAGCACAGAAAAGAATGCATTTATACACCAACTGTTCAATAACGTGCATGGCAGTCTTTCATACAATAACACCAAACTGGTAACAGCTCACCTGTCAATCAGCATGAGAATGTGTGAGCAATTGTGATGTGCTCACTTAAAGGAACACTAATGAGAAATGGAAAGAATTTAAATATTGATAAGCATGACACTGTGGATAATTCCGTAGGATTGTGTTGGTTGAAAAAATCCAGACACAAAAGAATTCACTGTATCATTCGATTGAAATGAAGTTCATGATTGACAAAAGCTAATCTGTATTGAGAACAGAAAATTGGCTGTACGGCAGTTCCGATAGAGGATGGTCTCGGGAAGAGTGTGAGAGAAATGTTCTGTGTGCTCTTTCAAACGGTAGCTGCAACAGTCTACATAAATTGCAAGAACTCCACAAGCTGAACACTTCAGAACTGTGTATCATATTAAATGTAAATTGAGTATCAGTAAAAAACTAGAGAACAGAGGAATATTTTCTGATCATCGGACGACCTTTCATAGATCGTGAACAACAGAATCCCATGACTCTAACATAAAAGGCTATAGATAACGAGGGCTATCTATATTGAATATTCCACACCTGCAATACTTGGTCTAACGGAAACTGAGAGAATAATTATCGAGAATGATATTACGTGTCAAATTGGTAAGCTCTCTCTACCAGTAACCCAAAATGCTAAATGGCGAGTGGGTAATCAAAATGGAAAACGGAGGTGTTTACAAGGAAAGTCAAATGCTCATTTTTCGGATTTTCAAATGATGCCTCAATTTTAAAAACTAGATTTTTTTCAAGAAAAACTTTTGTTGACCAATCAAAAACATATGCTTTAGTGAATCTGCATCTCCAAATTTTTCCCTTTTTGATAAAACTGGGTCATTGATTTATCATTAAGTGTTAGGTCGGATGGCTCTTATGCAGCTAAGAGGAAAGCAGGTCATTGATTAACGTGATAACCTAAGGCTCCGTGTTCTCTGTGGGTGGTGAATCATGTGGTTATCACCCAGGCATTCCAGGACTATATTAGTCCTTTTTTCAAAATCTCCTTCTTTCCTTCTTCCTTTGTAATCTTTCTGTTTCAATTTCTCTTTACCTTTTCTACCAGCAAAAATTGAAAACTTCTTAATATTACGAATCAAGAAATTTTCAGGAAAACATTTAAATCACATAGAAAACAAGAAGAGTATGTTTATGGTATCACAAATATTTACACACTTGTCATAATGCTCAATGCACACATCACATTCAGAGTATACTCATCATTAATTTTTAGAATTGTTTCAAATTAAATACCAACTGCTATCATTGTTTTTGTTAAGTAGACTTGCCTTGAGAAAATGATGATCTAGTCTGTTATACTTATTTTCAGAGGCTAAAAATATAATATGGGAAAATATTTTAGTAGAGGACTCTGTGATAATACAAAATAAATGCAAAGGTAGTATAAAATACAAAAGTAGTCAGCAAAATTCACTCTATTCGTATGATATAGTATGTATATGTATGCGTGTTTATGTATGGCTATATTAATTAGTTTGATTTCACAACATACAGACATACCAAAACACCATGGGACATGCTTTGAATATGTTCATTTTTTATTTGTCAGTTATATTTCAATGATTTTGGGGAAATACATAAAGTGCACGATGATACAGAAGAATTCTGAATTATTCTAGATGTCAGTATTACTTAGAAATCTCACTGAGTTTTCAATTCATCAAACCTGTACATGTCAATTAAGGTGAAATAGGAATAATATGATAAAATCATGCAACCACAACACCCATGTTGTGACAGTGGAGTAGAAGTTTCTTGATTTTTTTGATGAAAGCACTGTCAAAAGACATCACATGGGTGACAGGAATTATGGTAAAATAATGTTGCCCTGCTCTTTTCAACTCGGCCATATATTGAGAATAAAATTTTATTTTTTTCTAGAGTTTTCAGGAGCAGCTGATCTGCTTCAACCCCTTCCCTCTGCCCATGAAAGCCATGATTTTGGCTTCCAGACCTTTTCTGACAAATATATTCTAGCCAGAAGTCTTGCATGTAGAGGGAGGCCTTAATTGTCTGTGATTTATGCATTATCCTTGAACAGTATTTCCATACAAAAAGGGAATGAAGAATTTCCTATTGTGAGAAAATAAACTGCTCCATGGTAGGAATTCAGTTGCAAAATTTTTTTTTTTTCTTGCTTGTGAGTTAGGGCTGGGGCTAAAATTCTTTTCCGTGCCAATAGATCAGTTTTTCCCATCTCCCTCTCTTTGTTGGCCCCTGGCTCCAACTCATTCGGAGGCATAGCATTTTATCACTTTTCGGCAGTGACCCCGGGGAGCTGCTGGAGTGCTCATTGATCTACTAAGTGCTAGTCAGCACGTCCATGGGTTACAGTCAGCAAACTGCATTTGAGAGCAGCCTTGTCTGGCTGGGAGGATATTACACTACTTTAGGAAGCACAGTTGGTAGAGCTGGTGATGGCCTGTGGGCTCGAGCTCCTGTCGCCTCTGCTCTGCTTCCAGCTCCTGGGTACCTCTGGGGATAATATGCAATACCACTGGGACCTGCAGACTGATAATGGCACCTGGACACTACAGGATAATGGAACGCAGAATAATGCTTCAGTGGTGCCCGTGCATAAAATCTTCTTTTCCCTGGATTACCAGCATGTGCGAGTCCCTTTTGAGATCACGTTGTGGATTATGTTAGCATCTCTGGCAAAGATAGGTAAGTGAAACATTTTCCAGGGATTCCCCCAGGGAGTTGTCTAACAGTGGACTGTTAGGGCTTCCCTGGATATTAAGAAAAACATAAATTACTTAAGATACCAGAGAAAAGCAAGCTGGATCATTTGCCACCTGCTGTCTTATAAAGTGATCTTTTCTTGCCAGACCAATCTCACTTGCCAATGGTTATAATCAAGTATGGGTTGTATCCTAGAATAAAGTGGAAATAGGCCCAGTGCAGTTTGAAGTGTTCAGAGGTTACAGTTGTTCAAGAAATGAAAGAAGAAGATGTGGAATTGGAGGGTAATATAAATCTTATTAGATAGATTCTGAGAGTAGCTGATTTTAGTCTTTAAACAGTCCCTTTTTCATAGAAACCTTATACCTGCCAGGTAGTCCATTATCTCTTTTTATTATTATTTTTTAAGAAATGCTTTTTAAAAAAACATCACTAAAAATTTAATAGACAAAACGAATTTAGACTAAATCCAGCAAATACAAGAAGAGAGCTATTGGATTTTAATACGTTATCCCATATGAACACTCTTAATAACAGGTGCTTTAGATTTCCCAAGGAGATTTATTCCTAGTTATTTCTTTGTGTTCTATAGTAATGTATGTGGCCTTTCCTTGGTGATATTAAAATTATAAAAGCCCTTTCAAGGTTCAAAGACCTTATTATTGAGCAATCATTATTTCTGTAAGCTTACGACTAAAAACAATGTCAGAAAGACATGACAAAATAACACAGAATTTTGTTTTTAAAATCAACTCAATAGTTCTAAAATAAATCATGTTTAGTATTGCAAAATTTAAGTGACTTTGTAGATACCAAGTTTATCATTAACAAAATCATTATTTAATGTGAGAACATGTCAGACTAGGAAAATGGCAGAGATTGTGCTTACCCGCCCTCCTCGTTCTCACCCAGCCTCCATCATAGACAATATATCTGAGATCTTGGGGAGATAGGATGTGTTGCCACATGCATAAATCGGAACTAGAATGATGATCTTTTCCTCGTTTAATTGGAGGTACGCATTATCTTGGGTGACAGTTATCGTGGGTGAATAGCTGAGGTTCTTTTTATGAGATATAATGATTTTAATAAATAGTATAATGAAAAGTTAATGTCAGGACCATAGGATAAGAGAGACTGCCCGATATGTTATTATCAATCTTTATTTAAGTTGGACTGTGTTGACACACACTAACAAATAAGTTGTTGCTATAACCTTAGTCAGAGAATCCAAATTTAAAATTTGTGCTGGTAACATTCATCCATTTCTTCAGCAAATATTTTCTGAGCATGTTTTATGTGTGGAACGCTGTGTTGGGCCCCTGTGCAGTACAACTCAGACTGTATCTTCACTACAAGGAACTTTCAAACAATTTGAGCACCCAGAAGAAAGAAATCACTCTCTGGAGGATAAGCAGGAGGCACCATGGAATAGTGGAAAAAATAGATTACTTTGAGCTATTTAGTAGTTTTGCAAATTTAGTAACTGTTTCTTAGTACATGGCACACAATCAATAAATGTACATTAAATTGACGAGATACTTCTTTGTGACTCATTTTTATAATTTACAAGTTGGAATAGGAGTATTTATCTTGGTTTGTTTATGTAAAACAAATGGGATAAACACAAGAAAATACTTTTTACAAATGTTGAGAAACACGAGTTCAGGAGCCATCTGATTTTCTTTTATAAAAATATATTTATTGCTTATTTGATAAGTATCTGTTCAGCTCTTTCTATGTGCCAGTGTTATGCTAAGGAAAAAAGTGTAAAAAAGAGCCTCAATCCATGAAAAATCGTGTTAGTTAACTGGCATGTAGAAAGGGATTTTAATAGTGTATTTGTAGAAACTAGGATAAGCAGTAAGGGGGTACATTACCTAGATGTTCTTAAAATCATTTCTATAGCAAGGAGGATTCATGATAATTAGAATCAATATGATTGAAGGTAAAAAGCACATGATGATGCAATTAACAATATAGGACAAAGGTAAAAAAAATACATGACAAAACACAGAACTGATGGCATGTGAGTGGCTGGAGGTGGTTGCGTTTCCCATCTAGGATAAGAGATTTATATGCACCTAAGAGGGAAAAAAAAAAACCCTCGTGGTTCAGATTGATTTTGATGATCCAATGCTATGAATTAAAAACCACTGGCTAAGGAGTCTGGGCACCTGGCTCGGTTGTCATTTCAAGTCTGCCAAATACTGTGGCACAGGCCTTTAATACACTTTTAGGTTACTGATGTGTATCACTACTATTGTGTGGAAAGAACAGAGTATTCCCGGCTGATAAATGCATTGTTTTCATCTTAAAATATGTCCCCACCTTTGAATATGATTTAGCTAGGGGAGCACATGAAGAATGTTGTTGTGGCTGACTGAATACTTTTAGCTTATTCTTTTCCATTAAAGACAGATGACTCTATATTTAAGTCATTATTAAAATGAAAAATATGAAATGACTGAAGCTATTTTCCTGAAAATATGAGGCTTGACAAGAAAGATGACATGTAGGAATGATTGATGATGAAGATGCTATAATATTTTATCTTTTTCTCTCTTCCAGGATTTCACGTTTATAATAAGATGCCCACAATTGTACCTGAAAGCTGCCTCTTGATATTTGTAGGTCTTATCATGGGAGGACTAATTTATAGTGTAAATGACAAATCCCCACCAGTAATGGACAGTGACATATTTTTCCTATATTTACTTCCACCAATAGTCCTTGAGGCAGGGTATTTCATGCCTAGTCGGCCTTTTTTTGAGAACATAGGAACCATTCTGTTGTATGCTGTAGTTGGAACCATGTGGAATGCATTTGGAATAGGTCTTTCTCTCCATGGCCTGTGTCAGGTGAAATACTTTGGCCTTCAAGACGTGTCATTGCTTCATAACCTCTGGTTGGGTAGCTTGATCGCTGCTGTAGATCCCGTTGCTGTACTCTCTGTGTTTGAAGAAATACATGTGAACGAGAAGCTTCATATTTTGGTGTTTGGAGAATCACTCCTCAACGATGCAGTTACTGTGGTAAGTATTCCAGACAGGTGCTTCCTGGGTGTTGGACTGATTTCCCTTAAGCTCTCTCCATGGAATTTAGATACGAATTGGATTCTCCTTTAAGATATAGTTCAGGAAGCTAGTCTTAGAAGCAAGCTTACAGATTGAGAAAAGATCATTTAGTGATTACTATTATGTTTTGAGAAGTGGCACTTCTAAGGGTAGGGGGAGCGTGTGGGAGGATCAAAAAAGGGAGAGGCAAAGATTTGTAATTTTGACGCTATATATATGAGCACAAAATACTCAAATTCAGTGTAGACATTATGCAGAACATGTATGCATATCAATAAATGGGGGAAAATTGAGAAACTCACAAATTGAGGGGTGTATGAGGTGTAACTGACAACTTTTTTGATTGATACATTTCCTGTAATCTTTCTTATGAAGGTACTCTACAAGCTGTTCAAATCTTTCAATGAAATGCCATCTATCAAGCTGCTGGATCTTTTGGCTGCAGTAGGAACGTTCTTCTCAGTTGGGATGGGAGGAGTCTTCATTGGGTTCCTGTTTGGCATGTTTGCTGCTTTTACCACCCGCTTTACAAAGACCATCAGAGTCATCGAGCCCCTGTTTGTCTTCTTATATAGTTATCTCTCCTACTTGACAGCTGAAATGTTCCACCTCTCAGGGATTGTGGCGTAAGTATTTAGAAAATCTTAGGTAATTTATTTTAAGGATTGAGCTTCATTTTCCACTGAAAATCTAGGAAATTGTATCTCTTATATATGAGAGAAATTTTTTGCTTTTATGCTTTGTAGAATTCCTTCTTAACCCTGATACTCTCTTAGACTACTGCAAGTGCTAGTTTTAACTAAGTTTAGGGTTTCCTGTCAAGGTTACGTTGCTAAGTCCCAACTGCTTGCCTATATTGGTGTATGAAGGGGAAGCCAATACGGACTCTTTCATTGTGTAATGGAAATTCTGAGAATTTTTCATGAGGCCACCTGAGGCAATTCTCTATCTTGAAGGAGTAAATTATTACTTGAATAGACTTATATTTTAGGACATCATTGTTCCTGTCATAAGTAATTAGGTATCATACCACATAAATTTCACATAATTGTTCTCTTATAGGTCAAATTCCTTCCATAACAAATAATTTTATTGAGTTTTATGTAAACTATACCAAATTTGCTCTGGTCTTCTATCATCTACCATTGGCATTTAACCAGTGACAACCCCTCATGCTTAATAAAAACTTGTAAGGCTGAACACCCATAGAGTAAGCTTGACATTATTTCCAACTTACTGGTTTTGCACTAGAGGTTAAAGATGCCATCCCACGTGATGTAACAACAAAAGAGTAAAGGGCTGTTTTTCAATGTTCTAGCTTAGAAAATTAAAAGGTCGATTTAAGTCCCAAAGAACAAATGGCTTTAGGTTTCTTAATTTCTAAAGAAGGTTACAATGGCTGGAATTATTTGGTTTTAGGTGAAAATGTTCAAAATGGAAAGCAAAGATTCTATCTGGGGCTGAGGTGAATTTTAATTTGTTAATTGGTGAAGCCTAAGTTTTATTGTTTTCAATTTTATTGTCTACATTACCCATTACAAAAGCAAGTCAAAGAGAGCCTAGATGTATGTTGAATTGAATGAAACAATGAAAATAATTATTCTTCTCATTTAGGACATTGCCTAACACTCAAGGTTTTTGTGGCTAGTATTGCCACTGATGTGGTGTGTGTGTGTGCGTGCATGTGTGTGTGTGTGTGTGTGTGTGTGTGTGTGTGTGTGTTTGCATATGTGATTCTGTGCGCAGAGGAAGATTAAAAAGCAAGCACACTATTTGAAAAATAATTGCAACTCTCTTAGGAGAACTGTGACACCGAACACTGCTTTCAGTCTCAGATCACCGAGTGTCTAGTTTAATGATAGGTACTTTTAGAGATGTCGTAGTGAATCAGTTACCAAATTTATTATGTTCCTTTTCACTATTGCATTGTTTCTGAAGTAAGTCCACATTTATGATATATTAAAGATAGATTTTACTATATTAAATTGCTCCCTACTTAAGAATATTTTGTTTAAAATCCACCAATTAGCATGTTTAATTGTTGCATATCTGAAATATTAAAATGTTATTGTAGTGAAAAATTATACTTTGTATACAAACATATATCTTCATAGTGTAAGTTAAT
Organism: Ctenodactylus gundi; assembly: GCA_004027205.1. Classification (NCBI taxonomy): domain Eukaryota; kingdom Metazoa; phylum Chordata; class Mammalia; order Rodentia; family Ctenodactylidae; genus Ctenodactylus; species Ctenodactylus gundi. The sequence continues at coordinate 76,580 of PVKB01003178.1, read as the reverse complement.
AGCTATTAATATTTTTTGAGACAAAAATCCAAGGCTAAATTTCAATTTTCAAATTAGAAAGTATTTTCCACTTTATATTTTATTTACCTTTTTAAAGCTTGGCAAATGTAGCTTTGCTCCCTTTGGTTTTGAGTGGCTCCATATTTGATTTGGAACACTGTTATGTTGCTATTGTTGCCTCACAGCCTAGGTAGAGTAACAATGTTTGCTAATTAACTATGGTTGGGTCAGACAGGTGTGACTGTCTAGTACTGTTTATGAGACTCCCAGAAAATAGTCAGCATTGTTATTAAATGTCAAGTTGACACCATTTCTTGGCAGAAAAGAGAGCGCCAACTATTCTTGTCTGGCATCATTTTTATATGAAGTTAATGAAGTGCACAATTTACTGGCCCTACATATAATATTATATCAAATGTATCGTGCAGAAAGGCAGGCCAATTCATTTTGTATATTCCTCCTTCATATTATAATCATCCTTAAATAAGCATTATGCTTTATATGAATTTATTTTTACAATAAGCTTGTGTATGATTTTTATTCAGGAGTTTAAAAATCTTCTCTATTAAGTGAAAAGTGAATTTATACTTTTGGGTGTGTGTGTGGTGCTGACGATTGAGCGCAGAGCCACCTGTGCCATGCCACTGGGCTACATCCTCAGCCCCAGAATGTACTCCTTTTGTATAGCCATTTGCTCTTCCGACTAAAAGGAAAAACGAAATCTACCAAAATTAAAAAAAAAAAGGAAAAGGTCTCTATAGAACAAAAGAATTCACAAACGGGTTCTATGTAGTGGCAAACGCTATTTCTGTGATGCCAGAAATACAATATAAATATACTTTTGTGCTTTCAAAGCGAACTAGAAAGCCAAGACACTACTGTGTCATACATAGGTCTCCAGTTCTACAAAGAATTTGAATCATATTTCTTGGTAAATTTTCTAGTTTGTATTTATTACCATATGCTAGTAGTTTACTCAAGAAAATGATATCGATCAACACAAACATGCCCTGTATGAAGTAGTTTTTCTGCCATTATAACACTGCCCAGCTTTCAAAACTGCTGGGACCTAGTGTATATTTACCGTTTTCATAGCTCAGATGGTAGACTGCTATGTACGTGTGGATCGTAGAACTCATTCACCTTTGGAAAGTTTGTCTTCTATCTCATTGATATACAGATGATAGCTTTGCCTAGAAATCGATTTTTGTCAAGAGTAGATTCCTGTATTTTTATTTCTAGCCTTCTTATAAACAGTAAATACTTAATTTAAATTTAAAGTGATACCATAGTTTAATATAAATACATTTGAAAAATTTAGCTGTATCATGTATTTCATTTTAATGACAGTTAATACTAGTTTGAGAGTATTTCTTAAAGATATAAACAGAATCACAAAATATCACAAAATATTTTTCTATTTCTTTTGGAATTGATAAAACTTATTTATCTTGCGGTCTTTGGAGCAACTGAAGGGATATTTGTACATGCAATCAATGGTATTAAAACAAATAATTCAATGGACAATTATAAAGCTGTCCCTACTCATTAAGCCCCTTTCTAATTCAAAATTTCCAAGACCAGAATAGCTTCTGCTGTATAGGTCTTCAGCAAAGATCCTCTGGCCCCTACACTTTGCTCAGCTGTGGAACTGCAGGGACCAGTATGTTCTCAGGAAAGAATCACTGCTTTTCCCCAGGAATAATATGACAAGTGAGACCTGTAGCAAGACTTAAGACAGTGGGGGCTCGATTGTCACTTTTGGAATGAATGTGAAAGTGAGTGCATAGATAACTTGGTAAGTTTTCGATAAGACATCATGATGGCACTTTTGTAAAAAAAAAAAAAAAAAATTCTTGTTTTAACCTGTGTCTATGACTTGTGAACAGATGCTCTAAAAAGCAATGACTCTAGGAGGCGAGCAGATGATGTTCTTAAGTATATAATACTTAAGGAAGGAGGTATGTTATGGTTTGGATCTGAGACATCCCCTAAAAGCCTCATATATTTGGGTCTGGTGGATTACCCGTGGATTCTATGTGCTGTTGAAAGGCCATGACTGGTTGGGAGGTGTGTATTATAAGTGTGTGGGGGAGGACAGACAGGTGATAGGTTATTGATTGCAGGTGTGTGGTGGATTAGGGACAAGTTGTAGGTTATGACTGCATGGCACATTACTGGAATATGACCTGCAAGGGACAAAAAACTGGGGCTTAACCTGTAAGGGGAAGAACACTGAGGCTGGACCCAAAGGGGCAGATCACTGTGACATGACCCGGAGGGGTGTATACTGTATCCTCCCTTCCTCCTTGACTTGATGTTGTTCTGCCACGCCTTGAGAGTCTCTGTTCCCAGGTCCGGCTCCACCGGCCTGCCTGTGAATGGGCTGTGACCTTCTGAAACTGTGATCTAAAATGAATCTTCCCTCAGTTGTGAATGTTGGGTATACTGTCCCAGCAAAGAAAAAGTAATGAAGACAAGGTATGTTGAACTTCCTAAAGATCTGTATTGACTATCTAAAAATATGACCTTTGATTTTGGAACTGCAATACTAAAAAAAAAATGTTTTTTACTCATATGTGAAGTCAATACTTGAAACTTTAGTTAAAATTCATATTCAAGTCTTAAAAACTCTGATAATCTTCCATATGGAAACAAACATGAGTAAATAAAGATAACACATAAAAACCGAAGCTAATTCTATTAAGAGAAAAAGCTGACTGTGTATTTTTGAAAAAAATTTTGGATATTAGATTTTTCTCCCAGAAGTGAACAAGAGAATTCATGAGTACTTGTGACTTCTGCAGAAATGGACTAAAACTTATAAAATACATTGTGGAAATGTTGCATTGTTATGTAGGTCAGGGATATTTTGGATGTGCCAGCCCATAAACATTTCTAGTAATTCATTCTTACTATTATTAACCAAAACTGACCTGGCATTATGAGTATTTTAAGAAGTTTAGAATTATTAATTTAACAGCTTTAGTCATTTTAACATGCATGACACATTATATCAGGAATTGATCTTACAAGGATGAATAAGACTGTGTCCTCTAGAAGCACAGTGGGAACAGAGGAGGTGGTAAATTCTATCAATTATACAGCAATATTTAGGACACTGAGTTCTGCAGAGAGACAGCTATAAATGTAAAATTCTGCTCTGACTATTGCTAGGTGGGTAAACAGAGGCAAGTCACTTAATATTCTTGATGTACAAAATGAGTATAATAAAAATTCATAACTGGTGTACTTGCTCTAAGCATTAAAAGTTAATACTTGTAAAGATATATGAAAAGTGTCTTCTATACAGATTATGTTTATCGAACATTTATTATTTTGGGAGAGAAATGTCTATGTATGTGACTATGATGCAGGAGAGACATGACAAGAATTGTAGTTACAAATAAATAAGTGATACCAGCTTTACAAACAAGGGAAGACTACAGTTAATCTACAAAGAAGTATGATTTGAGCAAACATAGAACAGGTTAGAAGAAGCTATGTAGAATGATAACGTTTGAGTTCGTAAAACCATTTTTAGAGTTATAATATACTACAAGAATTAAGTAGATTATGAGTAGTCATTATCTGGAAAAAATATCTTTTGTAAAAGTGGCACCCAGAAAGAATTTCTAATATTATAGTTAATTTATCTTAGTTTGGGTAAGTGGCTTCTCAATTTTCCTAAAATCTATTACTGAAATGCCACAGAGAAGAAAGGTTTGATTAAAATTAATTCATAAAATATTTTTAAAATTTCTCAATATTCCTAGATTGATTGAAAGGGATTACAGAAATCTTTAAAAGAAAACTTATCAGACTAGTGGCATATCTCTAAGGCTAAAAAAGCAATTATTAAGTATATTCAAGGACAGAAGTTTTGTTGAATTTCTAAACTGACCCTGAATTTGTGTAATAGAAAGCTAAAACAGCACATCTGGAGGACAAATAGTTGATGACTTATAAAACATCTGTTTTGCTCCAGGCTAGTCTTTCATGCAATGGACCAAATGAAATTCTTCTGTCTCCAGCACTAAAGGACTTTCAGTTGCCAGGATATATAATTCTGCCTGCTACTATTTATTATGTTCTGGGTTAAATAGGTTTGTATAATAATCTAGAAGCACACTCGCCATTGATAATTAAGAAATCTTCATGATCTCAATAATAGATTTTAGAATGGAAATAATTTGTGAATGTAGCTTTAGAGTTGTTGTAGCTCATTCTTTAGAAATTGTGAAGTTTGGCTTAGGCCTTTGTGTAGGTGTGTCTACCCAATGAGTGGTCATTATTGATGAGCAGTAGTGTTTGTATTATACTGGCTTTTTGTCATGCATGTATGGATGCATGTATGTATATATGTATGTTATGGCTTCGTTTTAAAATGCTCCCACAAGTCTCATGTTCAGAGGAGGGGTATTTGAAAGGTAATTGAATCTTGGGAGCATAGCTGAAGGTGCTGTTAGGAAGTAGGGCTTGCGTGAGATATGTCCCTGTGGGTGTGACCTGGAAAGATGTATTCTTATTTCTGGACCAACCTCCCCCTTCTCTCTCCGCCTTCTGGTTTCCATGGGGTGGCTGCCCTGCCTCCTACCATATTGTTCCTGCCTTGCAGCCAGCCAACCATGTATGAACTCAAACCATGGACTAAAGGAAGTCACTTTTTCTTTACACTGCTGGTGTGAGTATTGTGTCACCGTGATGAAAACGTGACTAATGCACATGTATTGTAGAGACCTAATCCTATAAGCAACACCTGGGGCATGCAATTAAGTCAGGAGGAATTAGAGTGAATTGCACAATATAATCCAACAAATTAAATAATCTTTGTAGAATAAACATATTTATGATTTTGTGTTTGTAATAAACAGTCCCTATATGTTATAATTAAATCACTTCCAGTATGATAAGCTTAGTTCCTCTTTTTAAAATGATCTAAAAATGGAAGAGGGTAATATGATGGTAGTGATGCAGGCCACAGGATTCAAAGCTAAACAGATCTACTTTTAAGTCCCAGATCTACTACCTAGTAACTGTGTGATCTTGCTGTGGACATCAAATAAGATGAAAGGACTTAGAACTGTACCTGGTCCTTTGTGAGAGATGAATACATAGTCTATTCTTTTTTTTAAGTTTTTCTCTCATTTATAAGAATATGTGATCCTTGGGATCTTTTAAATGCAATAAGCAGAAATATTAATCACTTCTGCCTTCTAGATTTTCTTTCTGTACTAGAATTCTGTGATGCCCTTAACCTGTTGACGACTATAGATGAGGTACACTAGGTAATAGAAAAAATTAGTTTCGTTATATTGTTTATATCTATTTCAAGAGATACATAAAATTAAGAAAGGTTTAAAACATACCATTTATAAATAATCGGGAATTGGTTAGCATCCTTCCAGGATGTTTTTATCTATGTTTATTGCCTTTAGGAAGCAGGATGAAAAAATTATAAAACAAAAGAGAAAGGCTGAGCTTCCAATTAAAGGTACCATATAATTGTGGTCTTCCTCAAACGTGGAGTGGCTTTTCTATGCAACACTTGTAAAGAAAAGAAAGCCACTTCTCCATAGCCCGAGAGTTTTCCTTTTCTCTAGACACTAATAAAGTACTGGAAATATTGTAAGACATTCTATCAGGCAAAAGCAAATATGTTTGACTAGTATGTATTTACTTGACTGGTTGATTGAATTGCTGATGAATAATCTATGAATTTCAACTCAATGCAACTACTAACTTTTTTCACATTGGCTTAAATATTTTATGATAAATGCTTTTCTTATCAGCCTTTAGATTGTGGTTGTAATATTCATAAAATGAAGTGTATATATATATGTAAATCCATAGTTTAAAATTTTATCAATCTAAATGAAGAATCACAAGAATTCTCATGCCATTGTTCTCAAACTTGTACAATGATTTATTTGTAAAACATTAATTCCTCCATTTATCTTTAATGTGTTGGAATAATGGCTGTATGTTCAGAACATTGCCTGATTTTAGTTGTCCGCCGATACTAACCCAACACTTCTTCAGAGTGTTGCCTTTCCAAGTGAAATGCACTTCTATAATGTTCTTTAAAATTAAAACCAGGAGTACAAAGCTTGTATCAACCTAACACTTGGAAGGAAAGGTGGAGATCACCTAATCTGAACCTTTAATTTTACAGATGAGGAAGCTGATGCCTAGAAAGTTGATGTATGAATGAATATACTTGATTATTTGATGCAGGAGCATAAACAATTCAGTTCAGTATGTAAGGGCTGTAATTTTTTATTTTTAAAGAATCTCAGAGCAAAGCAATTTCATATAAATCTTAGACATCTATAGTCTTTAAGTTCAGTTTTGGCAAAGAAAAACTATTAAATTTACCATTCAACTATTTTTGGTGTACAGTTCAGCAGTGTTAAGTATATTCGTGTTCAACCATCTTTTCTTGATTAATTCACATTTTGGAAACTAAAAGCAGTACCATTGTAACAAGGCTCAAGTGTCTCATTTTCGGATCTAGAGTTCTTAGATGTAAAACAGTAAAGATAAAACCTGGTAAATTTGAACTGTTATTGGAATATTGAATCCTAACAAATACTAACATGAAATTATGCTTGAAAGTCAAAAGAGTAATCATTGTAGAATTTTAGTCAGATTATTGAAGATAGTTTTGCCTCATTTATTTTTGCATAGTAGAATTAATCTTAAGTGAAACAGTCTTTGTAAAGCCTGTATGAATTAATATTTTGTTGATAAATTTTTTTCATTTCTCATTTCCAAAAGAGTTAATTTCTAGTCTTTATAAGTTTTACCATTATTATGAAATCATCACAATGGCGATATCTCTCAGCTTTTAATTATAGAAAATTTTAAAAACCAGGAGCTGAAGGAATGGCTCAGAGGTTAAAATGCTTGCCTAGCTACGTCAAGTGCCAAGTCCACGAGTTTGATTCCTCAGCACTAGATAAACTGGGCATGGTGGCACACGCTTGTAATCCCAGCATTTGGGAGGCTGAGACAGGAGGATTGCCCTGAGTCCAAGGCCAGGCTGGGCTCCATAGTGATTTCAGGACCAGCCTAGCCTACAGAGTGAGACCCTGTCTCAAAAACAAACAAGCAAACAAACAAAAAACAAATACTAATTAGTTGCAAACATGCAGGCAAGGAGTACTTACAGTATAGCTGATTGAATTAGTTTGGCAAAGACTGCTCTGCAAAGGCATGTTCTGATTTCATCATGAAATTTAATTTTTGACTTCAGTCTATTTCGGGCTGTAGTACAGACAGTCACATGACCTGGTAGTATGTGGAGATAGAATGAGTTTTAGTCAATAGGTTTTCAATCATTTCACAAATAACACTTTAATTAAAACAATAAGCAGATTATTATGAGCTCTTTTTAATGCTTTTTTATAGTTAGTGGACTGAGAGTGGTTTTCTTTTTAATACTATAAAGTGATATCACATCAGCAGTTGTTCAAAAGAAGCCCTGAACAAATTTCTTGGAAGGTAGAATCAAAGTTTCAAAAACTTTCCCCTCTCACTCATTTCAAAAAGTCAATGTATAAAGAGGAAAAGAGGACCAAAGTAGAATAGAAAAACATACTTTTAAAAACATCAATCTTGCTCAAGACTATACTCCTTTAGCATCTCTTAGAAGCCAACTGTTTTTCATTCAATTTTAGATACTACAAATGTTTTTAATGGTTAAGGTTATTTTAACAGAAAATAATGCGAGTACAGAGGTATTTGCCTTCGTGTTTACAATAGTAGAAAAATTACAAGATCTTTGCTTTCATAAGTGTTAGAACCTTCATGAGGCTAGACCTCACATACAGGAAACTAGAGATTGACATCAAAGGAAGAGAAGAGACAGCCTAAACATGTGACAGCGAAGAGTATTTGTGTACTGGAATGCATGGGTCTGGATCACAGGACCTGTGGTAAAGGAAATTCTGGTAAGTACAAAAAGAGCTGAAAGCACGTAGACAGAACAGGGAGAAGGGAACACTGGTCTCGTGGCTCCCTGCACACTGAAGGCCCCGGGCTGCAGCTTTCTCTTATTGTTCCCTCTTTTGTCTTTGACAACAATTTATTTTATCTTCAATATTATTAGATACTATAGACCTTCTGGTTTGTTTAAAACTTGAGGAATTTAGGGTAGTTTGTAACTAATAGTTATTAAATCATCCAGAAAGTGGCAATAAATCACTGAGTTACTTTTTCAATCTTACATGTGTATGAGTATTTTCAATTCTGAACTTCCAGGATTGTAGGTTACTCTATGATGATGAGAGTGTCTTTTGTATTTTTTGGTTTTGCTCTTTAACTAGTGTTTAATAGAGAGTTAATAAATTTTTATTGAAGACATGTTTTCACCCTTTTAATAATTTTGGGTGTTATTTAACTTGTGTGTGCTTTGTAGGGAAAGTCAGACAAAAGTAACTGTTTTCCTCGTAGAAATATTATTATTTAATATTTTAGTGAGGTGACTAGAAGACAAAGTATGAGGGGTTGTATTTAAAAAGTATAGGTATGCAAACCATTTTATTATAAACTTATTAATATGCAAACATGTTGTAAACATGAAAGCAAATAACTCTGTACTCATAGTAGAACAAATGCTCTCAAATAGGGGACTCCAACCCCCAGACCACATCCTGGTACCTGTGTCCATGGGCTAGGAAGCCCCCAGCTGCCGGGATGGATGAGCAGAGAGCAGGAAGTGAGCAGCAACAGAACTCTTCCTTCTGCCAGGGCGGCTGTTAGGTTCTAATGCCACTGCTGATATGACAGGAGGTGGAGCTTTGCCATTCCAGCCCCTTCCAGGGCTTGACATTTCAAAGCTATCCTCCAACAAGTCTCTTCCCACCCCACCTCAACGTCCCATCCTTGGGAGAATATGGCCTTCAACTAAATGGGTCTTTTGGGTCAAAAATCTTGGAGACCTCTGATCTAACAGACAGTTAAACTACTTTTAATTTTCTTAAAATCTTTGTCATGATACTTTAAGAATTTTTTTTTTTAGAATTTGATTCTTAATGCCTTTACTTAAAAAGAAAAAACAAGATTCATTTGTATTATTTTGAAGGTCTTACTGAAATAGGATTTTAATTTTATAGTGGGCTGGAGGAATGGATCAGTGGTTAAAGCACCTGCCTAGCAAGCGCTGAGTCCAGTGCTAAGTACCCGAGTTCATTTTCCCAGCCACCATATAAGTCAGGTGTGGTGGCGCATGCCTGTAATTTCAGCACTTAGGAAGCTTAGGCAGAAGGATTGCCCTGAGTCAAAGCCAGCGTGGGCTCCATAGTGAGTTCAGGACCAGCCTGGGTGAGAGCCTGTCTCAAATAAATAAATAAATAAATAAAAAATAAGAATAAAAATGCAAAAAATAACTATAGTGAAAAGAAAAAGAAATTAAAAGGAAAAGGTGCAACCGCGGGTCAGGATCTGATTATACATTGGGAGTACTGGGTGTTATCTGTCAGTGGAAGAGAAAGTAATGAAACACATAAGGGCATGAAATCTAATAGAGTAGATGAGAATGATTGGCAGATAGAGCCCAAGGAGTTCTGAAATGCAAGAAGGCAAATTCCATGTATTCCACAAGGCTCTGTTTGCTTTGAGAAAGAGGAACATCATCATACCTGATAATTGCTCCTGACTCAGAGGACCTTTTTTGATAGGTGTTCTAGATTGTACTAGTTCTAGCAGTTACCCAAAGGGTGAGTATTTATAAGTTAATATTACATAAACTTGCTACTGCACCATATGAAGCGCAGTGTGGAAAGGGACGCCATAGAATACGCAGTGTCTGGGATAAAACACATCTGGAATAATTTGCACCTCGTATTGCACCACGTTGTCTGCTGTGTTTCAGAGCTTTGCCTTTCGTCTTCGCACAGTACAACCTTGCAGTGCTTACAGTAACATTATTTTGCTATAAGAATAGTCAGAATATAAAAACTAAATATATGAATATGAATAGATTTTGGGTTCTTTTAATAAAAATGGCATTGTAGCATGGAAAAACTACATGTTATGAGATAGTCAGAGTTGGGTTCAAATTTACTCTGTAACATGATAATTGCTTAATCTTGACCAGTTCGTTGATTTGCAGATGAAGAATCATTGTGAGGTTATTTTACTGATTATATATAATGATGTATGAAGAGTAATTTGAATATAGTAGATACACCAGTATTAGAGATTCCAAGTGTTTTTATAAAGAACATGCTGATGCTGTCTTTAACAGTTAATCAAAATATGGTGGATCCTTCTTTACTTCTAAATATGACTTGTATAACATTCCCATCTTGACCTTACAACTTTTCTTAGCTGTTGTTTTCTTTTCTAAAAGAGTGACCGAACTATCCCTCTTCTGGGCACCTTTTCAAAAGAACTAAGGACATTACATAAGAGTGGTACACGAATACCCATGTTTATCGCAGCACAGCTCATCATTAGGTACAAACTCTTAGAAGCAGCTGGTATGTCCATCAGCAGATGAACGAATAAAGATAAAGTGGTAAATGTATACAATGGAGTACTACTCAGAATTAAAAGAAGATAAATTTAGGTCATTTCTAAGAAAATAGATGTACCTGGACAGCAATATGCTTAGCAAAATCAATCAGAAGTAAGATGGATTATCACATTGTTTCGCTGATATAAGAAATCCAAACTACGAAGGCAAAGGGCAAAATGAAACAAGCGATGGGAGAAACAGAGAGATACATTTCCTGTGGAGGACAGTGGGAAACAAGAGGGTGGGACGGGCAGAGGGAGGTACCAATGCTTAGGATGCCGTACGTGTATGCACAAATTCCCCAAATTAAGTATAATTGTTATATATCACAGATACATACTAATCAGAAGAATAATTTTGGGAAAAGAATTGAGAATCTTATTTTTGGTTTTGCATAATTACTTTTTCATCTTAATTTCTCTTAATCATTTTTTGAGTGATGTTTCTATGAAAGAATTAGAAATAACCTATGAGGGTGGTTCTGGAATTGTCTTTCTAAAAGGCGATGACATCTATACAAAGAAAGCAGGATAAACAATAAAAATATTAACCTTGAAAATTATCAGCTTACATGGAAATTAGATTTCTAAATGATACTGTCAGGGTGATATCATGTCACCTTCTATCATAAAATGAGAATAGCAATCATTGTGTGGGAAACCACACTATGCACTTTATTGCTTGAGAAATATCAAATAGCAGCCACTGGGAATTTCCTCATAATAGATGTGGTTATGTAAGCATTGTTCATTATTGTGGAAATAATATATTCTAGGTAATATTCTAACTAGTTACCTCCTTTAAGGTATATAAATCTAGGAAATAAACTAGAACTAGCATGTACTGAGACAGTGGGATGCATGAGCATTTCAGGAAATTCAGGAGATGCTCAACATGAAGTTTGTTTCCTGAGGATTTTATTATCCCTTTTTGCTCAAAAAAATCACAGATTGATCCAAGTGAATCACTTGTGGTTATCAAACTGATATATATATATATATATATATATATATATATATATATATATTACTATATTATATTATAATATAATATATTATATTTTAACAGAATAGAAAACAAGAATAAAACCTACATCAGAGAAGTCTGAAAATAAGAAACTGGTTCTAATATTCAAATCATCAAATTATGTTTTAAGAGAAATTATCAAACATAAGGAAATTTGATAAGCAAAGAAAATTTTCAATTTAAGTGGCATTTGATGATTCACTTAAGGTTTTTGATATCAACATTCCTTTAGATGATTTTTTAATAATGACTGGGAACCAGTAAAAATAAAAATAGATAAGGTTTCACTAGCTTAGTAAAACTAAGTGCTCATGAGAAATGTTTATGACAGGAACGCAGATTTGTCCTTCAAAAGTTGCACACATAACTGCAGGTGAAAGCATGTCTGTGAAATAGATTGCAAGCAGATGCCTGGGTGTCACACCTTTGAAACGCTAACTGTTTACTACCTGGCCAAGTCTGTTTACTTAATGGAACGGAGGATAAAATGAAAGTGGTGGAAGTAGAAACATTTAAAACTTTTTGTCTTGAGACATTGAATCTTAAGAAACTTTTCTGATGTTTGGAAAAAATTCCAAACTATTTAGAGAAAAGAGAAGCACCACAGTGTAACGATAGGAGAGGCAGCTCCTCATTACTGAACCGATGTGAGAATATTCACATTGATGGATATAACCATAAATAAAAATTATTTACACATATGAAATGTGATTAAAAATGGAGTGAAAGTTTAAATAACAAAGATTATCACAGAAGATTGCTTTTAATCCCCCTAAAAATATTTCTCCTCGCTTCAAACGCAAGTAGCCCCCCCCCCCCTTTCTGTCACCTTCTGAAAGGGTTCTGGAGGTTGTCTTTCGTGTCTTTAACCGAACTCGCCTGCTGCCTCCATGTCCTGAGCTATTTCAAAATATTTACTTTCCGTGGTCATTCTGACTTTGAAGAAGAGCCAGAAGTCTCACTACGCCAGGCCCAGTGAATAAGGTGCATGAGGACTCACCACAGTATTTCCACAGCCTGCATTTCCAGTGGCATCATTCACTATGTTATTGGTCACTCTTTGTAAATACGTAAGTGAGGACTTCCAGGACTGCGTCAGAAAGTGTCAGGAGTAATAAGTGGAGGCCAAAGCAAGGGGGCTATTTTGAAGAAGATTTATGGCAATGTGTCTTTTACTTTCATGCAATTTTAAAATTTAAATATTTACCATGTATTTTGATCACATTTTATATACTAGTAATAGTACTCAATTCTAAGAAGAGCACCACTTCAAACAGTACACTTAAAACTTGCAATAATCACCAGAAAATGTGTTTTTGTCAACTTTCGTGAGGAAAAAAGAAAAGAAACACTATAGAAGCACCTCGTATTTTTCATCTCTTATTTCCACAGTGAAACAGTTTTCAAATTTTCTTTCCAAAAAAGTGGAGTCTTTGTAACGGATTGGTGCTGAAGGATGGAAAATTTTCTATGCAACTAAGGGAAGAAAATGTAGAAATATAAATCTATAATGAAATGTAACTCACTTCTATTAAACGGAAAAACAAAATAAGTTGGTGGAATATATTACAATTGAAAATCATTAAAATATTCACAGAATGCAATACCTTGTATATATTTAGAGTATATACCCAGGTGACTAATAACGTGAGATCTGGGAAAAGTTCTGCTGTCCTTGAGATCTTGAGCAATCTTCCTGCTTCACTCACCTGTTGCAGGGAGACAGAGACGATCTATTTCATAAAGGGGCATCTGAAAGTTAATTGAGATAAATAGGTAAAGTACTTAGAAGGTACACTCATAATGAAATAAGTACTGAATAAATGTTATAATCACATTATATATATATATATATATGGAGATCAATAAAGAGTAAGTTGCTCAAATGGCATTTTCAAGTCATTACCTCTCTTAAGTCATTTTGCATCTAACTGAATTTCATGGGTTTAATTGGAATGTAGCAATCTCCAAAGTCCTGCAGTAATTTTAAGAAAGCTGTCAATGAATAATTACTAATGTTAAAAAGTTCAGAGGAATCTTTTGTTACTGACACTGTTTTCAGTACCAAGGATCGAACCATGCACTGTGAATGCCAGGCAGGGCATCGTTTTATTTTCAAGGGGCCCTTTGAAAACAAGGGTGTAAGGAGACCTGAAACTTGAACCTAATTCCTGCTTATCGCTGGTCGCTTTCAGAGTACATTTCCAGGGTAGATTATTTTAAACTCAGGATTTAAGCCTATGCTTTTTAAAAATGTCCTAGGGTGTCACAGTACATAATTTAACATTGTTTACCCATATTTGGCCGTGGGCAAAATGGAAACTGACCCATGTTCATAGTCTGCTCACCAGATTTCTAGTGTGACATTCTTACCTTCCGGGCTTAAGTGAGAGTCATTACCTGACGGTTTTGCAATTTTAAAGGATTATGCTGAAGATGGAAGAAAGCCTGTCTTTACTGTTGTTTCTGACATCAATGTATAGAGAATGCTTTAGAAATAATTTAGTGTGGGGAACTTCCAGGTTGCGGCTCACTGTTTATATAGTGTTGTTTTAAATCCCTGCCTCTTATTTCCCTTTAAATGTCTAAATATCTGACCCTTCAATGAATAAAAGTAGGAAGAAAGTGTTGCAGGTTAGAAACCATTTTGGCGGGTGGAAGGGTGCATTAAAATTCTCTCGAGGAAGGCATGAAAAGGGTTATAAAATAAAGAGATAAAACATAATTTTCAGAGCATGATTTTCAAGATGTAACTTGGAAATAATATTTTAATTATGTATAGATAGAATAAAGGAGTAAAAAGTTTCTTGAAATTGCTTTTATTAATAATAACATCATGGTGCTTTTAGAAGCCATAAGGGTAAATTTCTCATTCTTAGTACCTGCCTCTCAATGATTTTCTGCCAGATCATAATTACAATGTTCTAGTGCAAACATATTTAGAGAGGGCAGAACAGACAATATTAAAGATGATAAAGTGGGCAGGAAGTTCTCAGCATATTAGTTTGAAATGTCACTTATTTCGAAAAGTAAGCATTAGATCATCTTAGAAATGTTATTATGTAAATTCTGGGAAATGATTTTTTTTGTGTTCTGGAACAAAGTAATGCACCTTGAGTAAAAGAAATCTTGACATAGTTTTCAAGAGTGTTTATACAATCACTTAAAAGTTACGTGTAAAGTTTATTCTCACATATATTTTTCCTCTTTAGAATTATAACGTGTGCTATGAGCATGAAACGCTATGTGGAGGCTAACATTTCCCAGAAGTCCCATACCACCATCAAATACTTCATGAAGATGTGGAGCAGTGTCAGTGACACTCTTATCTTCATCTTCCTTGGTGTTTCTACCATTGGAAATAACCATGAGTGGAACTGGCCTTACATTTGTTTCACCGTCATTTGTTGTCTTGTGTGGAGAGCGTTAGGTATGGTGGTTCCTGTTTATATAGAGCTGTGCAAGTAATCTTTGGACTGCATTAGAAGCAAGAAATTTAAAACTCAACGTGCCTTACTTGCTTTACTTGTCATAAACAACTACTGCACATAACCATGCATGTAAAAGATATTTCACAGCGAGATTAAGAAACAGGATCTGAAAGCAGACTACTGGAATTCAAATCCTAGCTTTACTCCTTAGGCATGTGGTGTTGACAACGTTATAATCACATATAATCTTTCTAGGCCTTTAAAACCTCAACCGCAAAATGGAAATGCTGCTGACAATAAGAACTTATTCCAGCCCAGGTGGAGTTATATAGGATATTTCAGTCAAAAAATTTAGTCCATACAACTGGCACATGATAAGTTCTCAGTAAGTACTAGTTTCTAGCGCCAGTGATACGACTCCGGCTGTCATCTCTACTGGTAAAGCTGTAAATATAAATACCATCATAATGTAGAATAATACAAGAAAATGCACTACTTTCAATTTTACTCCTATTAATATATGCCCATTACTACTGCTATTGTTAGGATAAGTGTTCATTTTGTTTTATAATTCTTTTTTGAGAACTTATACCTCCCTACATCACACACACTTGAAAGAAGTAAAAAGTTGCTACAGTCAGCTACATTATTAATTCCCGTGTCTAATTCTAGCACTCATATATGTACCTTTATAATCGCTACACCAGGCTGTGTGTGGGGAAGGATTGTCTATCAGGAAAATACATGCCTTCCCATTTGTGCCCTTTCCTCACACACAAGGAGACTGAATGATATCTGGTGCCTCTAGGCCACAGCTGCTATGTGACTTTGCTGTTGGTTGAATCCCGACTCTTCTCAGCCCAACGCTTATATTGAAAAAACCCCACCGATAATGAGGTGAAATCTACAAATACAATATATTTTTCATCCTGCTAGTGTCACACCTTCTTTGCTAGTTAAACTGAACTCTGTTTAATCATACATTATTAATCTGCACAGGAATTTCACTTTTACTTTATCATCTTTAGTTAACATTTTTTTTCTGAGACAAAGTCTCTCTCTCTGTAGCCCAACTGGCCTTGAACTCAAGACAATCTCCCTTAGGAGCCTCCCAAATGTTGGGATTACAGGCCAGCACCACTACTCCCAGTTTATACTTGATGTTTATAATTCCGCCTCTAAAAGAACGCAGTATAGGCTTTTTGGGAATATGGAGGTTACTCTTGAAGTACTGAGGGACATGAGGAAAACTGCTTAGAGTTTCAAGGTGAATAATATAGTGTTCCAGGGTAGCTTTAGTATCCAGTAAAATGTGTTTAGGTTGGTTATCATAGTGAAACCATCAGCAGAATGTTATAGGTGTTCACAGAAGATTATTTGTAGCTTCTTCTGAGATACAAATAACCATAAAATATACTAGGGATGTAAAATGTTCTTTACTCAACTAAACGTCTTTTTAAATAAAATGCAATAAAAATTTACTTCATGCCTATATGCTGGGGAAAAAGATGATAGTCAGCAAGGCACCTGAAGAAAATGAGGATATGTTTGTGCCAAATGTTAACACCAGCGAGAGCAAGCACTAGCGATGACAGCTGAGACTCCTGTTCATTTGTATGAATTGTCGCCTGTGAGAATTCAAGAGGCAAAACAGATCCTGTTTCCAATATTGTCATATTTCTAATCTATAATGTGTAGATATCTATTGTGTCTGGTATTAATGAGAAGAGAAGACATCTCAGTGGCTCAATATTGCACCTAGAAATGAACGCATGAGCTGAGCTGAGCACAGGCTGTAAAAGTTCAGCTTTCTCCCTGATCATTAACCATATTAATATTTTTGTACATCTTCATAGTGGACTGGATTCTTCCATACATGAAACATATTTATATTTTCTTCCTGGTCTTGAGTAAGTCTTTTAATAAGTCTATTTACAGTAAAATTCTCAAAACGTACTGTATATTCAAAGGAGAGAGAAAGGAATAGTCGACAAGCCAAGTTTAATAATATATGTCTCATCACTAGCAATGAGATCTGTAGAAGAAAAGGCCTGATTGGTACCTTCCAATGGAGTAAGCATGACCTAGAACTTCTGATCACAGTTGAAGCTACATTTTACGACTATGATCTGTAATAAGTGTTAGTCAAGGAACAGGGAACCCCTACACCTCGAGTGGCTAAAGAAAAAACCCTCATCTGTCCTTAAAGCATTGAGCTTCCTGGAAGTCTTACATAGGTCACATTTTCTAGCTTTCAGTTAACTAAATATTTATAATATAGCATATATAATATATATGCATTGATATAATATGTAATATTATACTTAAAATGTTTCATTTTGTTTGTTGCAGTTGCTTTTGAAGAGTATCCGAGATAACCCATGTAAACATAAAGAAGGGTATTTTATAAACTGCAATCTAAAAACTGAGAACAATCAAAAACAAAAAACAGAACAAAATACAACTAATAATAGTGAATGATCTAAAAGTGAATTTTATGAAGTACAATTTTTAATGGTTTATTTAGTTTAGAATTTTTGATTATACATCTCAAATCTTTTGCGTTCCAATCTAATTGAACACTGATTTGTTACCACACATTGGGAATGTTTTACTTCTGTTGATTAATTAGTTTCTCTTACTTTTTTTTTTTTTTTTGGAATGTTTAGGAGTTCTTATGCTGACTTTCGTTGTGAACAAAAGTCATGTGAATACAGTCACCACAAAGGACCAATTTATTATAGCCTATGGGGGACTGAGAGGAGCAATTTGTTTCTCCCTTGTTTTCCTGCTCCCAGAGTTTTCCAGAAAGAAACTCTTCATCGCTGCAACCACAGTTGTTATCCTATTTACCGTTTTTGTGCAGGTAAGAAGAAATGTTACATTAGTACTTCTTTTTAATCAACGTAAGTAAGAAAAAAAGGAACCAATGTTCATCTTTAAGACATTGAAGTGAGGTAATTTAGATTTAAGAAAGACAATTATAATATTCAAAATAGCTTCCACCAGAACGCCAACTGGACATTTACAAAAGCTGAAATAGAATTTATTTTTAAATCAATAAGAAAAGAAAAACAATAGAATTAAATAAAATACATAAAAACGTTTTTAGAAACTAAATGAAATAGTATGTGGAATTTTGAATATTATTTTAAACTAGAATAATGATGATAAATATTTGTCTTTGTGTGTGCATGTGTGCACAGGCAAATTCACATCGAGGGTAAGACAAGTCAGAAAATGGGAGTTTAGCAGACTGCTCTTTATTTAAAACATCTTTCTTAATTAAATGTACAATTTAATTTATAATTAAACCAATAATTATACAAATCAATTGAATAACAAGTGAATTTTCAATGCATTTATATATTGTCTTAGTTTCTTTTTCATTGTTGTGACTCAATATCTAACATCCTCAAATTTAGGGGAGGAAAGGTTTATTTTAGCTCAGTTTCAGAAGGTCACAGTCCATTCAGGGGCGGCCGGCAGCAGTGGAAGTACATGGCAGAGGCAGAGGTGGAGGCAGCTTCTCACGACATCACACACAGGAAGGCACGTCAAGGCAAGATGAGAATCGTCTTCCAAGGAAGTCAGGAAGCAGCTTATACATTCTTCCAGGTCTCATCCCAGTGATCAGCCCCTCCTGGATCCAGGTGTGGGAGGTGTGGTAAACCCCACTACACACATGTAATCCAATTTACATGCCTGTAATCCACTCCTCCAGAGCAGGCCCCAATCTCCCAACAACACATGGTTCCCTAGGCAATCTATAACATTTAAATACATGAGACTTGGGGGACATTCCAGATCTGAACCACAATATTGTGTAACGTTCAAATCAGGTTTGATTTATCTATCTCCTCAACATTTAGTATTTCCTTTTGGCAAAACTTTCAAAGCTGTTTCTTCTAGCTTTTTGAAATATGTTGTGTATTATTGTTATTTATAATCTCTCAGACTGCACTATCACATCAGAACTTCTGGCTTGTCCGTAGCTTAGTGCATACTCATCAAACTTTCCCAAGTCCTTCAATCTTATTGTTCTTCCCAGCTTCTGGAAATCATTCTACTTCCAAATTCTATGAGATAAAAGTTAATTAATTACTTAGTTAATTCATCTTGTGGATTGAGCTAAAAGCCTTGTACGATAGTCAAGTGCTCTGCCATGGAACTATATCCCCACTGCTTACACATTTTTAGGTTTCACATGGTAATCTTTATGAGCATGGCTTATTTCTTTTAATGACCTCCGGTTTCAACAAAATTTTCATGAAAAATTTAGTTCTTTTTATGGGTGGATAGAATCCCATGCAGTTTTTGTACCATATTTTCTTCATTCATTTAGCTACTTATGAGCACCTAGGTAGTGTATATTTGTAATCTACAGTATGAAAAATCTTGCAATAAACATAGGAGTTCAGATGGCTCACCAATATACTTATTTCATTTCCTTTGAATACATATTAAGTGATGGGATTGTGGTATTACATGGTATTTCAATTTTTTTTTTTTGAGGAGCATCACTAATAGCTACACTAACATACATCCCCCCAAACAGTGCTCAAGGTTTTTTTTTTCTCCACATTTCTTCTAACACTTGTTATCTTTAGTCTTTTTGACATTAACCATTCTGATTGGTGTAAGGTGTTATCTCATTATCTTGTTATGGTTTTGACTAGCATTTTCCTAATAATTACTGATGATGAGCAGCTTTTTGTATACTTGATGGACATTTTCTAAGAATTATCTTGTAAGAACCATTGCCCAGTTTTTAATCTGACTATTTATTTATCCATTGCAATTGAAATTTTGAAATTGCTTATGTACTCCAGGTATCAACCTTTGTGAGAGGTACACACTTGCAACATTTTCTCTCATTCTGTAACTTTTCTCTGTACTCTGTTGAATGTTTCTTTGCTGTGCAGAAGCTTTTTATTTTTGTGTAATTCCATTTGTCTATTTTGCTATCATTTCCTTTGCTTTTGGAGTCTTGTCTAAAAATAATTTTGCCCTTTCCACAGTCATGATACATTTCACCTACAGTTTTTCTAATAGTTTCATATTTTTAGGTCTTACTTTTAAGTCTTTAATCCATTTTACTGATATTTATAAATGATGAGAGACTGAGATCTAGCTTTGTTTTTCTGCAAGTGAGTATGCAATTTTTTTGCAACATCCTTTATTTGAAGGACTGCTACTTTGCTCATGCAAGAGCTCTTTCATTCAAAACTGGTTCGTTGTACATGTGTAGTTTAAGGATAGATTATTCTGTTCTTTTGTTTTCTGTGTCTTCTTTGCCACTGTCATGCTTTTTTGATTAATGCAGCTTTAAGATATGTAACCTGGTTTTGTTTATGCATGTTATTTCAAAAAGTCTAAGCAGGCCATTGATTTTTTTTTTTTTTTTTCCTGAGGCTGTGTTTGCTTCCTTTATTCCGGCACTGGTTGATGCTCAGGTCCACGTTTGCCTGAAACCGTCTGTTGGTGTGTTATAGCTATTTTGTCACTAGTGGACAATCAAAATCAGGTTTGCCTTTAATTCAGTTGGTGTTTTTCAGAGCGAATCTGTGGAGTTTCTCTGAACTGTAGAGGCCTCTTCTACCTGTATCTCTCTCAGCCTAAAGCAGGTCCAAATAGTTAGTCTGAAATCATCGGTCTGTACATAGGGCCTAAATGATTCTCTCTGGCTCTGGGAAAACCACTATGGATGGATAAACCCAAGGTTATGAGGGCATGTTTGTGAGCAACCAAGCTACCAAGCTGTGCCACACTGTAATTCAGAGCCCTCAACGGCCAGTATGGCCGTGGCAGAGAGCCGATGTCCATGTAACCTTGTCATGTCTATCATTGGGGTAGATTCATGGCCCAAGTGTGCTCCAACCAGCCAGAGGTGGTTCTAGATTGGATAAAAATCTGACCTGTTGAAGTCGTGCTTATTCACCTCCCACTGGGTTTGTTCTGGAGGCTTTATTCATAGGCAGGTATGCAGATAGAGGAAGTCAGGTTTGGATCAGTGGTAAGTTCACCAGACAGACCTACATTCTATGGCAAAACCTTATGCTTATTACCTTGTCCCATCCTCAGTGAATGAAGCCTTGCACCATATTATACTCCCCAAATTGGGGGTATTTCAGTAAAGGCAGCTCTTTGCTCCCCTAGAGTGACACCAATATGATACATGCTTGTGTCTTCCAGCCATAGGAATTTGCAGTACCACAAATGTAAACCAAAGCCTACCTAATAATTTGTAAAGATGCAGGAATACAGGCTGGCATCCAAGTTCATCACATTCGGACGCATATCTCTGCCTAGTTAAGGGAAGTTCTAGAGCTCCTTCTGCTAGCACAGACCTGGAAATAGCGGTGCCGTGCACAACTGGAGAATAGGTGATAGAGGCAGAACCTTGACCACCAAGACTTACGCTAATCTCAGTTAAAACTTAGTCTCACTGCCACGATTATGCACAAAGGATATCTGTGTGTGTATGTGGCCCACTTCACATCTGTCAGTGATATAGACCTCAAGCTGATTCCACAAGTTCCCAAGTTTCCATCTGGTACTGAAGAATCCAGGGGCTCCATTATTGAGCTGTATTCTGCCTTTGGTTTCTACCAGGCTCTGGTTGTCATAGCGATGAGTTTGGTACTGTATTTCAAGTACCAGTCCCTCTCCCTCCCTCCAGGAAGAGGTATCTCTTTTCACCCTGCCTTCTTCAATGCATATGTCTGTTCATTTTATTGTACTAAAGCAGGTATTGGGATTTTTCGCCTGGTTTCTTTGCTTTGTTAATGGGAGTTGGTGTGCAAATTGCTGTACAATTTGGTGTGCCTCTTTGGAGACAATTGCCAGA
This sequence comes from Ctenodactylus gundi, assembly GCA_004027205.1. Classification (NCBI taxonomy): domain Eukaryota; kingdom Metazoa; phylum Chordata; class Mammalia; order Rodentia; family Ctenodactylidae; genus Ctenodactylus; species Ctenodactylus gundi. Next base: position 54,748 of record PVKB01003178.1, on the reverse strand, counting down.
GAATGTTATCTACTATCTTGGTACTGCCCCCCTTAAGTTCCTTTTAAATAAATTGTTTTTCTCTAAAGAATGAGATTATTTCTCAGACAGTGAAATCCTTAATATAAGATCTTTTATTGTCTTTTCATTTTAAAAGTAATGAATTGTATTAAACCAGAATTCCAAAAATAGTTGATTTTAAATTTGAGTTTCCTCTGGATTTCAATTTAATATACTTTAGGTAAAGAAACCATTATGTAAAATGCAAAGTCAGTTTAAATAATTAATGTCTAATTCTACCATCTTTACAGTTCTCAAGTTGTAATATATTCATAAAATTCATATTTTTCTCTAATTTTGTATTTATTCCATGTATCCAAAAGCATCTTGCTTTCAGGTATTTCACAATTTTAAATTTACTGTTTGTCTGCTATTTTGAATGATACAGATATTAATTTTTAGATTTTATTTAGGGAACTAGTAGATTAATAGAGTTGTTAGATGATCACAGAGACAACTTGATAACAAAGAATCTCTCATGTAATTACACCACCATCTAGTGGTTAAAATATTTGTAAAAAGTTTATACTTTGTTTAATAACTATGGCCAATTGGCAAAAAAAAAGTTTTCAGTATTGTATTCTACATATTTGTATTTGGTTTGTCAACATATACTTAAGATTACTGAGGCTACCATCAGTAGAACACGTCTTTTAAATTTGTGCCTACAATATCATAGAATGATAATCTTTCAGCCATTCATTTCCCCCCTAGTTTTCTTTGTGGAGAAAGAGGACAGGTGATGAAATCAGATGTGAATTCTCATCACAACTTTATTTCTGACTAGCTTTTTAATTTTGCACATGTCCTTAATTACTAAGTTCTTGAATTTACATAAAAGAGTATACATGACCTATCTATCAAACTTTTTAAAAATAAAGTTTAAAAGAGAATATAATAGTGAGTTAGGCATTTTCTTGTTACTAGAACAAAATACCTAACATGTGCAACTTCTAAACGAAGTTTATTTTGGCTCATGCTTTTATTAGTTCAGCCCATGCCCTTTAGGCTCCAAGGAAAAAATGTTGTGGTGGAAGGTCATTGCGAAGGAAAACTGACCAAGTCATAGCCAGCAAGAAGCAAAGAGCAAGAGAGAATAGCAGGGAAGAAAAATATGTCCTCCAAAGGCATGCCTGCATCGATACAACTCCAACCATGTCCAATCTCCTAACAGCATATCGAACCATAAAATTATCAATAACAACCCACTGATGAGGATGGCACCTCCATATTCTTACTGCTTTCTGCAAAGCCTGCTTCTGAACGTAGCAGATTTTGGGAGATGTTTAAGGTCCAAACCATAATATTCTATGCCAGCTACCAAAAGGTTTATATTCATTTCATTGTTGCAAATGCATTTAGTTTGTCCGTATGAGTAGCCAAAGTCTTAAAAATTCCAGATCTGTTGATTTCAAAGTCTCTTCTAAGACTTAAGGCATATTTTTAGGTATGGTTCTCTGTAAAAATAAAAGAGAAAATTATGTATTTCTAATATAGAGTTGTTCACAGTAAACACTCCTATCCTAAAAGGGAAAAATATGGGAATAGGAATTGGAACAAAGTGAGACCAAAACCCAACAGGGCAAACATGAAATCCTGTAGCTCCATGACCAACTATTGGCATAGGTTGTAGTAAGGTGTGACTTCCAAATAGTATGAATGTCTTTATCCTTATGGCCTTACCTGTTGCACCCATACAGTCCCTCCTTTGGGCTGCCTCTCCTCTTGGTCTGCAGTTTTTCTTAGCAGACATACCACAATTTTTACATTTCCAACATCTGGGTTCTGCCATGTGCCTTTGACTTCATTCTCACAGCTCATGCATTGTCTTCTTAGAAGTGCATTGCCTTGCCTCCCAAGTCTTCTTTTAAAATCTGGGTGAAGTCAGGTTCAGTTCTCAAGCTTATAATCCTGGCATTCTAGGAGACTGCAGGAGGAGCATCACAAGATCCAGTCTAGCCTTCTCAGTTTAGCAATTTAAAAAGAAACTTTCTCAAAATCCAAAATGAACGTGGTTTGGGGATGTAGCTCAATTTGTCAAGGTCCTGGGCTTGATCTTTCATGCCAAACAGACACACACACACACACACACACACACACACAGAGAGAATTAAAACCTGAGTGAAACAACCCAAGGTCCCATAACTCTTACATTATGCATGCCTGAACAACAAAAAATACTATATGGATGATGCCAAGGTCCGTTGCCAGGTCCAACAGTAGCCTGGACTCTTGAATCCCGGCTGCACAGGCCTCAGGGTGCCATCATGGCTGAACTCAGAAAGATTATTCCTGTGTGCTCTCAGTAACAGGTTGTCCTGGGGGCTTTTTGGTAGAGCAGTCTTTGAAAGGAATTCACTATTTTTTCCCCCTTTTGCTTGTGTGATGAGTATGACATGGCCAATTTCTGAGATTTTTTTTTTTTTCTGCGTGAAAAGTACTTTACTTGACTTTCTTATTTTTCCCATTTTATTGATATGTACAAGTGCAAAATTCAAGGTTTACAATGGAGTTGAGCATTTTGTGCACATATGTATCTTGTCAAGGTGACAAGGGCTTTCCTGCTCTCCTTTTGTCCCTCCCCCACCTGCCTCCCCTCTTTCACTTTGTCTTCCCTCTAAAGTTCCATGAGATAGTTGTGATCTGGGTCTCTCATATCAGAGAGACCATTCGATGTTTCACGTTCTGCTTCTGACTCACTTCACTAAGCATGATGTTCTCAAGTTTCTTCCATTTGCCTGTAAAAACGTCCACGCTTGACTTTCTTATAATGATTTTTTTTTTCAGCACACACCGTCCTAGGTACACTTTCTTTCTGGACATAATAACAAAAATTTCAAATCATTCTGTTCTTCCTTTGCTCCTGATTCACTGTAGATGTGGCTAAAAGTAGCCGGGATAAAACGTGTGTGTCCTCTAGCCCATTTCCAGTAAAGCCCTCATTCCCAACCGAAACCAAATGAACCTGGCCTTTGTTCCGTATTTGTATCAACTTTTTGTTCTTCTGAGCTCCAATTAGTTATGCCCTTCAAGCTTACGTCATTCTAAGGCTTTTCTACTCAATATTTCCAGACCTTTCTGAATACTTCAAGTAAAGCAGCTCTAAAGGCTTCTGAACCACATTATGAAGTATAGTCAGAGAAACCATCCCATTTGTCTGGTACCCTTTTTTTGTTAGCCATTTTCCACAGTTGGGACAATATATCCAACAATCACACCTCAAAGCAGGAATGTTTAGTTTGTCTCCGGGTCCGTGATTGGATGGCCTAAGGCAAAAATGGCATGGTGGAAGAGCATAGAGTGCAAAAGCTTCGCACTCCTTGGCAGCCAGTGAGCAGAGAGAAAGGGAGAGAGAAAGAGAGGAACCTGGGACAAGAATACACCCTTCCACTAGACTCCTGCCAGCACTTTCATCTATGAAATAATCAGTGGAAAACTGGACGAAATGTAGTTTATTCACCACAGTAAACAGTTTAACAAGTGTCAGTTTGATAGGTTTGCTCAGTGAAATATGCTAACACCAGCTCTAGAAAAACCTTTTTATTTCATAAAAGATTCCATTGCAAATTATACCAGCTTTCATTAGTGCAGCCTGATTAGTCATTTGCATAACATAGCCACATTCAACATTGAAGAAAACAAAGAGAAGTTAAATAATTCATTCAAATATGTGCTTAATTTCAAAATTTCCCCCATATAAAGCATAGAAACCATGATAGTATTGCTTTATTATTATTATTATTATTTTTGTTAAGAAAGGAGTGGGAAAGAATTGAAAGCTAAGTTACAGGTGTTGAATATGTAACATTCTGTCAAGTTTTCTCGAAGTAAAATATTGGTTCCAGTGTTGCTGTCTTGGAAATGAAATGATTTTTTAGTGCTCACCCATAACTTAAATTCCCTTGATTAAAGAAAACAAGCCTTGAGTACATTGATAGTTAGACTCTAGTGAAAATAAATATCAACTCTCAAATATTCAGAAGGTAAAATCTACCCATGAATTTGCCCTCTCTGTCTTCAGTCAGTTAGGATGTGACAATACATGAGTGGCAGTTTTCACGTAAACCAGTGTACTGTAGAAGTGGACAATTATGTACCCAATTTCACATCCAAATAATGACAACCAGTATTAGTTTTGAGGTAATTTACATTTATTAGGTATTATTATTACTACAAAAATACATGCAAAAAAGTTATCGTCTCTTGTTGTTTGTATTCAACTTACCTGTAGCTTGAATTGTTTTCTCATTGTTCCATTAAATTTATTCTTGCAAAGTCTCCACTGACCTCAGTGTATTCAAGTCAGGACATTTTATTTTGTTCTAGCGTGATGCAATTTGTCAGCACAGTTTCATTCAGTGGATTACTCCCATTTTGTTGAAATACCATCCTTTTGCCTTTTTCCACATCATTTGCTGGGCATTTTTGAGTATTTTTTTTTTTTGCATTTTGATTCTTCTTTGTTAGAGCTCTATTAAAAGTGGTGATCAAAATGCGATAAATGCTTGAATAAAATGATTACAATGAAAGATATGCTGTTATTAACGCCTCCCACAAGATACACCCCTATGCTTTGTGCACACATATTGTCATTTCTGCCAATTTCTTCCTTTTGCTGTTTTTTTTTTTTCTTTTTTTGAGATAGGGTCTCACTGTGTAGTCTAGTCTGGTCTTGAACTTGCTGTATAGCTCAGGCTGGCCTTGAGTTCTCAGCAATCCTCTTGCCTCAGTCTTCTGAGTGCTAGGACTACAGGCATGTGCCTCCATGCCTGGTTTTTGTAGTGGTGGGAAATTGAACTCAGGGCCTTGCACTCACCAGGCAAGTGCTTTAACAGCTGAGCTATTCCCTCAGCCCCAATTTTTGCCAATTTCTGAAGCTATTTGGGAAGTTGTCCTTTGTGAATATATTTATGAGATGTGACCCAAATCAGGTGGACGCTGTTGCTGAATATCAACCTATGGACAGGCAGGCTTGTAAAAAAACCATTACGATGTTTCCTCACACACGCTATGCCCTGGACAGGGCACTGCGAAACTCCTGGATCTTCCACTAGTTAAAAATTATCATGAAAGGTAAAGATTTTGTGCTGATTCGGTCCATCAAGGCAGCCGTGACAGCTCAACTAAAGACATTCATGAAAAAGCACTTAGAGAATTGCTTCAGAGATTGGCAAGCATGATTGGATAAGTACGCTTAAAGTGAGGAATTATTTTGAAAGAGAGTAAGAGCAACGTGCCCTTTAGTGTAATAGGCCAAGAGAAAATACATTCTAGTTTTTTTCATACCTCAAATCTCTCCAGAATTCGGTCCTGAGTAATTTCTTCTCACTGTACATTTTTAAGTGATACATTCATTTCCATGGCTTCTTCAAAATTTAATTCAAATTCTGATTAATTCCAATTATCATTCTTTTCTGCATATACGTACTCTGGTGTCCAAATGTATACACTCAGCTTTTGCTAAAAACCTCAATATGTCTTACTAAATATCACAACTATGATGTCCACAATGTACAAAATCTGATCCTCATGTGTTCTGCTCTCAGTAAGCGGCACTGTCACTCACAGACAAACTGAAGCCAGAAATGTAGTACACATCTTTGATTCTTTTCTTATTTATTATATGAAATTATTCAACTATATCTTTAATCTTTGTACTTGACCTACAAGTGTTTCAATGTACAAAATTATATTAATAATATGTTTTTATTCATAATAGACTAGACAAATTTGCTAGTATATAGCTCACATGCATATTTATTTTTAATATATTTAATTTTGTTAGAACAGTTAACGTGCAATCTACCCTATTACCCAAGTTTTAAGTTCACAAAACATTATTGCTAATTACAGGCACAATGCTTTAGAGAATATTTCTACACTTTACTTTTCTTGCAAATTATTTACCCTATTTATAAACCTTGACTCTGACAGTGGCTACTCTAGCCTCTTCTTCAATTAAATTGACTATTCTAGAATTCTGATGTAAATGGACTCATACAGTCTTTTCTCTCTGTGACTATCTGATTTCACTTAGCATATTGTCCTCCAGTTTTTTATGTTATCAGATAATGAAAAATGCATTTTAGCTTGATTTTTTTTTTTTTTTTTGAGACAGGGTCTCGCTGTATAGCCCAGGCTGGTCCTAAACTCACTATGGAGCCCAGGCTGGCCTTGGACTCAACAGAAATCATCTTGTCTCAGCCTTCCGAGTTCCCTGGGATTATAGGAGTGTGCCACCATGCCCGGGTTATGTGGTGGGGGAAACAAACTCAGGTACTTAGAGCTTATCTAAGTGCTTGCTAGGCAAGCACTTTAACGGCTGAGCCATTCCTCCAGTCTCATTTTACATTTTACATCTATTTTGGGGCATTTGGGTTGTTTCTATAGCTTAGTGATTATAAGCAATGCTACTGTAAAGCTGAGAACACAGATATCATTTTGGAATTTAAATTTTAATTCTTCTGTATGTATATCCCCAAAAAGTGTAGTCTAGATTATATGGTACTTTTAATGTTTAGTTATATGAAGAACCTACACACTTTTTCACACAGCAACTCCACCTTTTAAATTCTCACCAATGATTTACATGTGTCTTATTTTCTCGACATCTTCACAATCACTTATTATATTAACCATTAAAACAAATATGAAGTGATATCACTTTATAGTTTTAACCTGTATTTTCTGATGATTGGAAGTGCTGAACATCTTGTCATAAACCGGTTCGTTGTTCATTTGTCTTCTGTGACTATCTCTTCAAGTTTTATACATTTTAATTGGATATTTTTGTTATCAAGTTGTAGATGTTTCATATATATTTGAATATTTATAGGTTATCAGATGCATTTTTGCATATTTTTCTCTAATATGTAGGATGTCCTTTTACTCCGTTGTTTCTTTGCTGTGAAGTCTTTTCATATTGATGTAATTATACTTCTATATTTTCCATTTTATTGCTTGTGCTATTTGTGTCATACCCTAGAAATTATTGCCAAGAACAATGTCAGAATTTTTCCCTTATATTTTATTTGAAGAGCTTTATGGCATCAGATATTAAATGTAGTAATGTTTCACTCACTTTACAATGCTTTTTGTGTGGTGTAAAAGTACGAAGTTATGCCTTTTGGTTTGTGGGTATCTTCTTTCCTCAGACCCATTTCCTATAGACTATCAACTTCCATTGCACACTCTTGGCTTTCTTGTTTAAGACAAGTTAACCGTATATAGATGGGTGAATATGTGAGCTTTCGATTATTTTCTATTGGCCTATATATTTGCATTTTTCTAGTATCATACTGTTTTAATCACGACAGATCTTTATAATATACTTAGAAGGCAACATATGTGATTATTCCAGCTTTTTTTTTCTAAGATAACTTTCACTCTATCTGGTTTAACTGAGTTTTTGTTATTGTTTGAATCTGGAATATCCCCCCAAAGCCTCATGCATTAGGAAGACAATTGAATTGTGGGGGTTAATCGAATAAAGTGGATTGATACATTCACCTAAAGTACTTTTAAGAGGAGAAGCCTGGCCAAGTGTGGCCAAGTACTACGAGAGTGGCTGGAAGGGCATAAGCTTGCCCCAGGCTGTAGTCTGGGCTCACCTGTTTCATGTTGCCATCGGATGAACAGCTTTTCTCTGGCTGGGCTCCTTGCCATGTCCTTCCACCACTGCCTGCCACGCATGAACAGACTGAGACCTGAAACTAGGGGCTAAAATAAACGTTTCTTCTCTCAAGTTGTGGGTATCGGGTATTGTGTGCTAGCAATGAGAAAATGAGTAAACATTTTTTATTTCATTAAAATGCCTAGGGATTTTGAAAAGGATTGCAATTAATCTGTAAATCACTTTGCCTAGTATAAGCATTTGGCAGTATTAAGATTTCAACCAATGAACACAAGATATTTTGTGATTTTTTACATTTTTTCAACTTCTTAAACAATGCCAATGTAGTTTTGCATGTACAAATAATTTACCTCCTCAAATATGTTTATTTTTAAATGTCTTATTCTTTTATTCCCCCATTTTATTGATACGTTTAAATGCAAGATTTGAAGCTTACGGAGATCTTGAACATTTTGTGCACATATATATCTTGGCAAGGTTACAAGACCTTCCCCTCTTTCCTTTCAACCCTACCCCTACCCACCAGTTCCCATTAATTTCCATGTTAAGTTCTGTGAGATAATTGCGATCTGGGTTTCTCATACCAAAGAAGCCATTCGATATTTCACTTTCTGCTTCTGACTCACTTCACTAAGCATGATGGTCTCAAGTTGCCTCCATTTGCCTACAAAAGCCTCCAACCTCTCTGACTTTATAGATGCATAGTATTCCATTGTGTATAAATGCCACAGTTTGTGTATCCATTGGTCTGTTGATGGATATTTTGGTGTCTTCCACATTTCAGCTATTGTTAGTTGTACTGCTATGAACATGGGTATACATGTATCTCTGTTATGTGTTGTTTTTAATTCTTTGGGAGACATTCACAGAAGAGGTATCACTGGATTGAAAGGAATATTTATTTCCAATCTTTTGAGACACTTCCATACTGCTTTCCATAGTGGTTGTACCAATTTACTTTTCTACCGGCAGTGCAGGAGGGTTCCTTTCTCCCCACAGCCTCGCCAGCACTGATTGCTATTTGACTTGTTGATAGAGGCGATTCTCTCTGCAGTTATACGGTTTCTTAGTGATGTTTTGATTTGTATTTCTCTTATGGCTAAGGATGTTGAACATCTTTTCATGTATTTATTGGCCATTTGAACTTCTTCATCAGTGAACTACCTCTTCATTTCCTTTGCCCATTTTTCAATAGGGTCATGATTTTGCAGGGCTTACATTTCTTCAGTTCCCTGTAAATTCTGGTTATGAGCCTCCTATCTGAGGTGTTGGTGGTGGATATTTTTTCCCATTTTGTTGGTTCTCTTCTTACAGTGTGGATAATTTCCTTTGTTATGCAGAAAATTTTTAATTTGACATGATCTCATTTATTGATAATGGGGAAAATTTCTTTTGCTTTTGGTGTCTTATTAAGAAAGCCTTTGCCCACACCTTTATCTTTTAGATAGTTTCTTAGTTTGTCTTCTAGAAGTTTCAGTGTTTCACTTTTGATATGAAGGTCTTTGATCTACTTTGATTTGATTTTGGTGCATGGTGACAGGTGTGTGACTAGATTCATTCTTCTGCATGTGGATGATCAGTTTTCCCAGTACCATTTTTTTTTTCCAGTCTATGTCTTTTAATTGGTGAGTTGAGGCTGTTCACGTTTAGAGTAATTAAGGAGGTATGTTTGGTATGTCCTGCCATTCTTATAGTTTTTTTCAGAATTGTTTACTAGCCTTACATTTTTCTCAGCCCATTCTCCTCTAGCTGGTGTCTTTTTTTTTCTGGGGTCATTGATGTTGCTGGTCTCCCTTTCACTTTCTAAGTTTCCTTTAAGTATTTTCTGCAGTGCTGGCTTAGTGGCTGTAAATTCCTTTAAGTGTTTTATATCATCGAAAGTTTTAATTTCTCCCTCTAATTTAAAAGATAATTTTGCCGGATATAGCAATCTGGGTTGGCATTTATGTTTTTTTTAAGTGCTTGGATGGCATTGATCCATGATCCCCTGGCTTTTAGAGTTTGGGTTGAGAAATCTGCAGTTATTCTGAAGGGCTTATCTTTGTAGGTCACCTTCTGTTTTTCTCGTACAGCTTCCATTATTCTCTCTTTGTGTTGGGTTTCTAGTATTTTAATTATGATGTGTCATGATGAGGATCTCTTCTGATCAAAATTGTTTGGTGTTCTGTATGCCTGCAGTAGTTCCACGTTCATTTCTTTTCTTAGATTTGGGAAATTTTCTTCCATAATTTCATAGAACATGACTTTTAAGCCTTTTGTCTTGTCCTCAGTCATCTCCTGGACTCCCATAATTCTGAGGTTGTGTTTCTTTGAATCATCTGTCGGTATGTTCCTGTTCATTCATTTTATCTTCTAGGTCTGATAATCTATTCTGAAAATTTTTGAATTGGTTGCTTATTATTTCCCGTGTGTTTTTTGCTTCTTCAATATCTGCATTCAATTTTTTTTATGTCTCTGTTGTGTTCTGCTCTGATTTCTTGTATTGCCTTAATTATCTTCTGGTTTATATCTTCTTTGTTCTCCTCTAAGTGCTTTTCGATGTTTGCTGTTAGCTTAGCTATGTCCTGGCATGGCTCTTGCATTATCTTTTTCATTTCCTGTTTTAATTCAAAGTATTTCTGGGCCCAGAAGTTTTCATCTTTTTGCCCATTTTATGTTTAAATTCTGCATTTTCAGGATCTCTGGTGTCATTTTCCAGAGTGTCAGGTCTTTTGTGGGAGATTTATTACTGAGTTTCCTCATGATTCTCTTGTCTCTAGCTGGCCAATGCTGGTGCGCTGGAAGCCAGGATTCTGCAAAGACCCAGTCCTCAATGCCTCTGGAAGCCTCTGAGATTTGTGATTGATGGGGTCATTGAATTCTCTGGAAGCCTCCAGAAGCCTCAGGGAGCCTCTGGCACATGGGACAGATGGGGTGATGGAATTCTCGGTCCTAGGGGTGGGCAGTGGCCACTTGGAATTCTCTAGATGCCTCTGGAGCCCATGGGAAATACGGAGGAGCAAGGGTTCCAATTGCCTTGGCAGCATCCAGAAGAAATGGGGCACATGGTGGCTTTCACCTGAAGTCCCTGGAGCCGCCAGGGGCTAGATCGCCTGAGGTCCCTCATCTTATTCTTTTTTTATACTATTATAAATAGGACTATTTAGGACTATCTGCTTGATTTTCTTTTCATATAGATAGAGGCTTCTCATTGAACAGAAACACAGTTGGGTTTTTTTTCTATTTTGATACTGTAAAGTGCAATTTTATTGAATTTAACAGTTCTCAGATTTTTATGTGTGATTGTTAGAAATTCATGTTTAAATTAATATATGTTTATATAATTCTTAAGAATGTTTAAATTAATATATAAACATCATTAAAACATATATAATCAATAATTCTGTTGATGCATATGTAATAAGACTTTCTAATTTAAAAATTTCTATATAATATATAAATATTCATATTTACATGTGAACATGTTACATGCAGAGATTGTTTTACTTCTTCCTTTCTTATTTTGGTGTTCTTTTTCTCTATAATCTATTCACTCTGAAATTTTCAGAACCCTACTCATTAGACAAGGCATAAGTGGTTACTTTCATTTTGTCCTTGATTCCAGAGCTAAAGTTTTCAGTTTACATTGGTGGGTATAACCTTAGCTACGGGTTTAGTACAGGTGTCTTTACTATGCTAAGTTTCATTCCATTTTTATCTAAATTATTCACAGCTGTCTTTTCATGAAGGAGCATTCAATTTCTTACGTCTTTATTCTTTTATGCTGTTCTGTAGTTTTTTCCTGGTTAACTTTGAAATTATCTTTTAGAATATCTTGTAAGGCAGGTCCACTGATGATAAACTTCCTCATTGTTTCCTTTTCTGATACTTAAAAGCTAGCCAGGTGAATTACTGATTGGTCGTTTGTGTTCTGTCAAAATGTTAAATGTATCATCCACTCCTCAGGGATGCAAGGATTCTGGTGATGTATACATGATGAGTACATTTTCTTTTTTATTTTCTTTTTATGTTTGTCTTTCAACACTTTGATTATAATGTTGCAGTGTGGACATTTTTGAGTTTATCCCACTTAAAATTGTTCAGGTTCATTAATCTGGATGTCTATTTCACTTTCAAGATATGGAAAATTTTTATACATTGTTTTTAAAAAATGAGATTATTTCTCTTGTCTATCTCATTTTGTTCTGCTAAATCCCTAATATTTGTTATGTTTCAAAAAATATACAGACTTTCTTCAGTGTTTTTTGTTGCTTTTTTGAGTTTCCTGTTTCATATTTCTGCTTGATTAAGTCACTTTTTTAGTCCATGTGGTTATTTTTCAGGTCAGTTATTAAATTTTGGAGGTCTAGAATTTGTTTTTTTTTTCTTCCATAGTTTATTTCTTTTGCTGATAAACTCACTTTGCTTATGTGGTTTAAAAAATCGTTTACTGTTCTGTGTCTTTCTTGTACCTCTTTGAGCTTCTTATAGTGAGTATTTTGAGTTCTTTAACATTCAGTTGATAGATCTCTATTTATTCAGGATTTGTTATTAGAGGTTAACTTATTTCTTTGATTACATCATGATGTCTTGTATCCTGAACTCCTTATTTTTTTATTTTTTGTTAACATCTGTATGCTTGAAGACATAACAGCATCTTTCAGTCTTTATGACCTTGTCTTCAGATAGAAGGATGTTTACTAAGCCTATTTACTAGATTCTGTGGGAGCATATCAAACCTTTTATGTGTTTGTTTCTTTCCTGCACATATGTGCGGATTCCTAACTAAATGAAAACTCCTGGTTTCTTTCTATTTTTCCAGGAACTCAGTTTCTAGCTCTCTCTAGCGTAGGCCATCTGTATCACAGCAGGAATGTTGAATTCACACTACTCTCTTCTCTCCACACTTTCCTACGGAGTAGGAGTATGCAATTTGTCCCGATTTCATGGAGACATGCTGCAACTTTTTCTTTGTTCTTAGCTCACCCCAACAAACTACGAATGTTCTGTCAGTGTTCTAGTTAAGGTGAGACAGGAACTGGCCCCTCAGGTAGTGTAACCATACAGGCCCATTGCTGGCATTATCCCTTCTTTGTGGAGAAATCTCAGGCTTTTTACATTCTGTCAATTTCACAGAGCTATGCTGGCCGCAGTAATCAGTTTCTTCTTTTTCTTTGATCTTTATGTTCCTCAGCATCCAAGTAACATTGCTTTTATTATTTTGCTGGGTTATGTAAAACAAAACCTGTCTCTTCAGATACAACAATAAAGTCCAGGGACATTAAAAGCACACTAAAATTTTTTTCCCCACTATAGCTAAATAAATAGAACAACGCAATTTTTCTTGAAGCAATATTCTATCATTTCAGGGAGTGGCTGAGAGATAAAGTGAAATGGACCTTCCTGCATATTTCCATGTGGTTGTTCTGTTTTGTGCTTGACTGAAATATTTATCTTCTTATTAGGTTCTAAATATTTCATAAAATTATTTTGTTTCTTATATCATTGTCAAATTAGTGTTTCTGTGGGAAAATGAGGGTTTGGCCTTATTCCTTCCTTTTGCTGCTGTCACTTTTACTAACAAATATTGTGCATACCTTACTTAACATTTAAAGTGGAAATCAACAGTAATCTATGTACTGTTCTCTCATTCCACTCACTGGACTTTGGTTGTCACACATACTAGATATTCCGAATGCCTCATTTACAATATTTCTCTCTTGAGACAGTTTTGAAAATATATTACATATAAACATGTATACAGAAGCAATATATTGATCAGCTGAATTTTTAACTTTGTGAAAGTGCATATGTGTGTTACATGCAGACTTATAGGACTATTTTCTAATATTATACTACTTACATGTATTCATATCATTTTAAGTAGTTGTAGTTCATTTACCTTGTATGATCTATAATTTTGTTTCTCCTGATTAAATACCACTTGATTCATTCGCCTTTCAATTGGCATATGGTTTTTTCTTTTTTCTTTGTTCTGTTTTGCCTTTCCACATGGTGCTTTCATAAATCTTCTTGTTTGGGCATTCTTATAGAACCCACATCCGGGTACTATTTTTCATTTTCATTTCTTGTCAGCTTAGTTAAAGGTACCATCATCTTTTTCCCTGAACTGCCTTAAAATGTTTCACTATTTTCTTTCCTCCGTTGGTACTCTTGGGATCAAAAGACCGACTTTATTACCATTTAAAGTGATCTCTTGCTTCTTTTGAAACTTATAACCAAAACTTTTGGTTCAGTATGAGCTGAATCTTTATGTTTCTAGATCACACACCCACTCTCATCCACTGTGATTTACAGCATTCTTTCATTTTGTTGTTTTCCACTGGAATCCCTTTTACTACTTTTTCACATGTATGATTTCCTTTTACCTTTCGTAGTTGCAGCTAATACGCAGCCACTTCAGCCAATCCACCTATCAGAGACCACTTTACATACATTCCTACCTTTATGTTTTTCTGCAACTCTTTAACATAGGTTGTTCTTGTTCATAGTGCTTATAGAGCTATCTATATTTCTATCTATTATTTGCTCACTTTATTATTATTCACCTGTATAATGTTCTTATCTTTTACTAGGTTGCAGGTTTTCTGGATACATGTCATGTAAGTGACAATTTAAATACTCTATACTATTTACTACAGTGCCTAGAAACAGAAAAACAGCAATGAACACTTGAAACAAGAAAACAATTAGCCAACATGGGTAGTATAAGGTACATAAATACATTATTAATGTGATAGAGATATGGGATGCATACATGTGCATGTATTTATGTACATATGCATACATATTTATGTATAGTCATTGAAGACTCTGTTCAATCACAGTTTTTAGTTAGTACAGGTATTCGTCCTTATGAAATAAATTTTTGCCTCCCTGCTACATTTTTATCTTTATATGGACAGAGCCTAGTAGCATCATATGCATAACCTGAGTTATCTAACTAGCTGTCGCTGAGTCTTGATTTGGTGTCTTAAATTTAGAAGCAGTAATTTCCGTATATCTCTCATAGAGCAAGTGGAATGAACAAAAGTAAAGTGTACTGTAAGAGTACTGTGATGGGTTTAGAAATGCAAATACGAAGACAGTATTTTAAAAGATCAGGTCATTAGGCCAATCTGCTTACACTGGGAAGATTGTTTTCCTGTGAGAAGAATGATTAAAAGGATGTGGTTCTATCCTCTAAAGCACTGCGTGATAATTTTTTCAAATGTCAGAATGCATTTCATCGAATCTTTCAACTCAAATGTCACCTAAAAAAGCAAGAATTACATTAAATTACGTATAGAAACCATGTGGATAGATGATCTTCTGACTTTGGGCAATTAAAATGCACTTACAAAAAGTCACATAGTTCTAAATACGAAAGGAAGCTCTTTTGGGACATGATCTTTTGATACGTTAAAGAAACCAGGGGCATCAGAAAGCATTCCATTATTTAGAGGAGATGAAGACCTGATAAAAGGCTAGGACACTTTGAGTGACTTTTAAGTTTAAACCTTTGCATTAATGTAAGTCATTACCTGTGCCTTTCCGCATAACTGAAATATGAAGAAAATAGCCCATCACGGAGGTGCACTTTTCAGAGTACTTTGAAAAAGACTAAGTAATGCAGAAGCTCTTTTGAAAGCAGTTTTCTTACCTGTTTCTCACCATATGCCACCTTAGCTTTCTCATTTCAGCTTGTATCTGATGCATAAGCTCCAGTGCATGTCTGAACTCCTTTTCTTACTTTTAGTTCGACCATACTAATTTTGAGAAATCAAAACAAAACTAAAGGTTTTGGGCAATTTTTAGCTCACCATTTTCCCTTTTTTCTTTTTTGTTCAAATATAGAAACAGCAAAAGCTCTCTGAGCTTTAGCCTACTGTTGTTCAAGTGCATTTTTTATTTTTTATTTTTCCCATTTTATTGATATGTATAATTGCAAAATTTAAGGTTTACAATGAAGTTTTGCATTTTGTTCACCTACGTATCTTGTCATGAGAGACCTAGATCACACCTCTTATGGAACTTAAAATGAAAAACAAAGTGAAACAGGGGGTAGGGCAGGGAGAGAGGGAGGGTGGGTAGGGGGAGGGACAAAAGGAGAGTGGGAAAGTCCTTGTCACCTTGACAATATACATAGGTGCACAAAATGCTCAACTTCTTTGTAAACCTTAAATTTTGCACTTGTACATATCAATAAAATGGGAAAAAAGACTAGTATATATATATATATATATATATATATATATATATATATGATATAAGTCAAAAATCAGAATCTCTCAAAATAAAAGAACCATTAAAATATACAGTTGAAATAAATAGAAACTTCTAAAACAGAAGTACAAATAGGAGGTAAATAAAGAAAATAATGATCAACAATTTCGCTCAGCTATTAAAGAACTGCAACCCAAAACAACACTGAAAATTTATTTTTATATTTCAGAGTAAATGAGTATCATCAAAAACTCCAAAAAGAAAACAAACAGACAAACACTAGTGCACTTAGAGGAACAAACAAAGCCTTCTACATTGTTGCTGGGGAATATAACCTAGTATAATTTCTATGGAAATTGGTATGGAGAGTCCTAAACAAAAATACAGAACCAACTGTAGAAATTCCATTTGACTCAGTTATACATCTTCTAAGTATCTTCCCCCAAAAGTTTATGAGTATACACATGTTTAAGGCAGCACTGCTTGTAATATCTCTATCAGGGAAGTGGCCAGTATGCCTATCACAATAGATGAATAGGTAAAGGAAATGTACTCTAAATACACAGTCAAGTACTACTCTGTCATTAAGGAAAAAAATTGAGTCATTTCTAAGAAAATAGATCTTGAGACCACAAAACTAAGTAAAATAGAGAAGACACAACGGTTGTGTCACGTGGTACCTTTTATATGAGAAACCCAAAATGTAAGTAATGAGCAAAAATACATGATACATGAATGAAAAACAGGTACATAGATCTGTGGTTATGGAATGGGGATCTGAAAATGGGGAGAAGAGGAGGGCAGAGATGGAAAGAGAAAAATATATAAATGCATGATTTGTTCAAGATGAATGTAATTATTATCTGCCACAAATGCCTAAATAATATTTAATAATAAAAAGAAATCCCATCCTACCAGCTATTCCTTTGCTTTATCATAAAATTATTTTTTTGAAATACTTTTCTCAGTTTGTCAGTCTTTGTTCCCTATTTGCCTAATGGCTTTCACTCCAGGACTGACCTGCACGGTAGGCTCACCAATGCTTTACACTCAACTTTGGTTCTCTATTGGGACTCCAAGGCCCAATATAGAATGTAGCACATAATACACACTCAAAGGATATTATGGCACAATATAATTTGTATTTGTTAATATAGAATGCTTATTTAATTTTATTCTTCCCCTTAAGAAAATGTTGAAATTAACATGTCCATAGGAGTGTGATCTCATTTTTAAGGGATAATGAGAAATAAGTAGAAGCTGGATCTGGTGGTGCACACCTGTAATCCTACTGTTGAAATGCTGAGGCAGGAGAATCACAGGTTCAAGCTCAGCCTGGATAACTTAGTGAGACCTTGCCTCAAATAAACAATTAAAAATGGTCTGGATACATAGCTCAGTGAGAAAGCTCTTGGTTCAATTTCAATACCACAAAACAAACATATAATAAATAAATAAATAAATAAATAAAACTTATCTGAAATACTTGGTAGAATTTAAAATGAAAACCTCTTACAGTAAAATGTTTTGTGATTTTATTACTGTTGTGGTTAGGATCTGGAGTGCTTCCCAAAAGTCTCATGTATTTAGATGTTATGGATTGTCTATGGAACCATGTGATATTGGTGGATTGGGGTCTAGTCTCGAGGGGTGGATTATAGTTAAGACTAAAGGCATGTGAGTTAGGATTAACGGTGGGTAGTGGCCACACCTGGATGCAGGAGGGACTAATTACTGGGCTGAGACCTGAAAGGATGTATAAGCTGCACCTGCCTTCCTGGAGGACTAGGACTAGTCTTAACTGGTCTCAGCTGGCCTTCCTGTTTGTGATGTCCTGAGAAGCTGCCTCCACCTCTGCCTCTGTTCTGTACTCTAATTGCTGCTGGCCGCCCATGAAACTGTGAGCTAAAATAAACCTTTCCTAAATTTGTGTGTGTCGGGTATTGAGTCACAGCAATGAAAAAGTAACTAAGACAACTACTTATATTTTTGAAATTGGATTAAGTTTTTGGAAAAACTTTACTAAATGATGTAAATACTTGTGTAGAACTCTCCCTTGACATTTGTGAGAAAAGAAAATCCCAGCCTTTTCCTGTGATGTTACTTTATGCTCAATAACTTCTTGGAATTTTAAAATAATATTCTAAATTCTGTTGCTATAAGGTCAGATTAAAACACATTCGGTTTATTCCCCCCCCCCACATATGTAAATATGTATACAAATACACAAACACATCAGGGTACTACTTCCAGTAGGTTTTCAAGTTCTAATTCTGTGTGGAAGAAATGTGACCGCTTGCATTGTTATTTTGTAGGGAATAACCATCCGTCCTCTTGTTGACTTACTGGATGTCACTAGAAAAAGAGAGACCTCTCCCACTGTGAGCGAGCAAATTCTACTTAGGGTAAGCTGCTCATATATCATCTATGTGATCCTGTCAACTGAAACATTTGTAAGAAGTCATTTCTTTTGGATTTTTTTTCCTACTAAACGAATCATCATTGTCCAACTTCCAAATAAATATTTATTATCTTATTATTATCTTTACTTAGAAAGACCAAGAAACATGTCCTTTAGATAAAAAACATAGGAAAAATATTGAGCATATGAATTTGGCCTCAAATCTCATCTTTGGAAAACTGTTTAACTTTATGACTTTGATTTCTTAAACAATAACTCAGAATAAAAATTAAAAAGATGGGATGGGGATGTAGCTCATGGCAAAAGCCTCGGGTTCAATCTCCAGTACTTCAAAAAAAATTAAAATGGTTGCTTAGATGACTACCAAAGGCCTACCAGGTTGAATAATTATGAAATATAAATGTTTTTACTTAAAATTAAAAATTATTACTATGAACATGTTTGTTTCCTTATTATACTAATTCTTAGTACTAGGCTAAATTACTACAGTAAGAATATAAAAATTTATCCTTTTTGGTGTTTCAAAGCAATTGCTTATAAACTGAACTGTTGAGTTGTAAAGTCTTGGAATACTTTACTTTTTATTGAAGCTTTTATACCACTGATGGTTGATAAAGATACTAATAGTTAAATTGTAAAATATGTTGCTTATAAAATTATTTCAAATATATCTGTAGTTGAAAGAAAAATAGCCTTCTTTCTTTGTTAAATGTAAGAAAGCCAGAAATTTAGAAGTCTGAACTTCCTATCAGTTGCTTTGATATAGGAATAGAATTTGAAGTGTTCAATATCATATATGGCCTAATATAAAATATAACAGTAGAACTACTGAAATACAGAGACTATTAAGTATTATATCAAGATGACTTTACATTTAATATTAAAAACAGCTGAGAATTTTTATCAAAAAAACAGTGACTACCCTACTGTTAATTTAGAAAATATTTTTTTCTGAGACATATTGTCAGCACAGATAAGAAAATGAAGTTAATGACTTTCTTTTTTATCCTTTTTTTGTTTTTCTTTTTTTCCTTTGAGACAGTGTCTCACTCTGTAGCCCCTGAACTCACTACAGATAATAATGTTATAATATAAAATATGTTTTTAAATGTTTTTATTTTTTAAAGACAAGGTCCCACCCTGGAGCCCAGGCTGGTCCTGAACTCATTATGGAGCCCAGGCTGGCCTTGGATTCATGGCAATCCTCATGCCTCAGCCTCCCAAGTGCTGGGATTACAGGCGTGTGCCACCATGTCCAGTTTATAAGTGGTGCTGGTGAATCCAAATCAGGTTAACGCCTGACTTAGCTCTTGCTAGGCAAACTCTTTAACCACTGAGCCATTCCTCCAGCCCATAAAATATGTTTTACTAATAATAATGTGTCTAAGAACGTATAAGCATGAGTAACTCAAATCTTTGTAAATCTGAATACTTAATTGCCTAAAGTGTAAAAGAAAATTGTTGTTCTTTTTATTGTAATTGAATATTTTTAGACTAATTTGGGTAAAATATATAATGTTATTGTCCTATTGCTGTACATGGGAGAACAACTTTAACGACTGCATTATATTTAGGTTGATGTTACATGAATTATATTTATTATAGGGCTATATCAAATTTATTTTTCTAACTTTTTCTAATAAAAATGTTAAACCAGAAGAATTTCAAACATATCTTTAAAAATACCTATGCTCTCTTAGATTCATAAATTGGTATCCTTGATTCCTTTGCAGTATCGTTTTCACTATTTATATCGAAAGACCAAAAGATCAAGAGACCCAGGCCAAGGAGTCTCCATGACAGGCTTCAAACTCCCCTCTCTAACTAGCAGGCCTAAGTTTCTGTTTCCCTGGAGTTACATAAACAAAGCCTCCCCTCTCCCTGAGCTCATGAAAAATCAGCTTTTGGCTCTAACCCTGCACCTGTGCCAGGAACAACCACAATATGTTTCTGTGTATCCAGAGGTCGCCATGGTTGATGGGTTGCAAGTCTATAGATGCATAAACTTCCTGATGCAGAAACAATGTGTGCCCCATTTGTCTTCTGTTCTGTGAAAAATCCCCCTTCTTGCTTCTGTAAAAACATCACAAGGTGTGCGGTCTCTCAGCAATGCAAGTCATTACTCAAACTTCAGCTGATAGAGACTTTCCACCGAGCGCATATTAACAATCAGAGCAGCACTTTGACCAAACATAGACTCACAAATTATTCTTGCATTAAATGTTAACCAATCAGTTTTTTGTGGTAAACAACTTACGTGATTTCTGTTAAAATGCTATAATTTTTCTTATAAAATCCCAGTAAAAACTGCCCTCAGGGCTCCTCCTTAGCCTCCACTGTGCTGGAGAGGGACAGCCCAGGCTAGAGCTTGCAATAAAGACTCTCTCGTGTGTTTGCATCGAAATTGGCTCCTGGGGACTTGTGATCTGGGCACAACAATATCTGTATAGTATGTGTAGTTTAGTATGCATAGTATACATACTAAATTATATTCATATTATCCATATTGATTTGCATAGCATGAATATTTTAGTGTCATTTTCAATATTAGGAAACTAAGTTGCAGACACCTTGAAAATTCAACCCTAAATATGTTAACATGGATTAATATTTTAAGAAAATAATCATTCTAGTACATAACTACAGTAATCTTTTCCAATTTGGAAAAGCTAAGTAAGGGCTAAAGGAACAGCACAGCAGTTAGTGTGCTTGCCTAGCAAGCAAAGGCCATGAGCGTTCGACACCACATAATCTGAGTGTGGGGGCTCACACTTGTAATCCCAGCACTAACACTGAGGAGGCTGAGGCAGGAGAATTGCTGTGAGTTCAAGGCTATCCTAAGCTAAATAGTGAATTCAGGACTAGCCTGTACTACAGAGCAAGACCCTATCTTAAGAAAAAAAATAAAGGTTAAAATTTATACAATATGTATACAATTTAATCACATGATCAAATTTGTCAAAATTATCAATTTTTTTCTTCTAATTGAGGATCACACATTACATCTTGTCAAATTTTTTGCTTGTTTGTTTGAGAGAGTCTCGCTCTGTAGTCCAGGCTGGTTCTCAACTCACTATGTAACTCAGACTGGCGTCAAATTCCCAACAATCCTGCCTCAGCCTCCCAAGTACTGGGATTGTAGGCATATGCCACCGCACTCAGTTTATGTGGTACTAGGGAATCAAATTCAGAGCCTTGTGCTCAGTTGGCAAGGGCCCTAACCACTGTAATATTCCTCCAGCCCCTATTATCATATTTTAAATCACCTTTGATATATAACTGTTTCTCTGTTTTGCGTTGTCATTCATGACACTGGCATTTTTTAATATGTACTTATAGACTACCACTCAAGTCAGATCTATTGATTGTTTTTTCATATATAAATTTAGATTATACAATTTTATTTTGTTATGAATCAGTGAAATTTTTAATATCCTTCAAATTCCCTTGAATGTTTTTCTTTCGCCAGCCTTGGCCCACCTGGTAACTTTGTCTAATTCTTTAGTGGAGGTGCCTTTTCGCTCCCACATACTTTACTCATGCTGTTCGCATTTCATTGAATGATTTTTCCATACACACCTTCATTTCATCTAGGCCAGACTCACATGCACTTTTTGATATAAGCCATTGCTAGCTCCCTCTTTTCGCCTCCTTTTCCTACTTGACTCTTACTGTTACATTTATGCTTAATACCCATGTCGAATATGGACTGCTTCTTCAAGTCTTGTCTGTCCGATTCATATAAGGGCAGGAGTCATGAGCTTTACTTTTTTGCTTCCCTCACGATGAATGTTTACATCTTTGGTAAGTAAATACACCTGTAACATATTGATTGTTACACATTTTGCACACAGCAGAGAGAGCATTTCTGATGCTTACACTAGAGATAGCTCAAATGTTATTGCATCTATAAGTGAGGATGTTTTAATGTTCACTCTGAAAAGATTTTAGGATGAAATTAACAAGTCAGATTAAGTCAACAATTTTGATGATGGCTTTGATGGATTCTTTTATTTGGTAGTAATTGGTCAAGTTATATATGCTGTATATTTAGATACATGCTTCATTCTCTTTCAGTTTTTTGATCATTTGCTGGCTGGCATAGAAGATATATCAGGACATTGGGGACAATATTACTGGAAAGACAAGTGAGAATTTGCCTAAGTATACCTTTATATATGCATTGTAAAAAGACACAATATGAATTGATTCTTCTTTCTGCATATTTCTTTTGGGAGAAGTTGATCTTTTTCTTTTCCCCCTTTTATTAATACATGTATATATATATATATATATATATATATATATATATATATATATACATACATATATATAACACACATATATACATACATAATATTTACATTGAACTTGAGTACTTTGTGCACATATATGTCATGGCAAAATTACAATAACTTCTCCCCCCCAAATAAATTCTTACATACCTCTTTTACTCAGATAACAAGGGAGGAAGAAAGGGAAATTGTCTTTACCCTTGGCACTAACATAACGAATGGGGCCAGGCACAGTGGCTTCTGCATTGGCAGCTCCCTTTATTCATGCACGTATCATTCAATGAAGGCAGCTAAAACCGAAGGCTGTGACCTTTTCTTTTCCTGTCATGTGTCGTTGCTCATTTATTTATTCATTGCTTGGACACAATATCTGACATCCACAATTTAAGGGAGGAAAGTTTATTTTAGCTCACAGTTTCGAAAGGTCTCAGTCCATTCACGGGTGGCCTGCAATTGTGAAAGCACATGGCAGAGTCCTAGCTAGAGAGAAGCTGTTCAAGGCCGGGGGCGGG